>CM052799.1:96461772-96562575 GCA_028533885.1 Nasua narica
ACTGAGGGTTTTGGAGGGGAGGGAGTGGGGGGGGGTGAGCCTGGTGGTGGGTATCGAGAAGGGCACGTATTGCATGGAACACTGGGTGTGGTGCATGAACAATCAATCTTGTAACACTGAAAAATTAAAATAAACATATTTGGGGAGGAAAAACAACAACAACAACAAAAAACAATGGTACATGCCATGCCCACAATTTACAACTGCTCAGGCACATGTCAGTGTAATACAATATTTAAAGCATGTTGTTTAGAATACCGTCACTCATTAAAATGTCACAGAACCTCATTAAACTCCTCATAAAATTATATGGCTTAAAATTTAAGCTGGCAATCCCATGTTCTGAAATCCTGCATCTTTTTTTTTGACACATTTTTCCAAAAAATTCAGACTCTTCAAAATAAACTGCTCCAAAATCTATTTTAAATGAAAGAGAAACCTTTGTTCTAGCATTGATAATTAGGTAGTTTAAATTGCTAAAATGCCAAAAAAAAAAAGGAAAAGGTTTTTTACACGTCTGGAAAATAATACTCTAAACTATTTAAAATTTGCTTCCAAGACCTTCACAGATTTTTCAAGCTTCCACAAAATTCCAAGACATTCTAGAACAGACCAGATGACTGAAAAGGTTATTGAGATAAAAACTATCTCCTAACTTACAACATAACACACATGATATATATTATTTTTATTCTTTTAGAAAGTCAAGACATATGAAATGATTGGCAGGAGTTCTTTATCAGAACAGATTCTCTTAGAACTAGAAATGAATGCCTTTCTCCACACACAACTCTGGCTGCATAAAAGTATCCATGGAAACCCTTACCTGTTAGAAGTCCTAATATGCATATACAAGGTTATTTTATTTATTTATTTTTACATTTATTTCAACAAAAACGTGAATAGAATAGAAAGCACTGAACTACTGGAAAACTCCAAGCTTTTACATAACACTTTTAGACAAAAATGCCTTTATATTTTTATAATTTCTATTTGGCACAGGTCCAAGTGACTTTTTGGAATATGTTCATTAATAGGTATAACAAGGATTATTAGATGTCCTAGTATGCTTATGGAAACAAATTTATGATTTTATTTCTTCACTTAGGAGTCACAATTGATATACCTCCAGTTTAAATAATATTTCATCATCTTTAACATATAGAAAATATGTTAAATTAAATAAAAATAAAAACATATAGAAAAAACTAAAACTAAAACTAAAACAAAAGCCAGTCCCTCTCTAAAGCCTCCTAAAGGACAGTCTACATCTGGCTCCAGTGGGGATTTAAAGGCAGGAGCTAGAGAGCTGATCACTCCAGAAAAGCCAATGCCCTGGTATTGATTAAAAAAAAAATCTTCAGTTAAGTTCACAGAATGAAAGAACTGTGGAAACAAATGAAATCCACCCAAATGAGAAAAGCAAAGGCTATTTATTTATACTCAGTCTTGCAATAGCCAAGTAGTCAGCCACTCTCACTTGCATTTTGGCAGAGACGCAAAGACGAGCAGAGGAGTGGGAAAGTTTTCTAGCGGGGGGTGGGGGGGGGCAGGAAGGGAAGGCTTTGGGTGTGCCCTGATTGGAGGCTGCTGGTGTGGGGAAGGTGGAAGCCAGCTAACTACAAATAGGACATCCTATGAGCCCGATTAGGGGAGCATATTTGGCTTTCTCCAGTTGGTCAAAAACTGGAAGCATGGGACAAACATTACAGATGCTGTCAATTATTAATCAAGTCCTGACCATTTGGGGTCAAATGCTACAGAAATTATGGTTGGGCTTCCTGGACTCATTGCTGCAGATTGGGGGTCAGGGTTCTCTTTTTATAGATGATCTGGCTGTTGCTTGTTTGTAGTTTCTTGTTCTCAACAAGAACCAAAGGCTAGTTAGTGATTTCACTAACTAACAAAAAGCTGAGACCTAAGTTAGAAAAGTGAAGTGAGGGGTGCCTGGGTGGCTCAGTCGCTTGCGCATTTGCCTTCAGCTCAGGTCATGATCCTAGAGTCCTGGGATCAAGCCCCACATTGGGCTCCTTGCCCAGCAGGGAGCCTGCTTCTCTCTGCCTGTCACTCCCCCTACTTGTGCTTGCTCTCTCCCTCTCTCTGTCAAAGAAAGAAATAAAATCTTCATTAAAAAAAAGAGAAAGAGGGGCGCCTGGGTGGCTCAGTTGGTTGAGCGGCTGCCTTCGGCTCAGGTCATGATCCTTGGGTTCCAGGATCAAGTCCCACATCAGGCTCCCAGCTCCACGGGGAGTCTGCTTCTTCCTCTGACCTTCTCTCCTCTCATGCTCTCTCTCACTTTCTCTGTCTCTCAAATGGGTGAATAGAATATTAAAAAAAAAAAAAAGAAAGAAAAGTTAAGTGAGCACAGGAAAATGAGCAATAGAGTGAAAGGCAGCAGAAAGAAGATGGAAATGGAAAGAAGAAAGTGTGAACTGCAATTTGGGGATAAATGTAGAGATGGGGCAAGATAAAAACCAAAACCAAACCAGTTAACAGGTTTCTGTGTGTGTGTCGCTCTTCTCAAAGGTGGTATTCCCATATGCAACTACAGACTTAACACAGCAGGTCCATACTTTTAAAAGGAATTAAGAAATATTCCATTAAATGGAAACACCAAATGCATAGGACACAGAATTGAGTGAAAAATGAAAGCCTTTTGATATTTTGGCTGTTATGTTTCAACATGAGCCACTGTTTGTATAGTAGGACTCTTCTTTCAAAACTAGATTAAATTATGTTTTTCAGGTTAGCCTTGAAGATCAAAATGTCTTTATTCAAGGGCATGCGGGCAAGGGAACAAGCACATCTATCACGGAGCATTCAATAGTCCTTTACTGTCTCATGCATCACATCTTCTGCCCAAACTTCCCACAGATTGCTTCGGTCCTGCCGATCTGTATCATTCTCTGTTCCGAAGCCCATCTGTGCGGTCTTGGCAGCTGAGAATTTGCATACTGTAATATCTCTCCAGTGTATGTTTTTAACCCTCCACCACCATTTAAAGAATAACATGGGTTTATTAATTTTACTACTGCACTTGAGAAGTTGCCATATTACAAGCAATTCTGGAGGGGTGGGGAATTGAACATGCCTGGAGGGGGCCTCCAGTCAAATAGTCCAGCATGACCCCAACAACCTTTAGTAGAGACAAAAGCAGTAGCAGCATACTATAACAACTCAGCTCTGTTCTTCACTCAGAGGAGCAGAAAATAATTATTTTCACTATAATTTTTTTTTTTTCATTTAGAAAGCACTCTTTAATGTTTTCAAGACTTTTGAGGAAAACCTAGGTCTGCTTTATAAATGTTACATGAGTCACCTGGACAGGAAAGCAATGGAGAGAATTCGCAGTGAGATATGCTCTTTAGTCAATCATTCACAATGTAGTTTTTTTCCCTCTTCATTTACTCAATATTGGCAATTAGGAATGCTGTTTTTAACTTAACTCATAAAATATGGGTCTTGAATTTCAGGATAATTCATGGCTCAAGGGGGCCCATAATATTTTTATAATTTCTATTTGGCACAAGACCAAATGACTTTTTAGAATATGCTCACTGAGAGATACAGCAAGGATTATCAGATGTCCTATTATATTTATGGAAACAAATTCATGGTTTTATTTTTTAGCTTGGGAGGCACAGCTGATACACATCCACTTTAAGCAATATTTTATCCTTTTTCATTTGTGCCCTTTCCATCTATGGGTCTCAGAGACTTTGAACACATAGTCTCTGTCTTGCTGTGCATTTTGCATACAATTCCTGATCAAGCCTATGAGTGTGGGTGAATATTCATTCTGACCAGTAAGTTTGTACTGAAAGTGCCTTGGCTCACAGAGTGCCTGAATTGCCCATTGCATATATTCACCAGCTATCTGTCTCGCTGCAAAGCCTTACCTTGTAATCAGATTTTTATTAGGATTTCTTGATTATCATATGTGCTAAATACCAACAAAGTTGATCAACTGGGGGCTATACCTGCCTTTGTCATGTACTTTATTGTGGGATGCTAAGGAAAACTCTGTCCTTCAAATTTCTGGTCATTGGATAGCATCATGTTCAGATAGAGCACCCTAAAACCATAAGTTAGGCCCTCCCTGAGAAATGGCTACTGACCTACCTCTCCCAGCCACTCAGACCCCATGGCTAGGAAAGCCAGCCTGACTTGAATTTGTAAGTGATTTTCAACCAGTCATAAATGTGACTTCACAGCTCCCCTTACACATGGGATGGGGGTAGGCCCCAGGTCGGACTGCCTGTTCATTCTGATCGTACTCATTCTTTGCTCATTACCATTCATCCATTAACCTACTATAGATTATTATCATAGTATTTGTGTCTATGGGGATGTCAAGGACGTGTCCAAGAGAATAAGTGGAATGGTCATGTGCCCTATATACATCATAAAGATTCATAGAGACAAGAATTAAATGTGAATCATAATTCTTACCTTACTGAATTTATAAAGATTTAATGAGATAATAAACATAATATAAGGTAAAGATATGTAATGTATAAAATTATCTGGCAAAGAATCAATAATGAGTCCTATTAGCTCTTTACCCCGTTTTGTAGGGAAAAAAGGCCTCCTGAAATATGTTTTTATTACTGTACGCACATTCTTTTTAAGATTCTGTAACTACAGTGTTCATATATACTTAATTTTTGTTATTCACTCTAGCTATGACCATAAAGTCTCAGTAGGCATTCAAATAATGAACCATTGTTCTTAAGGGAAATGCAGAGTTAGGTCCCTGAAGGTCTAGTCACACTATTTTTTTTTTTTTAGTCACACTATTTTTAACAAATGATCAAAACATGACCTTAATTCATACGTATTTTTGTTTCAAGACTCTTTGTTTAATATATATTATCTGTTCCTTAACATTGAATTCACAACCATAGCACTCTAACTTATGTCTGAATAAAGCTTTCCTAACACATGTATTTTCCCTGTAAGGTATGTTACAGTCTTTTTGTGCTTAGGAACACTACACAGTACTTCAGTTTGCTTGAGGGGCATTTTAAATAATGAAATTTCTAATAAAAAGGAAAAAAATGCAAAAAAGTAACACTAAATAGACTGCAAAATGGATGCTTGTTTATGGTATGAGAACTGCAATAAGGAGGCAGAGAGTAGTCTTTTCGACCTCTGCTGGGAACATGTATGTTAGGCCACTCAAGTTTTTTATCATTCTGCACATATCTGTAAACAACTACAAAACACCATCCATGCATACTGATTTTGTGGTTACAAAGTTTAGTGAGTAGGAATATTCACAAAAGTAGAATCCACAAATAATGTTATTTATAAAAACATGGATACGTATTGTAAGACAAGCAAGTTTTCCTTTTGCTATTGAATAACATGAATATTGTTGTTAAATAAAAGTGTTGTGGCGCCTGGTGGGCTCAGTTAGTTAAACATCTGACTCTTGATTTTAGCTCAGGTCATTATCTCAAGGTTGTGAGATTGAGACCTGGGCGGGTGTCTCTCCTTCTCCCTTTGCCCCTCCCCATGTGCTGTCTCAATCTCTCTCTCTCAGATAAATACATCTTTAAAAACAAAACAGAGAGTGTTCATACTGCATGTCCAAGTTTCTATGATGGTATGCTTTTTTATGCCCATTTCCCTAGTGAGACTCTGATTTTCAGGAGAGCTAAAGGTGTGCCATCAATGAAGCTACACAAGACCCTATGCTAAGAAGGGCCCCACACTTGGATTAATGCTTGCTGTCACCATCTTTAAGTCCTGAGTATTTTTTAACAAGGGACTCCATATTTTCATTTTTCACTGGGTCTTGCCCATTATCTATCCAGTCCTGTCTATGACATTCCATGAAGTCCATTTTTACTTTTCTGATTTCCAGTAGGGCTATGACAGTCTATGAAGGCTACAGCATCAGGAAAAGGGGACTCTGGGACCCAGAGACAATGAGAGAATTCGCAGATAAGAGAGACTTGGGGAAAGGAATTCTTTAAATCTAATATGAATTGCTGAGCTCACTACTAAGCTGCATATATATAGAATTAACCAGATGAGCGTAGCAAATGCTTTCGAGTGAACTAATTTATAGCACAAACTGCTATCCAGGTTCCAGATTTGCTCCTGGGTGATACACTTTAGAAATCAACCAGAAGCACTGCACACTTTGAAAACTATAGTGATTTTGGAACCACAGCCCACAGAAGGCAGGTTGAAACTCACCATTTGAATATAACTGAGTTAACTGCTTGCTAAGGCAAAGCAAATATTCTTCTGAAGATTTTAATAGGACCCATATTCTCATAACACAAGTCAAAATATTGAGGCTATAGTAGAAAATTACTTAACATATTTAAAAAAAACAAGAATTTTTAACAACTTTCAAGGATCTTGATACTATAAAACTTAAATCATTCAATGACAAATATTTGTCAAGTGCCTAGTCCACTAAGTCCCAAGTCCACTAAGAAATGTGTACATTTTATTCAGATCTATCATCATATTCCTCAGTTAACTTGTTACTCTTTGAAGGTTGGTACAACTTCTTTAAATACCTACCTTTGTCTAATTGAGAAATTCTGCCCTTAGAATCAAGTTCTAAGCCTGTTTGCCTTGTCAGTATTCAAGATATAGGTCTACTTTTTTTTTTAATATTTTATTTATTTATTTGACAGAGAGGAGAGAGATCACAAGTAGACAAAGAGGCAGGCAGAGAGAGAAGGGGAAGCAGGTTCTCCGCTGAGCAGAGAGCCCGATGCGGGGCTCGATCCCAGGACCCTGAGATCATGACCCGAGCCAAAGGCAGAGGCTTTAACCCACTGAGCCACACAGGTGCCCCAAGATATAGGTCTACTTCTTAATTTGTAGCAGTGTACTGTACAAAAAAGCAGATGGCCTCAATTCCGAGACTGATCAAGTAAGTCGCTTGCTTGTACTTTTTGGAGAAAAGTTCCCTGAATTACACTTTATGCCACTGAAGTCAACATGATTTGACTTACTACGTTATAATTGTATTTCTTCCTAATCTCCTTTTCCTACTCTTCAAACTCCACCCAAACAGGGTCATACAGGTATTTAAAAAATATTGGGTTCCACTAGTGCCTTTGGTTTATCAGCAGCTTCTTGGCCCAATACAAACTAGTCTTCTTTTCTGTTTCTCCATCATTGGTGGGAATATCTCTGACATATCATCATAATGTCCCTCAACCCATTTTCTTTTAACCAACATCATTGCTTTTTCCTTTCTCTATCGACAAGTCTATTTCATCTTCCCTCAAATTTTTCCTATTTTACTTCTTTCATTAGTTCTCCTTTTTCTGTTTTCTAATTATCTTCAGAGGCTCAATTTTCATAGTTCTTCACAGGCAATGCAATCACAGCTTTCCCATTAGAACTTGAATTGTCTACCAGGTTTATTCATTCAGTAAATACTGAGGATCTAGTATGTGCCAGACATTGTTGGAGGACTTCTGTATATCCATGTGTGAAACAAAGACCCCTGTTTCCATGAAGCTTATAATCTTGGGGTTTTTGTGGTTGTCTTGGCTATTTACCTGATGGTCTCACCATGACAAAGTGAGATATTTTTCTTCATATTATTTAATTCCCAGATTTTGTTTTTCCAGATGTCTGAGGTTGCAAAATGACACTGATATGATAGAAAAGAAGACATTACACACTAAAATTTTTAATAATGAAAATGTAATTTTTGTCTTATTGTAAAAATTCTAGCCCTTTGCAAAGATTTTATTGGACTCGGATGTCCTTATGATATAAATAGTTGTTTAAACCTTTTATCTTCTTTATGTTAATAAATGGAACACACAGATGAGACCAAAAAGTGCTAATAACTCCTCAATATCAATTTACCTCTCTTAGATTTTCCTTCTCATTTGAAGATAATTATAATGAACATTTGCATGAAAGTTAACTTATTTACAGAAGATTACTTCCTGCTGTGTTGAGTGTTTCTATTATTTGGAATTGCATTTTGTAGAAAAGTGTAGGCAATATATGAGGTATAGGGACTTGATTTTGTTGTAATTTTCTATTAGATGAAGCAATTATTAAAAAAAGACACTCCAATCACACAAAAGTAAAACCATAAAGTATCAGTAAAACCAAGATCTAAGATTTTCATCCAAATGTTACAGATGAAAGTATTTTGTTAAAATATTTTGTTAGGTGATTATCCAAACTTCAAACATTAACCATATAATGAATTGGTGTTATCTTAATTAAGATGCATGAGTATTAAACATTTTCTAGAATATCTAGCATCTCAGGCCATTAACATGATAGTTCTGAAAGACTAGGCTCAATTTTAGTGAAACTAAGTTTTTGTTTAATTGAACCAAACCATACGAGAAACCTGAATGCCACACTGCATAGCAAATACTGAAAGATTATTAGTGATCAATACAAAAAATCACTATATTCTTTCTAAACTCCAAATTTTCGGTTCAATAAAGTAAAATTATATTTCAGAATAGATTCCCAGTATCTTTCAGCCAAATAACTTGTAGTGATGAAGATATTTTTCTGCATAAAAAAATGCACATAGCATTTGCTTTAAACCAGAAGATAAACACCAAGGCCAAGAATGTTAAACAAAGGATATTAAGAAACAAACAAAATGAAATAGATAGCTCCAGATTTAAACTTGTGCTTTAAGGCAGTAATGGCCAAGTTTTAAAGTAAGAGCCAGCTGGAGTATAATAGGAAAAAAATAAAATAAAATCCTGAAATGAGAAAGAACTAGAATTCCCTGTGAGAAGAGGCAATGCTTTCCTAAACGCTTTTATACAATTCTGCTAAATATCATGTCCTCAAATAGCTCACATATTGATCAGAAAAAGTAGATCAGAGTCTACTAAGTTTTGGTTTTCATAATTACTGTAGTGAACTGAGGAGTTGGAAGGGGTTTATTGAATCAGAAGAGTATACACTGGCTCAGATTGGCTTCTGGTTCACAGGACTGTGAGAATTCAATTTAATTTTACTATAGCCCTAGAAATCTCACACGCTTACTAGTGTCCAAGAAGGGAACGAGAATTTTGACCTTCAGAATCACAGACAAAGCCCAGACAGCTCCAGGTATGAGGTTATGGTCCAGGCATGACTCATCACCGAAAGTGCTTTTACACATAAACACCATAAACTTGAGTGTTCTCACCATTCTCTTTTCAGTGTTCCTGCCTGATTTCAGAGAAATACTTCTCACAATGAGATGAGAAATAACAAGAGAACGCTAGTGTAGGTAAATACCCAAGGAATCTTATCTGAAACGACTAGTCAGAGAGGGTAAGCTTCTATGGAGGTTTGATTAGGCTAGACCAGCTAAAGTAGGTTGAATAGGATGGTGAAGATTACCAAGGGTTAAAGTAAACTGAAAATGGATATGTAAGAAAAAGCTTGTCTTTCAAAAGTGCTTCAGATGGGACCAGTAGTCAATTTTTCTTTTAGGGTAGTGTATGTTGAGAGAAATACAAGACTTAAATAAATGGAGACATACACAATGTTCATATGTTGTTAAACTCTGTATTTTTAAAATGTCAGTTCTCTGCAAACTCATCTACAAATTCAATGCAATTCCAGTTGAAATCTCAG
The DNA here is from genome assembly GCA_028533885.1 of Nasua narica. Lineage (NCBI taxonomy): Eukaryota > Metazoa > Chordata > Mammalia > Carnivora > Procyonidae > Nasua > Nasua narica. The sequence continues at coordinate 96,471,370 of CM052799.1, forward strand.
CAAGCTTTTTTTATTGTTGTAAATACTGACAAAGTAATTCAAAATTTCCCATGGAAATCCAAAGGGCCTAGAAAAGCAAAGCCATTTTTGAAAATAAAAATTGAAGAACTCGCTAATTTTAAGACTTGTTATGAACCTACAGTATTTAAGACAATGTGATATCGATGTCAAGATAGTCAAATAGGTCAATGGAAAATAGTATATATATGAATATGTATGAAAAACTGATTTTACAAAGGTGGATAGGCAATTCAGTGGAGAATTCTTTCAATAAATGGTGCTGGAATAATTGGATCTCCATATGCCAAAAAAAGAACTTCGAATTAACTTTATAGCATGTGCAAAAATTAACTGAAAATTGATCATAGTTCTAAGTGTAAAACCTAAAGTTATAAAATTTATAGCAGAAAACCTAGTAAAATAATCTCTATGAATTTGTAAAGAGTTCTTAGGCAAAGAGTTCCTGGATACAACACCAGAAATACAACACATAAAACAACACACTGATAAATTGGACGTCGTCAAAATCAAAACTGCTTTTTGAGAGACACTGAAGAGAAAATGTACAGACTAGGAGATGATATCTGCAAGTCATATATTTAATAAAAGACTTGGATCCAGAATATGTTTTGAACTCTCAAAACTCAATAATAAAAAAAATCATATGAAAATTTGGGCAAACAATTTGAAAATACACTTCCAAAAATAAAATCTGTGGAGAGTAAGTACATTAAAATAGGGTTAACATCATTTTTATTAAAAATGAAAAGTTAAAACCACAATATCACTATATTATCAAAGGGATGGTTTAAAAAAAGGGACGCTTAATTTCAAAAAGACAGGTCTTGGCAAGAAAGTAGTGGGACTGGAGCTCTCTCAAAATGCTAATGGGAATGTAAAATGGTACCTTCAATATCATTAAAAGTGATACAATGCACTCTATTTAAAAGTATCTTAAAAATTTCAACATGCATTTATGTGAACTAACCATTTCACTTCTAGGTATTTATCTAAGAGAAATGAAAGCATATGTCTATTCAAAAACTTGTGCCTGAATATTCATATCAACTTTATTTGAAAACAGGTCAATTTTCCATTCCATTCAGTAAGTGGATAAATAAATTTTAGAATATCCACACAAGGGAATATTATTCAGCAACAAAAGGAATGACTTATTTATACTCAAATAACATAGATGAATCTGAAAATAATTATGCAATGTGAAAGAAGCCAGCCCAAAGAGTTCATATAGTATGATTACACTTATAGATAACTCTAGAAAATGCTAACAAACCCACAATGACAAAAAGTATATTAATGGTTAGTGTTCATGCAAAGAGGGTTGGGAAGAAGAGAATACAAAGGCATACAAGGCAGTTGTGGAGGTGATGGATATGTTCGTTTTCTTGATTTTGATAATAATTTTCCAGGTGTATACAAATGTCTAAACTTATCAAATCATACATTTTAAATGTATACAGTTTATTTTATGTCATTTATACATAATATAGTTTAAGAAAAATAATTCATGGTCTTTTAATTTCTCAACTTGAAAAGAAAAGAGTTGGGTTAGATTAAAGACTAAAATTATGCAAGTCTGTTAGTTAAACAAGGCCAAATATAAGGTCCAAAAGGTAGAAGACTTCGCAGTTGTCTTACTGCCTTGTTGAAGCCTTAAGGTACGACCATACTTTACTAACAAAAGTATTTTCTCCTAAAGAGAAAGGATAGTAATCCTGGGTTCTTCTCTTTTAGTTTTCATCCTTACAGTTTTAATGCAAGTGGTAAGCTATTCCTGGTTATATGTAAAGAAGCTAGAAGGAAACAGCAAGGAGTGCTGCATTTTCTCAGCGACAATGACATTGGCAGTAGCAGTGAGAACAGTGTGGAACTCTAAGATCCTGGGACACATAACCAAGGTAGTACTGTATATATGATCAATTAATTTATGATCAATTAAATTAATATCTGAAAATCAGTTGACATGATATACCATAACAAAATGAAGGCTAAAACTCATATGATCACCTTAATAGATGCAGAAAAAAACATTTGATGAAAGCCTACATTTACGATAAAAACTCTAGACAAAACGGGTATAGAGTAAACAAGTCTCAATATAGTAAAGGCCATATATGACAAGCCCATACTAACTTCACAGCAGAAGAGATAGAGGACCCCAAATTTAGATATGCTTCCTTTGACCTAGGGGACTCTATACTACTTCACACTCAACTGTGAAAAGCTAAAAGCTAAAAGCTTCCTCTCCAAGATCAAGAACAAGACACTTCTATTCAACATAGTGTTGGAAGTCTGGCCAGGGCAATTAAACTAAATAAATAAATATTAAAAAAAATAAGGTATCCAAATTGGAAAAGAAGAAAACTGTCACTATTTGCAGATGGCATGTTACTATATATATTATATATATAGAATACACACACACACACACACATATATATAGACTACATCAAAAAACTGTTAGAGTTGACTAAAAAATTCGGTGAAGTTGCAGGGTACAAAATCAATGCACAAAAATCTGTTCTGTTTCTATATGTTAAAAATAGATTAGAATACTTAGGAATACATTTAACTAAGTGGGGAAAAGACCGGTATTTTGAAAGCTATAAGACATTAATGAAAGAAATTGAAAAACACATAAATAAATGAAATGATATTCTGTGCTCATGAATTAAAAAAATTGATATTGTTAAAATGTTCATAGTACCAAAGCAATCTACAGGTTCAAAGAAATCCCTATAAAAATTCCCATGACATTTTTAAAAGAAATAGAATAACTCCAAATTTGTATGAAACCATACGAAAACAAATAACCAAGGCAATCTTGAGAAAAAACAAAGCTGGAAGCATCATACTCCTTGATCTTAAACTATATTATAAAACTATAGTAATCAAAACAGTATGGTATTGACACAAAAACAAATAGATCAATGAAACAGAATAGAGATCTCAGAAATAAACTCATGTATATGTTATCACTCAATTTATGACAAAAGAGGCAATAGTATATAATGGGTAAAGGATAGTCCAACCCTTCAAAAAATGTTGCTGAGAAAACTGGAAAGCCACATGCAAAAGAACAAAACTAGGGGCTCCTGGGTGGCTCAGTGGATTAAATAAAGCCTCTGCCTTCGGCTCAGGTCATGATCTCAGGGTCCTGGGATCGAGCCCCACATCTGGCTCTGTGCTGAGGCAACGAGTCTGTTTCAGGATTTTCTCTCTCCCTCTATCCCTCCCCATGCGTGCTTGCTCTCTTTGTCTCTAAAATAAACAAATAAGTCTTTTTTTTTTTAAAAAAAAGAACAAAACTAGACTACTACTGCACACTACAATTAACTCAAAATGGATTAAAGACTTGAATGTAAGACTCAAAATCATAAAACTCCTAGAAAGAAATCAAAGGCAGTAAGCTCTTTGACATGAGTCTTAGGAATGATTTTTTTTTTTTTTGACCTGACTCTAGAAGCAAAGACAATAAAAGAAAAAATAAATTAGACGATATCAAACTAAAAAGCTTCTAGAGAGCAAACAAAACCATCAACAAAATGAAAAGGCAGCCTGCTGAATGGGAGATTAATACCCAAAATACAAAAGGAATTCATATAACTAAATAGCAAAAAAAAAAAAAAAGTAATAAAAAAATGGACAGAGGATATAGACATTTTTCCACAGAAGACATAAAAATGGCCAAAAAGCACATGAAAAGATGCTCAACATTGCTAATTATCAGGGAAATGCAAATTAAATCACAATGTGATACTATGTTACACATGTTAGAAAGGCTATTGACCAGAAGATAAAATATAACAACTGTTGGCAAGGATGTGGATAAAAAAGAACCTTCATGCACTGATGGGAATGTAAATTGGTGTAGCCACTAGGTAAAACAATATGGAGGTTCCTCAAAAAAAATTAAAAATAAACCATATGATCCTGCAATTCTACTTCCAGGTATTTACCCAAAGAACATAAAAATACTATTTCAAAAAGATATATGTACCCCTGTGTTCATTGTAGCATTATTTATAATAGCCAAGATTTAGAAACATAAATTGGTGGATGAATGTGTAAAGATGTGATACACACAGAATGAAATGAATGTACTCAGCCAAAAAAAAAGAATGAAATCTTGCCATTTAAGACAACATGTACAGACCCTGATGGAATGATACTAAGGGAAAAAAGTCGGAGAAAGGCAAATACTGTATGATTTCACATATATAAAGAATCTAAAAAACAAATGAACAAAAACCAAAAAGACACAGAGAACAGCAAGGTGGTTACTGATGAAAAGGGGAGTTGTAAGGTGGGCAAAATGGGTTAAGGAAGTCAAGAGGTACAAACTTCCAATATTAAAGTATATAAGTCATGGGGATGTAATGTATCTCACAGTGATCAAAGTCAATAATACTTAAGTGTATATGTCAAAGTTGCCAAGAGAATAAATCCTAAAAGTTCTCACTGCAAAAAAAAAAATATATATAATTTGTATAGTGACAGACGGCAAATAGACTTACTGTGGTGATCATCTCACAGTAAATACAAATACTGAATTATAATGTTGTACACCTGAAACTTACATAATGTTGTAGGCCAATTATACCTCGATAAAAAATAAACTTCAGTATAAATAAAATCATACTTTAATTTAATACCCTCCCAAAAGATTCAAACTTTTAAAAATTTTACATTATCTTTTTAGAGAATCTTTTAGAGACTAATATACCTCACAATATAGCAAGTTTTACTTATTTAAGTTTTGTTAAAATCAGAATTGATGCTTTTATTTAAAAATGAATGCAGAACTTTCAGTTTGATCTGACATGAAAAGTACTTAAAAGCAGTCCCTATTGTGCCTACAATAAGAAAAAGCTAAAGAACTGAAAACTATTAACTTTTCTTTGACCCACTAGAGAACTGAGGATGCAGAGTAAATCACTACCCTGAAATCTGGAGAGACAAGTGAACTGAGAAAATTGCAGTTGAGATTTGCTTATTTGGAGAAGCTGCTGTAGTCAAAACTAGTAGAAACACTTAAATGATAATTCTGATAAATTTCTAGAGACTGAGTATGAGCTAGCTTGTGAATAAGAAACTTCTGGGGCCACAGTCTTAGAGGGGAGTCTCCACACTTTCTTCAGTTTCACCTACAGAAGTTCTATGAGGTTATCACAGCAAAGATTTGAGAAAGGGCCTCTGGCTCTCAGGTATGGGAAAAAATTAATCATTATGGAGAATGCTCTGGATGTATTTCATAACAAGGGAAAAACATTACCAGAGAGAATGTAATTTCCTTACTTCCAGCTCCCTCCAACTTGTCTCACCTATGGTCAGGATTTTCTGTCTAATAGGGTCAGGTCTTCAAAGAAATAGATTGGGAACTGACAGCCAGGGAAGAGGGCAGAGGAAGAGGAGGAAAAAGAGCTATAGCATTGGAGAAACACTCGTGAAAGTCAAAGCCCAAAACTCAGGCTAAAACACTGATGTTTAATTGAATGATTATAAAACACTTCATCTCCTCACACCTCACCAAGACTGCAGACTAGTAATAGGGGATTATACCTTAAAAAGCTGCAAGACATACTCTCTCTTTGAGGAGGAGTAATTGGGAAACCTAAAACCAAAAGAAGAGAACCAAGGATATCAGAGGAATTTGGAAACTCTGACACCTAGAGCTACAACAAACATTAACCACAGCCCAACTCTTAGTCACATTAACAGAAGGGTTCATATTAAAGATCTATTTACCTCAGTTTCTATTACCTGATACAACATGTCTGACTTTCAAAAACTAATTACAAGGCATGCTAAATGCAAAAAAAAAAAAAAAAAGGGCAGACTCAGAGATGACAGAGATGTTGAAATTATCAGACAGGAGATTTAAAATGACTGTGACTAATATATTAAACATTCTCATGGAAAAAGTAGAGAATGTGCAAGATTACATGGGTAATGTAAGCAGAGATGGAAACTCAAAGAAGGAATCAAAAGAAAATGCTAGATATGAAAAAGAGAAATGATGAATATCTTCGATGGGGTCATCAACAGACTTGAAAAAGCCCTCTGAAACAGAACACCCAAGAACTGTGGACAATACCAAAGTGTAAGAAACTGCTAACCTATCTTCTAAAGTGCCTGGAGCATTTTGCATTCTCCACCAGTAATGAGAATTCCTGTTGCTTGGTACCTTCACCAACAATTGTCAGGGTTTTTTTTTGGATTTTAGGTATTCTAATAGGTATACTATAATATAGTGGTAACTTCTTGTTGTTTTAATTTATTTGCAAGATGTTCCTTATCAAACTTAGTTTGCTGAGAGTTTTTAACATGGATGAACATTGAATTTTGTCCAATTTTTTTCAGTGTCAATTGATATTATCATGTGATTTTCTTTATCCTATTAATATGGTCAACTGCATTTTAAATGTCTGACTATCTTTATATACCTTAAATAAATCTCACTTGGTTATGGTGTATAATTCTTAGTATATATTATTGATTTGCCAATTCCTATTACACATTATTGATTATTGTTCACTAGATTTGCTCATATTTTGTCAAGGATTTTTCCAGTTATGTTTATGAGGGATATTGATTTATAGTTTTTTCCTGTAATGTCTTTATTTTGTTTTATTATTAATGTAATGCTGACCTCAATAAATGGATTAGGAAGTGTTTCCTCTGTTACTGTTTTCTGGAAGAGTTTGTGGAGCATTGGTACTATCTCTTTCTGAAATTTCTGATAGAATTCACCAGGGAAACCATCTAGATTATGTTAGGCATAGGAAAACACTCTGTACCATCTTTGCAACTTCTCTATAAATCTAAAATATTGTGAAATCCAAAGTTCATTGAGAATACAGATTCAAGATGTCATCCCATAAAATAATCTATGTACTTACTGTGTGTAGGTATGTGTGCAGTGATATGTAGAATCATGTTTACATACATAAAGATAATTACTTCAGGGTTGAGTATTTGTATATTTTTAAAATCTCTTTTTTGTTGCATTATAAAGAACATGCGCATTTTTATAAAAAAAACAAAACAATGTTGCACTAAAATAGTGAAGGGTGGTTGCTAACTGCTAATTCGGAGGAACCATGTGGTGAAGTGTATTAAGTTCTTGGTTTATAACTCACCAGGTAATGGACTCTTGGAATGATTATTACTATTATTTTGTTACAAGTACTTTATGTTCTGACCCTTGCTAACCTCTCCAGTCAATTTATCATCTTTTCCCACTTCAAAACTGATGCTTCAGTATACCATACCAAAGACACCAAATGTGGTGATTAAGCGTTTCAACTATCTGCTCAATGTGTTCAGGATTATAGCTCACTCTGCTACTGTGAGCCCGCAGGCAAGTTCTTTAACCTCTCTTGCCTCCAACTCTTATTGGCACAATGGAAATTATTAATGTTATCTGCCTCATAGGGTTATTATGAGGACCGAATGAGACTCCACATCTAACAGAATGCTAGGGCTTAAAAAAGAGCTTTGCAGCTAACCACCACTGCTACCTCTAGGGCTGCTCCTCCTGCGAAAAGTGTACCATCTTTATTTTTGCAGGCCTCTCTGCTGAGAATATGTATGTTTTCATCTCCCCAGTCCATTAGTCACTTTGCCAGTGGTATGCTGATAAACGTTTAACAACAGAATCTAAAAAAAAAAAAAACAACCCTCTGACTTTTAAAGGTTGCCAACTCCCACGTGATAAATACTTTCATCATAATTGATTTCAAGTTACCAATATGGCATCATTGAGTGTAAAGTTGGGAAAAGAAGTAGTAGCAGCATTATACAGTATTTTCACCATTCATACTCCTTAGGTATAAATAACCTCAAGAGTACAGAAAGTAGAAAAACTGTAATATTTAGGAAGTGATGAGTTTTGAATATTGCCTTTGTATATAATCTATTTAATTATTACCTTATGTAATTATTAACAAAATCTGTGTTTAACAACCTGTTTGTAAAATTTCTACAAAAAAAAAGAATAATCAGCTCTCATAAGCCAGGACTACTCAGCTCTAATGTACTGCTGGACACACTAATTTTTTTTTCCCCAAATATGTTTATTTTTTCAATGTTACAAGATTGATTGTGATGCATGGACACACTAATTTTTACTTACTAATTGATTTTTACCTTACAATCTCAGTTCAGACATTATTGTCTCTAGGTAGACTTTATGACTACACTGAATGAAAAAAACCTTAGTACAAAATACTTATGGCTTGTAATAACTTTCTCCCCAGAACACAAAATTAGAATTAGAATTATTCTTGGCATTTGCTTACACTATTGTCTTCCAAATCCCATCCTTCTGAATTTTACATATTTTTTCCAGGGTAGTTAGCATATTTTATTTTGCATACTTATTTACCAAGATAAAGGTGGGTATAGTTTCTTTAAATCAGCAGGATGGAATAATAATCAGACCTTTGACTTGAATGAATTTGTGGTGATAGCTAAGGAATCACAGGGATGACATCACCTAGGGATGAAATAATTTATATGGCATAACCATTTAAGCACATATGGTTATAGGTACAGTAGATGAATATGAATTGAGCTACCACAGTAAGAATTTGATTTTTTATCTAAGTCTACTCAGAGACCTAGAACTCCTTGATTAAAGAAGAAACTGGGTCCCTTTGAGGATAAAACTATGAAAAATAACAAGTCTTTACTATAAGGCTGGCTGATAGTGAATTTTAGAAAGAACAAATTGAAATATTTTGGGCTTACTAGTTATTGGCTTTGATATAACATTGAATTCTTTATTTTTTATTCAAGTATAATAAACCTACAGTGTTATATTAGTTTCAAATGTACATATTTCTAATTAAGAATATATTTGCATAAAATATATAAAAATTAAAAATATTAGAAACTACATCTACAGATTTCAGAAAATAACACCCTATTTGAAAGGGTGAACCAATTTTAGAATGGAATATGCCCTTAATAATATATTTTAGGTTTTTCAAACAGCCAGTCCATGTCATCTAAATCTGGCACCTTGTATTGGTCTTTCTATTCCAAAATGCTTTAGTATTGGAGGAATGTGGCAAATCTTTATTGAGGTTTACAGCTCCAAACAGCTACTCTCCACATTTCTATAACCCTCCCTCTACTGGCTATTGAGGCCTAGGAGGTAATGGCTCCCAGCTGTTGCTAACCCCTGGGTACTGCACGATCCCTTGTTGATTTCCCTAAACTCCACTCATATTTTTTAAGTCTTCTACAACTACCTAAACTTGGTTTGCCATCTCTGCCCTGCAGGGATCTGATGACTACATTTTATCAGATCTTAAAAAAGTATATTAATGCTATCTTATGCTTGTAAAATTAATGGGGGAAATAGTGTTCAGTATGAGAAATGAGATTACAAACTCAACTCTTTTTTTTCCACTTCATGTTCTTTTTATCATTTAATTTTAAAAAAAAACAAAATGGAAGGAAAAAAATTAAATGCATCTAAAAGCTTTTATCATTTACTTTCTTGCCCAAAAAAGCTCTTGCTGCTTAACACTTGTTTTAATATTTACTAAGCTTGGGCAAAAAGATGATAGTTGTTTTAATTTACATTTCTTTGATCATTGGTGAGATTCAACAGTTTGTGTCATGTGAAGGTTCTTTGATTTCAAGAAGCAGATTGTGTCTACCTTAAATGAAGACAGTGTAATGGGTAGCCCATGGAATATGAGATAGAAAAGTAATATGCATTCAGTAGAAGCTGTATTTTGAATTTTTATCTCTTTGCAGGCTAGTGAAAATGTGGTAGGACACTTTCTCATGGTGCTGGAGAGCAGCCGTGAACCACAGCTTGCAGCTGGCCACGTGATGAAGAAAGTAAGCAAGGGGTACGCTGACAGCCATTCCACACCCATATAACTATTTTTTCTTACTTTCAGTATTCAAGAAATTACAGGAGATTTTCAACACGTCATTATAAAACAGGCTTTGTGTTCAATTATTCGAGCCATCTGCAGGCTAACCTGAGTGTTCTGAGCATGTTTAAGGTAGGCTTTAAGGTAAGTTGAGAAAGATCTATACTTTCCAACTGTGTGTTTCCATTCAGGACAACAATTCTTGGGCAAGAGTTTGGTTGGAGGAGCACTGGTCACATGATACACAGAGTTCAGGTGTGCGTGGTTCACTGTTGTTGGCACCGAAAGAATCACATCTAGTGAGGGATACCGTTCCACAGTGAAAGGATGCCAGGGATGCAAAGACAACAGAAATCACCTCAATTTTTCCTGTTTTTCAACATTTGGGTGATTTCCTTTGGAAATCACCTATACAAGTTCTTGGACTATTTTTCCTTTGGAATGTGGGACACGGTTATGAATGGTTTGAGGTTTTTGTATTTTAAGATTAACAGTCCAGTATGTCTGTTGCAAATATTTCTTCCTATTGTGTCAATTTCTTTTAACTTAGCTTTTCGTGTCTTTAAGAATGTTTAATCTACATACTGCTAAACATTCTTTGTTTTTTAATTTTTAAATTTTTGTCCTAACTAGAATTAATTTTGGTTTCAATATAAAATAGGGATTTAATTTTTTCCTAAATGGTAAGCTATCTCATTATCACTTATGAAATAATTTCCCACTGGTGTGAACTGTCACTTTTGATATACTAAATTTTATAGTTACTTAGATTTGCTTATGAAATTTGTTGTTTCAAATATGACTTTTAGATTATGGTTCTTTTTATGAGTTCCACAAAGCTTTGTAATCCATTTTAAATATATAACAGAATAACTCCCTTTCTTTTACTCTCCTTTCACAAAATTTCCCTGGTTGCTGTCATTTTTCTAGATGAACTTGAGTATCATTTGCTCAAGTTCTCCAAAATCGTCAATTTGTTTTGCTAAATATTATCAGTTTGAAGAGAATAAAAATATAATAGAATCTTTCCATGCAGAAATATTGTTTATCTATCTAAAAAGTTTCACAGAAAGCTTTTGTAATTTTTTTGCAAATTTTCATACCTTATGTTGTTTATTACTTAAAAAACATATTTATTGATTTTACAAATGGTAGTTTTCTATTGTGCTTCCAAAAAAGGTTCCCCCGCATCAGGCTCTGCTCAGCGGGGAGCCTGCTTCCCTCTCTCTCTTTTATTAGTTAAAATAGGTTTTAGTCATTCCCTTACTTTCCAAATATATTCTTTTTTGAATCAATTGGTTAGAGAATCATCTATTTGATTGTTTTCCAATATATATATATTCTATAAAAATATATTATAGAATTTAATGTAGCAGTGCCATAATCTCCATTCTCTTCTCTGTCTAGACATATTCCTATCTCTGAACCTCTTTCCTCTCATGATCTATCATTTGTTGGCTCTGCCTCCATAGTGTATATATTTCTTTTTTTTTAATTAGCCTGATGATATTTATTTTACTGTTTTTTGTTTTATAAAACAAGTCTTTGGATTTATTATGAATTCTTTCTTTTCTTTCCATTCATCAATTTCTGTTTTTATCTTCAGTTTCTTTATTCTACTATATCATTGTATTAACTTTTACCAAATCTTTGAATTGGTTTTCTAAATCACTCATTTTAATCCTTTTTAATATTTTTATGACATTTGAATCTATGAATTTTCATTTAAGTAAATAACCCCTTCCCTCCTTTTTTTTTTTACTGTTTCCTATGTATTCTGTGATATGCTTAATGCCATATAACTTATGACCAACATAGTTCTAAGATACATTGTGCTTTTGTGGTGGTTGTTTTATTAGTGAATTTCAATACCAGGATGTTTCCAGGCATTGTTTCCTTTTCATTCCTCCGCCTTATATTAAATGAGGTGTTTAATCTCAGCTCTTATTCCAACTCACTATTTTTTCACCTTTTGTTTTTTTATATTATATTTTATTTCTTGATGATACTGATGATTGGTATTTTGGTAGTCTCAGATATTTGCCATTAAACACAAATACAAAAGCTAAAGGCCAAAAATGTAGTCCTCAAGTTTAAATTTCAAATCTAAAAAAAATATCACAAGCTTTTCAGTGGTTAAAGAAAGATGTTTTCTTCCCTATTTTCTCATTAAAAAGATAGGTTTTTGGTGTTTGACCTTTGATTCTTATTTTTCTCCTCATGCAACATGATATCCAAGCCTGAATATTTAGTAGACTTTATTGACTACTTATAGTTGATTCCTAAATATACTTACTCAATGATTTTTCCTTAGGCAATTTTGAAAATACTATATTAATTTTTACCTAACTGATAAAAAAAATAAGATATCTGAGTCATTGACAGATACACTCTTAATTTTCTGGGTTTACATGCATAAATATACAACAAGTAGTTCATTAAAAAGCATAGAGAGGGGGCGCCTGGGTGGCTCAGTGGGTTCAAGCCTCTGCCTTTGGCTTAGGTCATGATCTCAGGGTCCTGGGATCAAGCCCCCATCAGGCTCTCTGCTCAGCGGGGAGCCTGCTTCCCTCTCTCTCTGCCTGCCTCCCTGCCTACTTGTGATCTCTCTCTCTTTCTGTCAAATAAATAAATAAAATCTTAAAAAAAAAGCATAGAGAACATTACCTATTTCTATATTAAAGTCACAATAATTAAAAAATATTTTATCATATTTAATTATAAATAAAGTGAATTTGCTTCTAGTTCTTTGACTTGTCAATATCTTGTGGCATTATCAAACTTGGTCAATTTTTAGGATTTGTTTATACTGTGTTTTTGAACTTTAAATGTTACATTCTCATTATCATGAACTTGAGAACAGAAAAATCCAAATAGTGAATTGCATAATCTCACCGTTTTTGTTAACTTAATATTAAAGCAAATAGATACAATCATTCATAAGTTTCCATGGATTGAGTTGACACTCTCTAAATAACATATATAAAGTTACTGACTATATGCACTTCAAAATCCCAATGATTACAAGTGCAGTAAAGTAACTAATGGGGAAAAAAAGCGTTTAAATGGTTAAAGAGATTAAGTATTGAATGCTAGATTCTGCTCTGGCTATGTATTTATTAGCCACAGGTGGTAACTTCTGTTGGAAATTCATGAGGTTGTTTTTGTTTGATTTATTTTTTTTGAAAGCTTGTAAGAGTTTCTGTTCATGCCCTTTTAATAATTAATGTAGAGAGGGTCTTTCATTTGTGTGCAAGAATATTTTCTCCTGCCTTGAGGGCCAGGAATGAAACACTGGTTGTTTTAAAGATTTGTTTTAAAATTAATTTAAGTGTATATATCTTATATGCATTGTTTTAGTTATGTAATTTACATAATTAGCACATTACACATCATGTAAGTTGTTCATCAATTTCCTTTGAATTCTAGAGATAAATTTTTAAAATATCTAAAGTTCAAAGAACAGTTTTAATATTGAATTTATACTTTTATCTGTTTAACAACCAAAAAGCTTAATAATTTGTAGGTTTTTAAAATATCCTCATGAGACAGGATAAGTCAGCATATCCCATGTTAACAAATTTCATGAGTAATTTAACTTGCTCACTATTATCAAAAATAATGATAGATGTCAGTAACTTAGATATTTTACTTTGTGTCATTTACCTGATCTATGCTGGAAAACATACACATAATTTAATTCAACTTTATCTTACTTATTAGAAATGTATCAGTAAAAAATATACCAGCCCAGATAATAATCAGAATTTGCCCAAAGTTATAGTCATGTTTCTCCTCTGCTTCAAAGTTCTCATTCAAGATGAAGCCTATTATCATTACATTCTACCAAGTTTTCATTTCTTTCCTTGAACTTAAATACATCGAAAAGGCTCAATTTTAGATACAGAAACTCCCTTCAGAGATCACCTCTAGGATCAACAACAGATGTCTAAACATATAACATTTCCATGTATATTAACCATAGTTTGTCATGATCACTTTTTGGGAATTTTCAAGCTTTTTCTTCCTTAATTCAACTATAGTAGTAAGTCTTCTGTTAATTAAATGCATTCAGGTGATTAAATTTATTTAGATAAATTTGAACTTTTTTTTTTACTAAAAATATTAAGTTACTGGATTTTATTAAGAGTCTCTGCTTCCTGAACCAACTAGTTCCACACATTTATAGCACCGGTTATCTTCATAGAACTTAGCACAGCTTGTATTTATATAATTGCTTAGTAATAATTTAATTGATGTATGCATATTCCAGTAGACCAAGGGCCACGTGACAAGAGAAACTTTTGTTTTAATGCCCACTATTGCATATCTAGCATGTAGGGCTGTGTCTTAATTCTAGTCATCATTTGATAAACATCTGTTGAATCAGTGAATGCATCCCTTGTTATTTTTTTTAAGGTTTTTAATTTATTTATTAGAGAGCAAGAGAAAGCATGAGCAGGGGGAGGGGCAGAAGACGAGGGAGAAGCAGACTCCCTGCTGAGCATGGGGCCTGATGTAGGGCTTCATCCTAAGACTATCGGATCATGATCTGAGCCAAAGGCAGAGGCTTAGCTGACTGAGCCACCCAGGTGCCCCTCCCGTGTGTTCCTGTTCTTCCAAACTAATATTTACATAGTATATTATCCCTATACATTTTGACACACTCTTTCCCCACATTTTGGTGCTCAATCTTTCAGTCACTATCAACTTTTTCTGAAACACTCTTTTGATCTAGTTATTATGATGAAAATTAAATTAACCTGAATTTCCCACCTTGCCATGCACCAGAAAATGTTTCTCAGGAAGATTTTATGAATCTCATAGAGAGGATATAAATACATGCCTTTGCCTTACATTTTAAGTGAAATTTTGGATACTGATTTCTTAATTACATACTCTCAAAGCGTTCTGCATTTCTATAGAAAATTTTCCAGCAATAAACAGAAGAGAGTTTTTTGGCTGCTTCTGTAATATGTAATTAAGAGTTAATAAATTAGATGTGCTGTTATGTTAAATAGATTATCACTAAAAGGGACTACACATTTCATGTAGAATTTAAATGCATGTTTCATAATGGGATTAAAAAAGTCAGATATTCCACTTTTTTCATAATACTAATGTAAACATGAAAGAATTATTTGTATTTAAATTTTAAAATTGTATTTTGGTTCTCCTAACTTCAAGGTTATGTGACTAAAATGGACTTCGATAAAAATTAGAATTTTAGTTTGTGTCTTAGTGGGCTATAATAAAACTTTAAATTTATTGTCTAAAGTTTCTATAAAATTTGAAAATATTTAATCTTCTAGTTTGGCAAGCTATTTGGAAGCACTTTACTTCCATGTTGGTTAAAAATCACCAGAGTGGAAAAAGATTCTTCAGTTATGCCCCACAAAGTCTTCTGAGAGGAAGTCTTCAAACTTTTAAGTATATTCTAGTTTCAGAGAAGTGCTAAACTCAGTTCAAGAATCTCTCTTCCTTTTGACCTTGAGGAATCATATTCTCTGTGAAGAGTGGCAAATTGGGTCCCTTCACTGATTTTTATCTTAAAAAAAATGGCAAAATATAACGTTGCTCTTCAAATATGAAGGAATGACTACCCTATTTTTCTTGATGAAAATTATGTTTGTTATTGTCACTATTGTTTGACAGATCATTAATTTTGAAAAATTGCTTGACTGCCTTTGAAAAATATGGAATCCCAAATGGACATTAAAGTGGTCCTAAGAAGATAAACCATTTGGTATTAAGTACTTCTGAGATGGGTCCAGTTGGGGATGACATGTAAGGTGCAAATTACATGTCAACTTCAATTGAATGTTGGTGGGTAGCTTCCTGGTTCACAACACCTAGGATTTTGAAGCTATATCAGATTATCTTTACCTGTGATTGGTAAGTGTAAGGGTGAGAGCCTCCCAAATTACACAAAAATAAAGACTGAAAGGAAGAGAAGTATTCAGAAATTGCTGAAGGAAATTTCAGGTCCCTATCCCCCTTGAGGATATTTAATGTAGAAGCAACAATCAGACTACTACCTAACCAGCATCTTGAGTAGGGAGCCCCAGAATCTCCTCTGGTATTCTTAAAGACGCTCAAGTTTGAGAATTCACTCCTCTACTTAAACATGGCCATATATTTGCTTAGAGAGTCATTCTGTAACTTGACTCCACATTGCAGTCATCTAGGGAGCTTTAAAAATCTCTTGATACCTAGGTTCCATTCCAGATTATATAAATCATCATATTTGGGCCTGAGGCTCAGGCATTGGTATTTTTTTTAAAACTCTCTAGGGTGCAGCCAAAATTGAGAATCATTGGAAATTTCATGTAATGGCAAAACCAGATGGTACTGAGCACATCTCCTTCTTTCTCTTCTCTCCCAAGTTCCCACTGGAATGTAGAAAATTATTAAAAAAATAATTTTGAGGTAGTATACCAGATCTGGAAAATAAGTGACATCAGAGGTCTAAGCATTATAAGATATTTTATAAGACAAAACAGATATAATTAATTAGTGATGAAATCAAAGCAGTAGAAACCACAGTGCAAGATACAACAAAGCTTCAAGCTCAGATTCAAGCAATAGAATGATAAAAGAATTACCTTCTTAACAAACGGGATGCCTGGGTCCTTCCCAGTTCCTGTTTATTACATAAAGGGACTATGAACAGAGATGTGAAGAAAAGACCAGAGTTATGACTATTACCACATCTGTACTAAACATACAAGAGAGGAGAATGAAGGGGATTGGGCAGGATAGAGAAAGGCACTTTTGTTCAGAAGTGAAAATGACTAAAACTTGCCACCCCTGAGTGTGAAGCTCTCCTTACTACACCAAATATAGGGCACCATGCTCCTACCTCATATGGGAAAGCCACCTCTCCAAACCTCTTGGCATACACAAAAATGAAGGCATCCCTCTGGGGGATAAATAGAAACTCACTGGGAGAAATGGACCCATACAATTACCAGAATTGCACTTAAGAAAACTGCAGGCATATCTCATATTGCAGATTTAGTTCCATACCACCACAAGCAATAATTGCAATAGAGTCAAAGGAATTTTTAGGTTTTCCAATGGATATAAAAGTTATGTCTACACTACACTATATATAGTCTATTAAGTGTACAATAGCATCTCATCTAAAAAACATACACACCTTAATTTAAAAATATTTTATTGCTAAAAAAAAATGTTAACCATCATTTGAGCTTTCAGTGAGTCATAATCTTTTGCTGATGGAAGTTCTTGTCTCAATGTTGATGGCTGGTGATTGATCAGGGTGATATTTGCTGAAGGCTGGGGTGGCGCTGGTAATTTCTCAAAATAAGTCAACAGTGCAGTTTGCCACATCAGTTGACTCTTCCTTCCGTGAAGAAATTCTCCGTAGCATGTGTTGCTGTTTGAGAGCATCTATCCACAGAACTTCTTTCAAATTGGAGTCAATCCTCTCAAACCCTGCCCGTGCTTTATCAATGAAGTTGATGTCATATTCTAAATCCTTTGTTGTCTTTTCAACAATCTTCACAGCATCTTCACCAGGAATAGATTCCATGGCAAGAAACCATTTTCTTTGCTCATCCTTAAGAAGCAACTCCTCATCCATTCAAGTTTGATCACGAGATTGTAGCAATTCAGTGTACCTTCAGGCTCCACTTCTAATTCTAGTTGCTAATTCTTTTTGTTATTTACACTACATCTACAGTTACTTCCTCCACAGAAGTCTGGAACCCCTCGAAGTCATGAGGGTTGGAATCAACTTCTTCCAAACTACTGTTCATGTTGATATTTTTACTTCTTCCCATGAATTAAGATCTCAGAGAAGCGGGGGAGAGAGAGAAGGAGCAAGGGGGAAGGAGCAGAGGGAGAAGCATATTCCTTGCTGAATAGGGAGCCCAACGTGGGGCTCGATCCCAGGACCCTGAGATCATGACCTGAGCCACAGGCAGACACTTAGCCATCTGAGCCACCCAGGCACCCAAATCATTATTATTCTTAATGTCATTTAGAATGGTGATTCTTTCCAGGGATTTTCAATTTACTTTGCTCAGGTCCATCAAAGGAATGGCAGCTATAGTTTTAGAAAATGTAATTCTAAATTAGAAAACTTGAAAATAAAATTACTTCTTGAATCATGGGGTGCAGAATGGATGTTACATTAGCAGACCTGGAAATGACATGAATCTTGTTGTTTGTCCATCAGAGCTCTTGGGTAACCAAGTTCATTGTAACTGAGCAGTCATATTTTGAAGGAAATATTTTTTTCTGAACTTAGACTTAGAACAAGACTTAAAGTATTTGGTAAACTATGTTATAAACAAATGTGCTGTCACCCAGGCTTTGTTGTTCATTTCTAGAGCGTAAGGAGAGTAGATTTAGTGTAATTCTTAAGGGCCCTAGGATTTTTAGAACAGTAAATAAGCACTGGCTTCAAGTTCAAGTTACATTAACCCTAACAACAGTCAGCCTATCCTTTAAAGCTTTTAAACCAGGCATTGACTAATCCTCTCTAATAATGAAAGCCCTAGAAGGCATCTTCTTCCAATAAAAGGCTACTTTATTTACACTGAAAATCTGTTTAGTGTAGCCACTTTCAATTATCTTAGCTAGATCTTCTGGATAATTTGCTGCAGCTTCTACACTAGCACTTGTAAGCACTTGCTGCTTCACCTTGCACTTTTGTGTTATGGAGATGTCTTCTTTCCTTTGAACCTCACGAACCAACCTCTACAAGTTTCAAACTTTTCTTCTGCAGATTCCTAACCCATCCCATCTCAGCCTTCACAGAACTGAAGAGACTTTTAGAGCCTTGCTCTGGATTAGGCTTTGGTTTAAGGAACTGTTGTAGCTGGCTGATTTTCTATACAGACCACTGGAATTTCTCCATATCAAGCAATAAGGCTGTTTTATCATTCACTGGAGTAGCATTTTAAATTTCCTTAAAGAACTTCTTTCTATTCACAACTTGGCCAAATGTTTGGTTCCAGAAGCCCAGCTTTTGGCCTACTTTGGCTTTCAGCATGTCTTCTTCAGTAAGCTTAATCATTTCTAGCTTTTGACTTAAGGTGAGACATGTGAAGCTTGTCTTTTCATGTGAACACTTAGAGGCCATTGTAGAGTTATTAATTGGCCTAATTTCAATATTGTCATGTCTCAGGGGAATGGGAGGCCCAAAGAAAGGAGAAAGATGGAGGAGTGGCTGATCAGTGGAGCAATATGAAAACAAACATTTATTAAGGTCCCCTGTCTTATATTAACACAGTGCATGGTACTCTAATTACAATAGTAACATCAAAGATCACTGATCACAGATCATTGTAACAAATATAGTAATGAAAAAGTTTAAAGTATTGTGAGAATTACCAAAATGTGACATAGAGACATGAAGTGAGCAAATGTTGGATAATGGCCCCTGTAGATTTGCTTACTGCAGGGGGTTGGCACTGATCTTCCATTTGTAAAACTATCTAATCTCTGAAAAGCACAATTAAATGAGGTATGCCCACACCTCTATACATATTTCTGTGAAGGTCAATAAAGGATAACCATACTTGTTAGAGTTCTTTCAGGCAACTGACTCCTTAAACAGTAGAAGACTTTTTTGAAAGGGTTTTAGCTAGCTCACAGAATCAATAGGAAGCCTAGAGAACTAGACTCAGAGAATGGGCAAGAACCTCGGCACGCTGGGCATCAGGAACAGTCAGTGTAGGATGCTACCTCTAGTTCCACTTTCTCTCAACATGTACCATCATGCCACCAAAGTCAACTCTACTGACACTGGTGCAAATTATAACATATAAGATGACAGAGCAGGAGGGAGAGTTTTCTCCTCCCACCCATAATCTATTGAGGTAGGTCTTTCTCCCTCCTGTTTTGAGATTTGTCTCAAGATTCAAAAAATGTTTTAAGACAGGAAAGCCTCAAACCAAACAATGACTACAATCAAAACCAAAACCCCTAAATGGGAAGAACAAAAACAGAGCATATGTAACAACTGACCTCAGAGGAGAAAAAAAAAATCAGTGAACAGAATTTTCACATTTTTCTAAATTAACATATTTATAGAAAGTTGATAGAATTTTCATCTATAATGCAAGAAAATACTATTATCAGGAAAAAATATAGAAGATTAGAAAAGCAATAATATCTATTTTTTTTAAATGATAGCTGAACTAATAAATCTAATGGACCAACTAAATAGTAAACTGAATATGCCTTATCGAGTTTGTGATCTAGAAAATGAATGAAATCTCCCAGAACTTATAGGACAAATAAAGTTACTGAAAATTAGAAAAAGTTAAGATACCCCAAAATTAGGCCCAGAGTTAGAAAAGAAATCTAAGTGAAGTTCCAGAAGGAGAATATAGATAATACAGAGAGAAAAAATGATAAATAAAATAAATAAGATTTTCAAAAGCCAAAGAACAATTCCCAGTATGTAATAAGTATACGATCTTGGATTGAAAGAGCTCACACCAAAAATGCTATAGATGTGATGATAAAACCACCTATACCTCATCAATTCTGGAAGAAATCAGAACACTAGGGAAAAAGAGAATTTTCTAAGAGTATGCAGAAAAAGTACACAGTCTTCCTGCAAAAGAAGAGAATCAGAATTATCAGTTTTCTTATAAGTAATGTTGGAACATATGAAAGATATTGAAGAAATGTTTTCAAAATTTGGAACCCCGAGTTTCAATTAAGTATAGAGATAAACCAAAGCCAATATCGAACATATAAAACTATCACCATTAAAATGCCGTATATGAAAAAAAATTACCTTACAAGCACTCTGAAAAAGTCAAGAAGGAATCGAATAGAAAGTAATAAAGTATAAGAAATGGTAGTAGATAAGTATGACCCAGAGAAGGGAACTAAAATATAAATGAGAGAGTAAATAAGAAAAGTAAATAGAAAACTAAATAGAAATAAAATAGAAAACTAAAATGTAAATGACAGAATAAATGAGAATAAATTTTTCCATTGTACTTAGAAGATTGTTCTTTAAGTGGAAAACTTCAAAAAAAAATTTCTGTCACAAGGTGCTTTCCAGCTTATGGGATCTCTAGTCTTCAAGGTCACAGATTCTTTCTTTAGTTGTGTTGACTGATGAACCCATTAAAGGCATTCTTCATTTGTTTTTGATTTCTAGCATTTCTATTTGCTTTCTCTTGTAGTTTCCATTGTTCTCCTGAAATTACACATTTGATTTTGTATTCTGTATACTTTATCCATTAGAGCTGTTAACATATTAATTATAGTTATTTTAAATCCTATCTGAAAGTTCCAACATCTGTGTCATACCTGAGTCTGGCTCTGATGCCAGCTTTTGTCTTCAAAATGGTCCCTCCCTGCTCCAACCTTTATATATGCCTCATGATTTTTTTGAAAACTGAACATCTTATGTAGGACAATAGATACTTAGGTAAATAGATTTTATACTTGCAAATAAGCATGCTTTTTCTTTTGTTAGGGACCATGGTTGCCAATCTGGGATGATTTTGCTCCCCAAGGGACATTTGACAATGTCTGGACAGGTTTTTGATTGTCACAACTAGGGGGCTTTGCTGCTTCCAGCACCTAGTGGGTTCAGACCACAGCTACAGCTAAACATTCTATAATGGATAGGATGACCCCCAAACAAAGAATTATCCAGTCCGAGTGTTACAGAGTTGGTGTTAAGAAACCCTCATTTAGAGTGAAAATCATCACTGGCCAGCCATAGAAAGATTTGGAGGATGAGCACTCAGAACGGACACTGAAAGGGTCTGGAATTCTGTCATCCTGGGTCCCAGCTCAATATGAATCTACCAAATATCCAAGAATCTTGATCAACATTGCAGTACAGACAGGATTTAGCATAGCCTATTTTCTAAATAAAAGCCAATTAGAAATAACCACTAATGGATTAGTCAAAGAGGGAGAGGGAGAGAAGGGCTATGGATAATAGGTCAAATATCACTTAACATTTTAATAGAGACTCATGATCATGAATACAACTACTCTAAAGATTTCCTTTAAGTGTGTGACTTCTTGTGAAGTTTATATTTGCAGTTTAATTTGACTGTTTCTTTTGGACTCAGATTAAGTCCTTTAAAGAGTTTCCTCAGCTGTGTCAGAAACACCCAACCCTCAAGAAGAAAAAAAATGACCTCCACACAGCCACCTTTTGAGAATTTAAATTCTGAACTGCCAGACCTCACTCAGCGTAAAGCAATTCCACTATGAAGTGATACGTTGTTTTTTTGGCCCACTCATAGAAAATTCAAATGTTCAGCTTCCATTTATATTCCCTACTCATTTCTTCCCTACTCATGTTCTTGAGTAACATCCCTAACTCAAGGTGTGTATTTGACTTGGCCCTAGGACCTTGTCCTGCCAATGAGCCATATTCTTATGAATCATCAACTGGTAAAAAATACACTTGTAGTTTGGACTGTTGCTAGATGCTTTTCTTCCTTAAGTAATTTTCATGAGCAGCATCCCCAATATACAGAATCTGGCTTTATTTGTGGAGTCTGGCTTTATTCACCAAATTCCCTAACGGTGAAGGGAAGGAGAGAAATTAATATTTAACCAGCATCTGCTCTCTATCTGATCTGGCTGGGTACTATATGTAGGATATCTCACTCAGTCATGACTATAACTCCAGAAAGTGGAGAATGATACTCTCATTTATTTTATGTATTTATAAAACTGAGGTCCTGAGGGGTTTAATGCCTTGTACAAACAACTGTCATGAGCAGATGATTTGGGATTCAAACCCAAAGTATATGTCCTTTAAAGGATTTGTTTTTTATGTGTGTTGGAATAAGAAAGTGAGAAAAATATTTATTCTAGTTTTAAATTTGGGAGATAACCTCTGAAGAAGAGAGACATGGAAATTTCAGGAGCTAGTAAGCAGGGCTTTATAAAATAGAATATTTTGTTTGTTTTCTTCCATATGAAACATAAGGACAATGTCTAGGTTACAGTTTTTTGCTTAGTACTATGGCCTACAGTATACACTTAATAGACTCAGAAGAGTTTTAATTGCAGTTAACCTTAATGGGAGATTTGAGTCACAGCATCGTTAAGTATTTTAGTTGGATTGGTCGTAGCTATCGTCTTGCCCAGTCTTTCTCATTTTGCAGATGAGGAGACTGAAATCCAAGAAAAAAAGAGAACTGCTGGAGATTTGGTATGTGTCAGATACAATTAGCCACTTTACAGGCACAAGTACTTACAGATGAATATATAAGATTAAAATTCAAGCATGTGTCTATATTCTCAATTTTTCTCTTCATTCTAATACATCATGTCACAAAAATTATATGTTAATAGTAATACCACCTTATACTTACACAAATTGTAAGTATAAGGAAACTATCCATTGGAATACTATCCATTTTCAGATTTTCACATATTTTATCTCATTTAAACTTCACAATCACTATTGATATTAGAGGGCAAGTTTTTTAATGAGTGTTTATTAATGAAAAATACTGAACATCACTATACTTAAGTGTCTTGCTAAAGATATTACAACTCATAAGTAGCGAGGGCAGAAATAGAACTTGAGTGTTTGAGATCCTGGTTCAATAAATTCCAAAGACAACATCTCCAGCTGGATTCTACTCAGGACAACAGTGGAGGTAGAAAAGGGACATGGAAACCTGGGTCCCTGGCTTCCAAGCCTAGTTGTACCATTAATTGTGTAAAAAATACTCTCTCTTCCTTAATGTTTCTTTATCTGCAAAATGAGGAAACTGGACTAAATGGCATCTAAACTCTATTCTAGTTCAAATATTAATTGTACGAATATCTAGTCATGTGACTTCAAGAACATATTAAAAATCAGAATTAAATGAAATAAAATACTTCCTTAGGTTGGCTAAATGTTCCTGTACTTTAAATCAGTCTACATTTAAAAAAAATTGCTCTTGTCCTCAGATTTAACAAGGGAAGAGTATACTAATCCACTTGCAGCTTTGTTTAATGCTCTAATATTTTATCTTGGATTATTTTACAGCTCATTTCTACCTGAAGACCGTCAGATACTACAACAGAAACCTCTAAGAGGAGATAAGAATAAAGTTGGTTCCTACAACTCAACAACAAGAAAAAAAAAAAAAGCTTCAAAAATAGGCAGAGGATTTGAACAGTCATTTCCTCAAAGGTAATATACAAATGGCCAACAAGCATATGAAAACATCAACATTAATATGCATTAGGGAGACGTAAATCAAAACCACAGTGAGATATCACCTCACATTAGGATGGTTTCTATTAAAACAAACAGATAATAACAAGTATTAGTGAGGATGCAAAGAAATAGAAATTCCTGTGCATTACTAATGAGCACGTAAAGTGGTACAGCTACTCTAGAAAACAAAATGGTGGTTCTTCAAAAAAATTAAAACTACAATTGCCATAAACTCTAGCAAGTCCACTTTTGGGCATTTCCACACACAAAAAAAATTGAAAGCAAGGTCTTGAAGAGATATTTGTACATGAACATGCATAGCAGCATTATTTACAATAGCCAAAAATGGTAGAAACAATCCAAATGTCCACCAACAGATCAAGGAGTCTATACATACAATGGAATATTATCCAGCCTCAAAAAGGAAAGAAATTCTGACACATGCTGCAATATGGGATGAAACTCAAGGATATTACGCTAAGTAAAATGAGCCCATCACACAAAAAATAAATACTATATAATTCCACCTATATGAAGTGCCTAGAATAGTCAAATTCATAGGAACATAAAGTTGAATTGTGGTTCCCAGGAGCTGGGGGAGCAGGAATGAAGAGTTGTTTTGAGTGGGTAAGAAGTTTTAGTTTTATAAAATGAAAAAGTTCTAGAAATTGGTTGATCAATGTGAATATACTTCACACTACTGAACTGTACACTTAGAAATGAGTAAGATAGTTAAGAGTTATGTTTTTTAGTACAATTATATGTTAAAAGAAGATGGTTATACAATTTCCAAATATTTATATGTAATATAGATATAAAATGTTAACATGTAAATCTATTAGTATATAAAATATAAAATACATAAATTTATACTTAAATATAAAAATACATTTAAAAATCCACAGTTTTCTGTAATGATAGAAGCATGGTTCTCCTTAATGACAAAGAAATGCACTGCGGGTTTGCATTCTATAGGTTCTCAATATTCTGAGATTGAACACAATACTGAAATGTCTCTACCAATCAAATTATCTGTTGTAATTTAACTACTGCTTTTCTGTATTCTTATTTTTAAACAGCTTATTAGTTTTCATTTCCATGCTTATCCAAAACTTCATTTTTTCAAAATCAATATTGACAAGTTAATTGTAGGTAATCAATCTATGGAAAATGTTGGCATAGCAGGAAATAACAAAGCTCTGAAATCAAGCAGATTGGATTATATCTTATTTCTGCCACCCTGTAGCTTTTCAAATGTGGGTAAGCCATCGATAATGAGACTTAGTTTCCTCAAGTATAAAATTTGGTATCATTACCTGATAGGGTCACTGTGAAGATTATATAGAAGGGACTCTGCTAAGTGTTTCTTAGCATAGTCCCTGGAACACAGTATGTACTTGATAAAAGATTACAGTTATTAATATTAGACATGGCAGGTGCTAAAGTAAAAAAAAAAAAAGATTTTAAATTCCTTTCATGACTTCAGATCTAGGTAAAAATCTTCATCACCTAATGTATTCTCTTCTAGACAGACTTGTAGCCCTGTAGGAATGAAATGGATAGAATAGTCTAAATGAGTAACTCTGAGTGGCTCTGTCGCCAGGGAAGGAATAATATCTAGCTTTAGGAACCATTGAGCAGGCACTTAACAAATGAAGTACTTGAAACACTGGACAATACTAGTAAGAGCACATGAGAATCACAATGTAAAATGTAATTCTTAGGAGAGAAGTTTGGGTTCTCAGCTCTATTTCACAAACTTTCAAGCTCTAAACTGTGATGGACTCTCTTCGTGGATCTTCAGTTTACTGCAGTCCATGACCTTTAACATGTTATTGGGTTATAAAATAAACAACACAAAACAGTACAAAATTCATGAAACATACTGAAAGCTATGGGATCAAAGATGTCAAATATTATCTAGGTTACTGATTAAAGAGAAATACAGAAACTTTAAGAATGGACTAGGAAATATGTAATCATGAAAACTTGGAAAAGCAGAATTTTGAAGCACAGAGGATATTTAAAAACTCGATTTATCTTGTAAGAGAAAATAGATTGTTATTGCAACAAAATGCAGCATTCCACAAGAAATGAGACTGTTTATTTTAATATCTAAACACAAAAGTAAGTGGTGACACCTTCTTTTTTAAGAATAACATTAGCTATTTATCTGTTTTGATTGATATAGGGCAAATCTTTCCAGAAGTAAAGACCAAATGAATAACTTCTTACAGATTTTTTTCTAATCTTATGTTCTGTAAGTCTGAAAAAGGCATTGCTGACATTTGGCCAATAGTAACTCTAGATTCATGAATCTTTTAAATATAGGCAAGTTTTTAAGCAATAATATAGACATGGTTGAAAGCCTTAGGCCCTATGTACTCAAGAGAAAATTGTGTCCCATGAATTTTTAATACATGAAACAGTGCTATTTCCATGAAGAAATAAGGTATGCTGAAAAAGAGTGACAGGAATTCCAAGGGGAAGGGTTGAAAAAAGACAGTGTTTGGCATTTTCATCTTTCAATGGAGCGGGGAAAAAAATTGTAGGAGTTTATAATAACAGTACCAGATTTTCTTACATCAAAACTGGGAACTTTCTGATTTGTGGGGTTTTTTGCATAAATTTACATGACAATTTGGAAATCCTATTGCAAATATTTAAAAGAGCTTTAATTAGTTAATATAAATTTTTGCTGTTGTATCTCATTCCAATATTCAGGATATAGTACGTGAAACAAGATATTTAAAAACCAACTTTCTCACATATGAGATATGCTATATTGTTGGAGTAAAAATACAAGTGAGAAGATTTCCAATGGAGAAGTGGGCACAGAATCGGGGACTTCTACCAAGACAGAGGAAGAAGATAAGGAAGATAAAGGTTATTTACTTCCTCTCTAGTCTCCTCTCTATTTATCCTTTCCATCCTCCTCCTCCAATACTCCCTCCTTCTGATATAATTTCTACTCATATTATCTCATTTTTTTCAAATCCAATGTTAGAGCCACTACTATTTTAAATAATAAAAAGTAAAACCAATTTTTTCTTCTATTCTCTCAACACATTTAAATATGTTTTAAAATATTTGAGAGAGAGAATGAGGGAGACAATGAAGGAGAGAGGCACAAAACTGCTTTGTAACATGGAGAGTCTACCAGAGACCTGAAATAGCTTGGAGAGGAGGGAAGGAGACAGGCAAAACTGCAGGGATGCCTTCATTACATAGACACGTATAATTCATGAGTACCTTAAATTCTGGAAACTTGAGAGAGAGATAATGGTTGCACCCAGAGCCACCTCACCTAGTTGTGACAAATTAATAAACCAAATTCTGAAATCAATTGGCTTTCTTTGAAAGAAAAAAAGGGGTTTAGGATTTGAGAGGAGGTTTCTGCAGGAAACAAGACCACCTAGAAGAACAACAACTGACAAGTTCTCACAGGGAAAAACTGCCAGGGAGGCACAGTTCTCAGGACTGAGGAGGAAATGGGATTTCTTCCATGGAAACTGTTAATAGAACTTGAGGTACCCAACGTCCTTTCTGAAGACTGTGTCTCAAAAAATGGATTTATTCCTAGTATCAAGGAAGTATAGTCATTCATTCTCAAGAAAAGATCATGGTGAATACATTTCAGGATTAAGAAATGAACCTAAGGTATGATTAGGTCATGATTTATCCCATTACATGTTTCTTGAGAGAAGGTGGACAGATTTTACTTAGATATTGTAATTATTTATTCTTTTCAAACAAGACAAATTTAGGTTCTTTCTTTCCAGCTTTATTGGAGTACAGTTGACATATAAAATTTAAAAATGTGTAAAGTGTACATTGTGATGAATTGATATACATATATATTTTGAAAGGATTCCTCCCATCTAGATAATTAACACAGAGAGATGGAATTATAAATCATTAATACTTTGCTATTTTGACAGAAAATTATTTTTACTTGGGGGAAAAAAACAGCCAGCTAAGAGTAAAGTACCGTTTTGATATGCCTAGGAACTCTGGCTTTCCTAGAACTGCAAAACTTTCACTTCTAAAACCAGAACAGTTTTGGGCAAACCCGGACAGTTGGCCACCTATTATCTAAGAAAAGAAAAAATAAACAACTAAGTATTTGATATCCTGACTCTTCATTTGACATTTATTGGTACCTATATGTTTAAATGATCTGTGAGACATCTAAATATGTAAATTGTTTCTCATAAATGAAATGTAAGGCAGGCAACACTGAGACATCTATATTTTAAGGACATTCAAATTTAGATTTTTTTTAAAAGGGGGGGCAAACAAAACTGTTGCACACTGTGGTCTCTGCTCTGTCAGATACTGTCCGAGGTGCTAGAGAGTCAAAGATAAAATGAACCCTACACACTCTGTCCTCAAGGCATTTACAGCCTGGTGGAAAATAAAGAGTGAATATAAGATACCACATTTACTGGGTGAAAAGCACATGAATTTCAGGCAAGTGTTGAACTTACATTCTAATCAAATTCTAACATATATATATATATATATTATATATATATAATTAGAACATAAGTTATTATATATATTATATATAATAACATGTTCTAATCAAAATTTGTCTACTGATTAGCTGTATGGCTTTACTTAAATCATTTAAGTTCCCTTGGTCTCAATTTCTGCAACTCTAAACAAATGATATAGAGGATCCTCAAGTCTATGGTCCGGAGACCTCATATAAAATTTTAAGGGATAAGGTTTGCCAGTAAAATTTATCAGGAAGGTTAACTAATAAATATATGGTCATACTCATGACAGAAGATGTTGGATAATTTTAAAAACTCAGAACTGTGAAGAAAAGTAAGAATCTATCCTTAGAAATAAGAAGTGCTTTGGATTTCAGTGGTATACTAGAGTCAGCCCATGCTGTACATTTCTTCCCAACTCCACATTCAATATTCAGTGTTCAACAACATAAAAGACTATTGCTCTCTCTTAATTCTTTAACATACATGACTATTAATAGAAACTGATAGACAGAATTCCGGGATTTGTAACATATATGGCCATATAACATGATGGAGAGGTGTTAATCTTCATTTTTATATGAAGCTGAACAATAACAATTCTATGTAAACTTAGAAGTTAGAGATTTGTATTATAATACACAAAGCAATCATTAAAAACAATGCAAAATGTATAGCTAAAAAGCCAATAAATTAAATACGGAGTTTGAAAAAAATATTCAGTTAATCCAAGAGAATGCAGAAAAAGAAAGAACAGAGAAACAAAAAAAGAGTAGACAAAAAGGTGAAATTGTAGGACTTAAGCCAATAATATAAAAAAAATTACATTAAATGTTAATAGTCTGAACACTTCAGTTAAGAGGCAGAGGTGGTCAGAATGGAGGAAAAATAAAGCAAGACCCAACTATACTATAATCTAAAAGAAATACACTTTAAACATAAAACATAGATAGGTTTAAATTGGATAGGTTTAAACTGAATGTACGGAAAAAGATACACCATGCAAACAGTAAGAATAAAAAGTCTGGAATGGATATACTAATATCAAATAAAGAACATATCAAGACAAAGACTATTATCAGATATAAACAGGGACATTTAAAAATGATAAAGGGTCAATTCATTAGGAAGATATAATAACCTTAAATGTATATGTAACTCATAGAGCTTAAAGGTATATGAAACAAAAATTGAGGAAATCAAAGAGGGCGAAATACAAATTTCTCAACTGGAGATCTTAATATTTCTCTCAGCAATTATAGACCAATTAGACAAAAATATTAAGATATAGAAGATCTGAGCAATACTACCACCCTTTTAATCTTGATATTGCTAAACCTGAGGGGGGAAAATCTGTGTTTCTCCATTTGGCTATTTATATTATATACAATGATTGCAGGCTTTTAAAATTATCTACCTTCTGGAAACAATAAATGTCAAACATCGCATGCATAAAATATACGTTGGTTCCCTTTTCATTTGTTGTTTCATGGAAAGAAGATAGAATTCCTCAATTTTTGGTTATTTTCAGTTCTTCCTCATCCTGTCCCCCACTTACCCCAACAAAGGATTTAAAAGTACATATTTTTGCATTATACTAAGATTTTCTCATGTGGTCACTACATGTGTACATTCACACACACACACACACACATATGCAAACTATATATTTGAAGAAATAAAATTTCTCTTAATGATTTCATATATATGTATATACAGTATGTGCGCGCATGCGTGTGTGTGTGTGTGTGTGTGTGTGTGTGTGTGTGTATACATGCCATGCCATACTGGAATGTTTATAATTTACACTGGACTCAGGTGTTGCTCTCTTAACTGACAGTGATTTGGCTCACGCCAGAGTACACTCACTGATGTTTCTAACAACAATGAAAATAACTTAAATCTTATTTTTTGACTATTGAGTAGCACACATGAAGCAGTAGATTTTATCCACCCATTGTTCCCTGCTGCTACTGGATAACTGAAGTTATAGATAGAATTGAAGCTTAGTCTGTTAGCTCCATTATTGGCATCTGATCCCACTGAAGCTGTCGTAACACTAAACATATTTGAGTCACATTAAAGTAAATTTTCTGTAACTTTATATTAACCTTATATTTAAACTACATATTTAACGTATATTTTCTTTAACCTTATATTAATTGAAATGACAATAAAATAGAAGTAAATAATGTGGCTCCCTTGCAGAATGAAAGCAAAAAGCAAAAAATCTAACCTTGAGGTCACAGATTTTTGAAATTCAGATACGTTGTATGATTAATGGCTAATTTTATCACGGAGATTAAACCCCAGAATCTTGTTCTAACTAACAAAGCACTTGCACTCAAGGATTCTTAGGGGTAAACACCAACCTCCATATCTCCCAAAAAGTTGTCTCTGACCATTTTAGACCCATCCCTCTTTTCTCTGGATATTTGCTTCCTGTAAATGTTAGGGCACAATAGGAGTAGCTCTCTAATTGACTCAGGTATATTTAGTTTCCTTTAGATCTCTGTAAAAGCAAGGATCATGATTTCCACTATTCTCTCATCTGCTACACTGCCATTTTTCAACAATTTTTCGATATATACATTGACTCTCGGATTGTTTAAAAGGGTGTTTTCACTTCAGTATTCTGTTAGTAATTCTGTTCGGAATTTCTAGTTAAGATTTGAAAATGATGGGGGAGCCTGGGGGGCTCAGTTGGTTAAGCATCTGCCTTCAGCTCAGCTCATAATCTCGGGGTTCTGGGATTGAGCCCCTTTTAGGCTCTCTGCTCAGTGGATCCTGCTACCCCCTCTCCCTTTGCCTGCAGCTCCCTCTGCTTGTGTGCACTGCCTCTCTTTCTCTCTCTCATAAATAAATAAAATCATTAAAAAAAAAAGACATGAGAATGATGGTTTCAGAAGTGAATCTCGATGGAAGAAATATGTGACTGGCTACGTGTGGTTGTATGTGTGTCTGACTAATAAACAAGCCAAACCTTGAAATTCTTTGTCTGCATTTGTATGGATTTTAGCACATTTTGAAAAAGTGTCAGTGGTTTGCATTTTTTTTTTCTGAGTGGCTTGGGGATTTAAGGTTTTCTTTTTCTAAAAACCCACAGTGATGAGATATTAATCCTGCTGAAATACACATCTGAAATGAAGTTGAATAATTCAAGATTTATCATCAACTGCTTCAAATGACAAAGTACAACAGAATGAAATCTTTCTGTTATAGTTCAAGGGTCTTTTTTTGGACATGAGACTAAGAGTGTACTGAATATCAGCAAATGTGGATTCAGTGGAAATTATTGCAAATTTGAGAATATGTCAACATTAAAATCAAATTCATACCTCCACTGAGGTTATGAATGATTACATATCACATGGTTGGAATATTGAGTATATTACAGAACTGTTAAAGATGCTAAAAGCAATGTGAAACATACAGAAAGCGCATGATTAGGAAAATTTGATATAAATTACCAAAATTGTGCATATAGCTTAGTAAACAATGCATCCTCGAGACTGAATGTCCTTTTTGAAATAGCATACCTTTGCAATACTTCCTCTTAACCCGCACCAGAGTACGTCTCATTATTTATCTTGAGTTAAAAGCTGAATTGTTACAAAAAGAGGCACTGGTTCTGGAGTTGACATAAATATGATTAAGTGTGGGGGTACCTGGGTGGCTCAGTAGGTTAAGCGTCAGACTCTTGTTTTGGGCTCAGGTCATGATTTCTGGGTTGTGGGATTGAGCCCCACCTCGGGCTCTGTGCTTGCATAGAGTCTGCCTGACATTCTCTCCCTTTCTCTCTGCCCCTCCCCTGCTCATGCTCTATCTCTAAAATAAGTAGATACAATCTTTGGCAAAAAAATATGCTTAAGTGTCCTATTTGTATAGAGTAGGACCGCATTCCATGGGATTTGTTTTCAGACTTCTGTGAGATCCTGGTCTTCTTACCTAAGGGGTCTTGGGATGGCAGGTAAGAGGAGGAGGCCAATGCATCAGAGCCTTTAAGGATTCTGGATTACTGCACAGACTTCTCGTGGTTTCTCTTGTTCATGTCCCTCAAGGGACATGTTCCTTTACTAAGGAACAATGGAAGTTAACACTATTCAAACATTTCTTTTTTAAATATTGAAACATTTTAGTGAGAAAACACTGTCTTTAAACTGTTTATTTAGAACAGTGGTTACTGATAGCCATTAAGCAAAATTTGCATGGTAGATGCTTTAAAAATATAAAAATTTCATATCAACATCAGGATTTCTGATTTCTTTTTAAAAACTCTAGGATAAGGAGATGGTAGGCCTATAATCCTACATGTCGACATTGGTTTGGAGGATGTGGCATGTGCCTTTCCCAGGTCCCCTGTTTCCTTACACTTGCTTCATTTAAATGGTCTGTCTGGTACCTCTGTAGGCACTTGAGTGTGTGACTTATTTAGTACATCAACTCACCTCAGTATATAATATAGACTTAACATTATGCCTTTTTATATTATGATTACATATTTAATCTCTAGCTAGTATTTGTGATGGTAAAATAAAAGCTAGTTCTTAAAGTGTCAAAAACAGGCAAGTTTTTGTAAAATTAAAATTTACATGACTTTAGAAGCCAAGTTGTGTGTATATATAGATAGATAGATACAGATATAGATATCTATATATATAACAAATGGGTAAAACATGGTGTATATATAAAAGCTAAGTTGCCACTTACTTGAATTAAGATTGTGCTTAATATAGTCTACTCTATCATATTTAATTTAAAACCCATTTTTGTATTCTATTCCCTTTCTATTAAAGTAAAATTGATGGTATGGGCTAGGATCCTAAGGAATATAGTATTTATTTTAGAAATATATAGGGTCTTGATTTTGAAAAATTGGTAAAATTATTCTTTAAAAAGCAAAGGTCATACAACCAGTTGCTTGATTACTCAAAAGGGACTTTATATTTTAAAAAGCCACAATAATAATACCTTACATTA
This sequence comes from Nasua narica, assembly GCA_028533885.1. NCBI lineage: Eukaryota > Metazoa > Chordata > Mammalia > Carnivora > Procyonidae > Nasua > Nasua narica. The sequence goes on from CM052799.1 coordinate 96,504,960, forward strand.
TCTTATACTTATGAAAGTGATTTTACATATACCACTTACATTTTTTGGCTTAAAACTTCCTGTAAGATATGCAGATATGTTTTAGTTCATTTTATAAATGCAAGCACTAAAGCTCATAGATGTTGAAAGACTGTAAAGTTTACATGGCAGGTGGTTTGCATACCAGATGTTCAGATTTTAAATCTAACTTGCAAAAAATTATTTTAAAAATTCCAATGCAGTAATTGTTAAAAAATACTTTGAAGCTCATTTAATATTACTGAGCTTCAAAGTAACAGCCATTTTAGGCAAGTTTCTAACTATGAAGAATCCTAAGACTCATCAAATCCTGTAGCTGTGAGAGATGTGAGGTCCCTGGTGAGCTGGGAACCCATACTCAAGCCTGCATTATAATATGGTGTTCTGCCTCTGATTAGTATAAACTAAATGCATATATCATTGTAATGCAGGCTTTCCTAACTTAGCACTGTTGACATTTGTACCAGATCATTTTTGTGTGGACATTGTGGGCATTGTAAGAATTTTTTTAAAAGGCTTTATTTATTTATTTGACAGAGAGAAAGAGATCACAAGTAGGCAGAGAGGCAGGCAGAGGGAGAGGCGGAAGCAGGGTCCCTGTCAAGCAGAGAGCCCGATGTGGGGCTCTAACCCAGGACCCTGAGATTACAACCGGAGCTGGAGGCAGAGGCTTAACCCACTGAGCCACCCAGGTGACCCATTATAAGAATTTTAGTAACTAGCATTCCTAGTCTATACCAACTAAATGTCAGTAGTTTCTCCCCAGGTTTGATTTCTCCCCAAATAATGCCTCTAGCTATTGCCAATGCCCCCTGGATCCTCTTGCTGAGAACCACTGTTGAAAGTATTTTTGACTGTCCAAGTAAGTAAAATTGTGGAAACCTGGAGCTTCACCATTTCCTCCACAACTTGACTATGGACTCTAGAGTCTGAAAGGATGAAGTTGTTGAAAAGAGGTTTCCAGACCTCATCTGAACATGGGGTTAGTGCTAATAAACCCTTTCTGTGACTTTTAAGGTAAAAACCAATCTTGACAAGACAGAAAAATTCTCTATGTAGGGCATAAAAACACCCCTGTGCTTTAGGAATGGCCAACGCATGTGGAGATACAAGAGCTGCAACCAGGTGGGAGACTCTTAGAAGGAAAACTTATTTTTTTTTCGACTTTGAGTCAAAAACAAAACTAATCCACAGGAATTCACATGACTTCTTGTGAAATAGCAAGTCTGCAAAAAAAATAATATCTGGTGCTCTGAGATTTTTTATATTTACTCACTGGAAATTGATAAAAACTTTTAATAGGCTTAAGGAACTATCTCTTTATTTCTGCCAGAATCTGTTGGTGTTGTCCAGGCTCTGCTGAACTTTTAATGTCCCATTTAAATTGTGCCCATGAATATCTTTATTTATTTTTATTTTTTGACATCTTAATTTTATTTTTTTCAGTGTTCCAATATTCATTGTTCATGCACCACACCCAGTGCTCCATGCAATACGTGCCCTCTTCAATACCCACCAGCAGGCTTGCCCAACCCCCCACCTCCTCCCGTCCAAAACCCTCAGTTTGTTTCTCAGAGTCCACAGTCTCTCATGCTTCATCTCCCCCTCCGATTTCCCCCAATTCACTTTTCCTTTCCTTCTCTTAATGTCCTCCATGGTATTCCTTATGCTCCACAGGTAAGTGAAACCATATGACAATTGACTTTCTCTGCTTGACTTATTTCACTTAGCATAATCTTCTCCAGTCCCCTCCACGTTGTTACAAAAGTTGGGTATTCATCCTTTCTGATGATGAAACTTTCATTAGCAATAAGACAAGATCTCTAGCCTCTGCTCAGTTGTTTAGCAACTGCAACCCTGAGAAGAGGTTCCCTTCAATATGGTCTGCTAAATGCCTGTTCTCAGCAAGTCACTCCTCTAAAAATACCTATGCTCTGCATTTTTATTCTTCTTATCAATGTGGAAGAGGCTAATAAGCCTCCTCCTTCAACAGGAGGATTAATGCATGATTTAGGATTGATCTATATATAAATAAGGTCTTGATAACACTTTCTTGAGGAGACATATTAATAGTCCCACTTTTTTAGATAAGGAAGTTGAGACACAGATGTTAAGTAATTTGTTAAGTAATTACAGACTTAATAAGGGACATAGTTGGGATTCTAGCCCAGAGCGGTCTGACCCTGACCCTTGTGTATTCCTTTATATTCCAGTGAATCCTTGCTGCCCTATCACCCACTGAAGGAGATAGCAGCACTTATTGTCATATATATAGATATGACACATATGTCATATTTATAATAGTTGATTATATACAGTTGACCCTGGGACAACATGGGTCCACTTATATGTAGAATTTTTTAAAACAAATACTGTACAATACTTAAATATATTTTCTCCTCCTGTTCTCTTAATAAAATTTTCTTCCTCTTATTGTAAGAATACAGTATGTAATACATATACCAAATGTATTAATTGACTTTTTATATTATCAGTAAATATTCTGGTCAATAGCAGGTATAAAGTTTTGGGAGAGTCGAAAGTTGTATAAAGATTTTTTACTGTGTGGGTGGTTGGCACCCCAGCCCCCCCATTGTGCAAGGATCAAGTGTGTGTGTGTAATGTGTGTGTATAAATTTCACACACACACATACATATATATATATGCATGTGCACACATACACGTGTGTGTGTGTCTGTATGTGTGTGTGTGTGTATATATATATATAATCTCCAGTCTCCAGTTATCCAGTTATACTCTAATTGAGGGGTGGGTAGGCAGTATAATTTTGAATACTAATGCAGAGAGGAAAGCTAGTAAAGGAATCCAAGTATGAGATGATGTTTGGGAAGGAAGCCTATTCATAATTCATTCATATATATATATTTATTCAATCATTTATGCATTCAATACATGTACATTGAGCTAAGTTCATGCTAGTGAATGTGCTTCTGAACTGCTATGCTTCCTGCTTTCATTGTGGGAACCACACAGAGTGGGCTTATGTAAAAATTAAGATAGGGTCCCAGTAGGATCAGGAGCAGACACAAGTACTACTCTCTCTGTAGGGAATAGTGAAAGATTCTAAAACCCTTCCCAAACCGGAAGTCACTGAAGGAAAAAAAAAAAAGAGAGAGAGACATTGTTCCTACTTTACAGATGTGCCTGGGGGTGAGATATTATCTGGGTAAGTGTAATGACCCTACAGGTAGTTTACAAGGGTATTAATGTACTTGTGTTGTTATAATGTCAAATAGCCTCTTAAGTAGCAAGTACTTGTATGGTGTCAAAAGAAAAATAAGAACTAGACCAAGATTCAATCAGAAATACCACTTAACCATAATTGGTCTTCATTTGCCAGTATTGGTCCCTGTACTGAGGCCAATCTTTACATCTTTATAGGGAAATTTGAGTTAAAAATTTCGCTCTTTAATTATAATTATTAAAAACTTAGAGATAAAATTCATTTAAAACTTGATATGATATTTTAGGAACTTGTAAGCCAAATGAGAAGAATTTATAGCAAAATAGAAGAGTCACTGTTTCGATATGTTGTTAAAATGGGCTGCATAATAAACTATTCATAAGGGACTTTTATCATAATTGTATATAAAATAGTCTGCATGACTAATATGCAGTTTTTTTCTCAATCTCCTTAATAATTTGGGGGACTTAAAATACTGTTAACGTCAAGTGATTGCAATTATATGGGCTACTGTGGCCTGAGAATTCACAACAAAGTGCAAGTAGTAATTCAAGATATTTTCTCTACACAGTGGCAATGTTCATTACTTTACCAATAAGTTGGATCAAGTTATGGGGAGTTTGCAAAGTTAGGAAATTGAAAAGTACTACTGCACTCACGAGTATAATTTTACCCTTGCAAGTGATGGCATGTCTGTTTATAGTACTGAGATATTGAAGAGAACACTGTGTCACAGGTAGTTCTCCTGGGAATGTGCTAGTTTTCTAACTTCTCCTCAGTTGCTGTTACCATTGGGAGCAAAAGCCATAATGATCAGTGACAACACGGGGCCAGACCCTTCTCCCTACCCTCATCTATGTTAAATTCATGCAACCGCAGCCAGTTGCCAGATATGCAGTTCTCACTTGGAATGAGAGCCCCATAGTTTCAGACCTCCGGTGGTATTTCTTTGGTTATGCAGTACCTCCTTACACCGACCTACTTTCCCTTAAGTGAGGCTTTGGTTTTGACTGTACTTGAGCTTTTCGGGCTTAATTTACCCTATAGGATAAGTGAACAGCTGTAGATGGCAGATCTTAGGGTGGAGAGGAAGGAATGGAAGGCCGCAGCAATGACACATGGAGCAATGACACCTATGGAGGCCAGGTAAAGTCTTCAAGTCAAAGCTGGTGATACACTCAGGTTTACTGGGAAGTCAGGTCTGTGTGAATCATTCTGTAACTGCAATGTCCCCACGTTCCACTGGTCCATATGTACAAATAAGGCCAGATTTTTAATAACATTCTAATCTTGATGACTCCTTGCCCCGAAACACAACAGAGTCTCAGACCTCCGCAAGGTCTCTCCACACCAAGACTTTGAGGAGTCCCCTGGCTATGTCTCACATGTGCTCTCCTAAAGAGTACTACTGCTCTCCCACCAAGACTCCAGTGGGTATTTCCAAGTCTGCTGACAACTACCCATGTGTGTCTGTCATTACAACCTGTAATACTTTTGCTTCCTTCTGCTGCCCTTTACAAATTATCATAAACTTGGTTTAAAATATTTCAAAATTGTAATTGGGGAGGTCAGAAATACCCAATGGGCTTTATGAAATCAAAATCAAGATGTTAGCAGAGCTGTGTTCCTCCTGGGACTTGAAGAAGAACCCACTTCCTCAACTTTTCCAGCTTCTAGAAGCTGCCTGCATTCTTTCCTCATGGCCCCTTCCTCCATTCTCACAATGCATCACTGCAATCTCTGCTTCCATTGTCACATCTTTCTCTCATCTTTTGGATTTCTCTTAATAAGGACGTTTGTAATTATAGGAGGCTTACCTGGAAAATGCTGGATACTCTTTCTACCTAAAGATCCTCAACTAAATCACATCTATGAAGTTCCTTTACCATGAAAGATAAGTTGTCCTTGCCAGTTTGAGCTACTACAATATAGTCCCTGCTTCCAATGGTTTGACTTATAATTTTTCAACTTTATTTTGGTGTGGAAGAGATACCCATTTGGTAGAAACCATACTTCAAATTTTGAATTTTGACCTTTTCCTGGGCTAGTGATATGCTCTAGGATACTCTCTTGTGATGCTGGGCAGCGAGCCACAGCTCCCACTCAGCCACAAGATTACGAGGGCAAATAACCAACACACTTAACCATTCTGTACCCATATACAACCATTCTGTTTTTCACTTTCAGTGCAGTATTCAATAAAGTACATGAGATAGCCTATACTTTATTATAAAATAGACTTTGTGTTAGATGATTTTACCCAACTGTAGGCTAATATGTGTTCAGAGCATGTTTAAGGCAGGCTAGGCTAAGCTATAATGGTTAGTAGGTTAGGTTTATTAAATGCATTTTTGACTTAATATTTTCTTCCTTTTTTATTATTTTTCAAATTTTTTTAAAAATTAAGGTTTTATTTATTTGTCAGAGATAGAACATAAGCAGGTGGATTGGCAGGCAGAGGGAGAGCAGGCTCCCCTCTGAGCATGGAACCTGATGTGGGACTTGATTCCAGGACCCTGGGATCCATGACTTGAGCCGAAGGCAGACACTTAACCAACTGAGCCACCCAGGCATCCCTTGACGTAATATTTTCAACTTACAGTGGGTTTATTGGGACATAACCCCATCATAAGTCTGGAAAGATCAAACTGGGTAGATTTGATCTTTTTACTTAAATGGTAAACACTTATTTCTCACAGTTCTGGATGCTGGGAAGTCCCCAATCAAGGTGCCAGCAGATATAGTTCTTGGTGAGGGTCCTCTTCCTGACTTACAGATGGCCTGACTTACAGATGGATTCTCACATGGCAGAGAGGAAGCATTCTCCTCTTTCTCGTTTTGTAATGCATTAATTACAATAAGTAGGCTCTGCCCTCATAATCTAAGTCCCCAAAGGCTGTACCTCAAAATATCACATTGGGAATTAGAGTTTTAACACATAAATTTTGGGAGGACACAAACATTCAGTCAAGTATGCCTTCTGGGGGAATTAAGCTGTTGACATCTTTGGGGACCACGATTCAGCCTACTATATAAGCTCTCTGCCCAGACACTGATGCTGCCTTTCACGTACACCACCATTGCCCTAGAACTGTCACAATGCAGGAATGGTGCTGGGTACCAAACAACAGAAGCAGGGGCAGGGGAAGCAGGCATCAGCCCACTCTGGGTCACACAGTCCTTCAGCTTCTACTTTTGCTCCCTCCAGCTAAGAGCACTAATGTACTCTAGAAGCCTGGACTGGGGTCATTCATCATACTCTCTTCTCCATTTCCTGTATTTTGATTCTACAAGCGGATAATCTTATAGAGACAAGGTTCTCTTTCTACTATGAAAATCAACTCATGCACATGGGTGCTGGAGTAAAGTCAACCCTTCAGTACCAAAACATCTAACTCAGCTTAGGCCAGGGTTATCCTGATACAATTAACTAAAAAATTCAGCAACCCATTTTAATTCATTCCTCAAAAATCTGCCCCTCCATTAAAAGCCATTGCATTATAAAATATTCTTAATCAATTTACTGGAAAAAATCACGATGCATTCCATTCCAACTAGCCAATTCTAAGACATTAAGAGCACACGATACTTGTGTTCCTTTTTATGGTATTCATTCAGTATGAATTCATTCACTCATTCACCATTCACTCGTAATGGCATTGACCTGTAGTGCAACTAGAATTTGAATATATAAAGGAATTCACTGTAAAGTGTAGATAACATTATAGTATTTAAACAACCCCCCCCAAAAGAGCACATTTGACTCCAGTTTAGAAGCCTCTTTTTCATATAATTGGCAGTATAATAATTATGCATATCAGTGCTATGATCATTTTGATAGGTTCCCTGTACATCTGGTAGGAGCATGTAATCAACACGATTCTAACTAAAATACAATATGCAATCAAATCTGAACTTTCTCTGTACAGATAAAATCAAATATCAGTTATAGTTTACTTAGGGTGATTTTTGGTAAAAATAGCTGTATCAAGATAAAAAGAAGTTGTTGGAAAAATGGTAGAACTTTTCAAAAACCAATATTTATTGTGTTGCTACAGAAGAAAAATCTATATTTATAAAACATTTATGCCAACCTCAGGAATATCAAGATTAAAGAAACAAAATCCCAGTAACGAGGAGGTTCACCATTTACTCCTAGAGATCAGGCAGTATCAAAACTGCACAGAAACAAATCAAAACATTAATACAGTTGTTAGAGGATACTGCTGAGCAATTTATATTTTTCATTCATATATTAATGTTTAAATATCATACAGTGAACCTGTTAACTCTTATTAATGTTTGTAATTTATCTTTATGCTACCTAGTTGGTGCAAATTAACAAGCTAGTTAAACCACTAAGCACATCCAATACTCATCTCGAACTGAAAGCTTGTCTTTTAATCCTCAGAATCAGTAGTGAATAAGTCACCTAACTTAAAGCTGTTATATCTTCTCCAGTCTAGGCCTAACTTCAAATCTTTAGGCTCTCATGAAAGGGAGATTGTTTGCCTGAGCCTTGCTTGCCCTCACTAACTCCCCAAACGCTAACTGGATTCTCACGCATGGGATCTGTGTGCTGACATTCAACATGCTCACTCAATCTGCTCCAAATATGTTGTGACTGTCATTTTCATGTTGACATTTATGGTCCAGCATTAGTATCATTATCTAGTTTTAATATTGATGGAATTCTTTTTTGCTGTTTTCTGTTATTTTCCTTCATTTTGCTGGGCTTCCAAGAGGGCACTGACTTAAATAGGCATTCTCTCCATCATCTTTCCTAAATTCCTCCCAAACTAGTTTTCTATTTTTAAAATATTATTTTCGACCTTCTCCCTGAATGTCAGTGCCAGGAATGCTTTTTAATAAAGCATGATACTAAAAACCATGTAGATGCAAGAATAAAAAGTATTTGTCACCTTATTTAATATTGATGGCCAAATGATTTTTTTTTAATCTTTAAAATCTCATACCAGTCAAATCCCATAAATCAATAGAATGTTTTTTTTCTTGGCTTCCTGGCTGTAAAGCAACCATTTGATTTCTATTTAGCTAGTGCTTATTTCTTCTATTAATTCTTGCATTGCTTCACAGGTGATAAATAAAACTCTCATGTGATTTTTCTTCCTCTCTTTTCCCTGAACAGGGAAGAGTCAATTGCCCAATTCTGGGACTTTTGCCTCTACCAGAATGTCCTAGTGAAAGACATCCTATTATGAACCTCAGAATGTCAGAGGAAGATGAACGGTTTTGAGTATTTTGAGCAATGTAAATTGAATAGAATCCAGATTATCTGACATTTTAAACCAAACTCTCTCTTCTGGGAAGGAAGTTACTGTTAAAATGTTTCAGATAGAAAATCAGCCTCAATTCTTTCAAAAATCACTAAAAGACTTATATGTGCTGATGATGACAAATTCTTGCTTTTAAAGGACACCGAATTGGAGTAACTAGGAACCTTGTTTCAAGATTACTGGTCAATCTATGCCTTTTACTGACAATAACCTTACTGTAAAATGAGATCATTTAAATTGGTCTTTTAGGTAACTGGCTGATAGTAAAAGTCACATATTCTGAGACTTAAGTATAAACTGAAAGTCTTCTCTTTGGGTCAAGTTAGCTACTCTAGTAAACTGTTTGGAACAGGGCCCTTAACGCTGATCCTGATTATTCACCCACACACTGCCCTGAATTCATGGTTTCCTTAACTCCTTGTTTCCTGAAATCTGTGTTTGCTTCACTTTTCTTTGTTACTGTTATTCCTGATCACCTTGTGCAAGGAAGCTAAGAGCTAACTCTATTGTGTGCTTTTGTTGCCATGGTGAGGAAAATAGTACAATTCCACAGTTAATAAAGAGTATCGGGGTGAGGAAGATATTTCTTCCAAGCTCGCATGATTTTCATTTCATTATAGTGAAACTAAGGAGCATTGACAGGCCTGTCGAAGCAAAATCTTATGTTAGATGTAGTTCATAATGTCATGCTATTCACTCAGAATATAGTACTTTCCTTTGAGAAATTATTTAAAATGCTTGCACTAGAGGAATGTTTTAAAAGGAGCTTCATGTGGTCATATTTTTTTTTCCAACTAAAAAGGAACTGACATTCTACAGATTTCCATTTTGAAAACTGAACAGTCACACAGAAACATTGTTGCAAAGGGCCTCATTAATTCAAGCTTTGAAAAAGTGATTTGTGGCTTTTCTAAAGGGAAATGTCTTCATTTAGCTATCCGGTCCAAACTTGGGTGTAGAAAGCATAAAGGATCCTTCATTTCGCTACGAGTACAAAGGGTAGAACGTTTTTAGTAATTTATTTGGTTCTTCAGAAAATCTCTCCTCCTGTCTCTTCTGTCCTACCTCTTCCCTTACTCAACCCACTCCTCCTGAATCCCTAACCCCCCTTCGCATGCACACACATTGATTCAGAAGAACCAAATACCTCAGGAATTTGTACTAGATGAGAGAGAGGAGGCCAACTAAAATCTGAGAGTGGAGTTGAAAGCCTCTGGCCCATGAATTTTTTAGTTGTTAGGAGGCAGTGAGCTGAAACTGGGCAATGCACTTCAAATTACCACAGCTGAATGTTCTCTAAGAGTTCCTATCAACTTCACAATCGTTCATAAAAGTGAAAGAAAATGGAGAATTTTCTTAATTGCAATTTTTTTCCTATTAGATATATACAGGTCTAATCCACTATGACGAAATGTACTTTGGTGAACATTGAGTTTTCTCAACAAAGAAAGGCTAGAAAAATAATTTTTTAAAAACTAGATTGAAGGCAAGTGAGTATTTGAAAATAGCAAATTTCTCACTTTTAACCCCATTGTTAGGATGCCAAATCCTCTGAAATTGTTAGATCTGCAAATAAAGTAGAATAAAAAGGGGCGTCTGGGTGGCTCAGTCAGCTAAGCACCTGCCTTTTGGCTCAGACCATGAACTCAGGGTCCTGGAATCAAGCCCTGCATCAGCCTCCCTGCTCTCTCCCTCCCTCTGCTGCTCCCCTGCATGTGCTCTCTCGTTGTCTGTCAAATACATAAATAAAGTCTTTTTTAAAAAATTTTATTTGTGTATTTGACAGAGAGAGACCCAGAGAGAGAGGGAACACAAGCAGGGGGAGTAGGAGAGGGAGAAGCAGGCTTCCCGCTGAGCAGGGAGCCCAATGCAATGCAGGTCTTGATCCCAGAACCCAGGGATCATGACCCGAGCCAAAGGCAGTCACGCTCAATGACTGAGCCACCCAGACATTCCTAAATAAGTAAAATCTTTAAAAAACAAAAAGTAGATGAAAAGGCTGAAGTGACTCACATTATGGGTGCTGATAAGAGAAAACAAAGGTAGGTTTATGTTATGTAAGTATTTTTCTCTTTAAATGGGGTCCAAATAATAGAAAAAAGTGGAAAACCGAGGTTTAATGCATGTAAGAGTTTCTTCAGAGGAAGTTACCTCTGAACAGAAATATCAAACATTTTGTCATTTTTTTTAGAATAGGCACTATCAAGGTAAACATGTGGGAGGGGCACCTGGATGGCTCAGTCAGTTAAGCTCAGGTCATGATCTCAGGGTTGTGAGTTGAAGCCCCCAGTCTAGCTCTGCCCCTCCCCCACTCGCATGCAAGCTTGTTCTCTAAAATAATCTTAAAAAAAAAGGACAGATGTGGGAAAATGGGAGAATTAATCGCTGTAGAGCACTCACACAGGGTTATGCACTTTTGCTTTATCTCGTGTAATTCTATGTATGTCAACCCAAGGAGGTGCATAGCAGAGTGCACATTTTTACAGATGAAGAGACAGAAGTCATTTTCTCAAACTTTCTATAATGCTTGAAGTCAGTTTTGTAGGATCCCATACCAACTATCTGCTTCTTGCTGATAAGGAAAACAAAAGTTTATAGTATTTTGGAAAAGGGGGCAGAGGAACAGAAATTACCAAGAGGAAATTCATTAATTTTACCTGGTTAGCTTAATTTTGTCAGTATATTTTACAAAACAAAACAGATATTTGGATGGTCACATAACCAGGGAATTAGATTTCTTCAGTTAAATGTCATAGGTAGTTGCTCTAATTACCCTCCAAATCTCAAAACATCCCTTCCATTTTATTACAATCTATTGACTGTACTTTTTCATTTTGCAATCAGTTATTTATATGCTAATGAATACAAATCCATTATAAATCTGAGCAATTTTAAAGATCACAGAAAACTTCAGGAAAAGACTGTATGTACATCAAGATAGGGAGGAAATGTAAAATACGGACAATGACCCTTCGGAACATAAAATCTAAATCTCTAGCCTGGTAAAACTAATAAATATATAAACATTTGAGGCTCATACAAGAAGCACAAGACAAATGTAAATCAATATAGATAATTTTGCAAATAAGGCCCAAGGATCTTGACTGAGGATATGCCTGAAGTTGGTTGAAGACAATGACCACTGGAGCCTGCATCAGCAAACTGCATACACAGACGAGGATTCTGACTACATTTACAGGAAGAACTTTTAGTGAATTTTGTTTCACAAATGGTACATCATGCCATTAAAAGTAGGCTAATAATGTTTTTGTTTCCTTTGGAAACTGTCAGTTTGAAATTGCATTCCAGAATAGCTTATCATGGAATTCTCATTCAATTTCTAAAGCATTTTTATAATAGTGAATTCTTTCACTTATTCTTTAATTGAACAGATATTTATTGCATGTATACTGTTTACTAGGCATTGGGTGGGGAACAGAGCATGGAGTTTCTATGTTTTGATACTGGACAACAGATCCACAGAGCAAAAGACAAGGACACAAAATTCTACAACAGTTTTACAAAGTGGTCCTTTACCACACCAATCCTACAGGACACTCTCTATTCCCTATCGGGCTGTGTGGCTAAAATCATTTGGTTAACACTGCATTGCATATATTATTCCCTTGTTAGAGGGAAATTCAATGCATGCTAATATAGCAATGCCTGAGAAATTCCACAGAAAAGAAGTCCCTTCAGTTTTGTCAACCTCAAAACGCTTTTTTTAAAATGTCACATTAAATAGTCATTAAATATTGTGTAATTAACATTACACTATTGACTATAACAAATAATAGTCATTAAAGATGTCACATTAAGTATTAAATTTAATAGTCACATCCTATTTTGTGGGACATCTTAGGAAAGATGTCAGCTCAGAGTAAGGCCCATTCAGGAATACTGACTGATTGAGCAGGTCAAAAATGTGAGAAGGATAAACAAGCAGATGTCATATTCTGAAACAGTTAGAAGAACAGCAAAATCTTTAAATTATGTCATGTCTCTGCCATTGAGAGACCAAGCATATTTGGAATAAAACTAACTTGATATAGGACTTTGCTATGTATGCTCTGAACTACAGAAACTCCCTCACTCCTTCCAGTCCAGGAAGGATTCAAGGCAACAGCCAGAGAGGGGCTGGGCCCACAAGGACAGAATCCTCCACTTTGGGAGCTATGAGCTACTTAAAAGTAATTCTTTCAGAGGAAATCTGTGAAGAGTCAACTTTTTCAGGTTTTTCACGTTTGAAAATGTTTTTCTTTCACCTTCACGACTGAAGGATAATTAGACTATAGAATTCCAGATACAAAGTAATTTTCCATCGAAACAATGAATATGTTGCTACATTGTCTTCTAGCATCTGGTGTTGGTGATGAGAAATCTGAAACTGATTTTTTTATTTTTTTTTGGTAATTATTTGTTTTTCTCTCCGGAAACTTAGAATTTTCTGTTTTGTTTTCTTTTTCCCTGTGATTGATTACATCTTTTTTCCTCTGTATGTTGCTTAATTATTTACCTTGATTAATTGGTAGAGTTTTTTCTGCCTTAAAAGAGCTTAGAATATCCAAAAAGCGTATAAACATGTAGATACTCAACATCATTAATAATCATAGGAATGCAAATTAATTTAATAATGAGGTACTATCATACAGCAATTAGACTCACAAATCTGGATAATGCCAAGTGTTGACCAGAATGAGGAGACAGAAAACCTCATATGCTGTTGGGAGCTCAGGATGCGGTGGCCCTTCTGGAGACCAAAATGGCACTAATTATGCAACCTATGTAAACATGTACCTGTGATCCATCAAACTATTTCTGGGTATGTAACCCCACCCCCAGACCTTTTATAAATAGTTGAGAGAGCAAAACTATCATTGGGGGACGTGTTCATTGTACTGATATTTGTGGAGGAGGAGGAGGAGTTAGAAGTAACTTGGAAAAAAACTGATAAAATGTGAAGACATGTCCAGAAGAATACACTTAAACAAAAAAATAAACATTGAAAGAATGGTCACCATGGTTGTCAGGGTAAAAGAATCAGGGAGTAAGCGAAAGAGAATGCATTAAGACAAACAAAATTACAATTTTTGTCAATCTTCCCCTCTCTTCATTCTTTGTCTGTGTCACAGAGCTTATTCACCCCTAATTCTCCAATTACCTTCACCATTTTTTTCTTCTTGATTATTTGGACTTACTAGCTTATATTTTCTAACTTCATGAGATAAAACCTCAGCTTATTAATTTGCAGTATTTGTTTTTTCATAGAGGTTTTCAAAGCTTACTTCCCTTCCAACTCTCCCTCATTGCTTACATTAAGACCATCTGGCTTGTAATTCTAGATTACTTATCAAACATTTTATTTATTATGCATCAAAAATAGGCAAAGTTGTAAAGCTTTACTAGATCTTTATGCAAAAGAATGTCTGAGTAGCAGAAAAGACAGAAATGGAAGGTGAATTGTTAGGCTGGGATATCAAGAAGAGAACTTCTCCCAGAATGCACTAGTGAAAAGATAAACAATAGGAGAGAAAATGTGATTAAGAATCCATAAGTTCCAGGGGTGCCTGAGTGGCTCAATGGGTTAAAGCCTCTGCCTTTGGCTCAGGTCATGATCTCAGGGTCCTGGGGTCAAGCCCCACATTGGGTTCTCTGCTCAGCAGGGAGCCTGCTTCCTCCTCTTTCTCTGCCTGCCTCTCTGCCTACTTGTGATCTCTCTCTTTCAAATACGTAAATAAAATCTTAAAAAAAAGAATCCAGAAGTTCCATTTTTTCAGGGAATCTTGAAGGAAAAACAAAATTAATTATGAGTCCTGAACCATCATGCACAAGTAGTGGGAGACTCCATAAACCTGTGGTAACCAATCTGAAGCAAGTAATATGGAAATAATTTTTGAAACTGTGCTTGGGTATAATCAATGGTTTAGTATGGTTGTTAGCCTCCATGACAACTCCAAGTGATTCCCTTCCTCCTGATATATACACCCTTACATAACTGCCGCCCAAAATGTACCAGATAAGGTGATCAACTTTCTAGGTTTGCTTGGAACATACTCATTTTTAAAATCAGAGAGCTACATTGTAAACCTCAGAAATCCCTTCGTCCAAAGCAAAGCAGGACAGTTGGTTAATGTAGTACCACAGTTGGTCTGAATGACCAACAGAATGCAGCCAAAGTGACGGCAGATCCCTTAGGAGATTAGTTTACAAAACATTGTGGTCTCCCTCTTGGACACACTCTCAAAGCTCACAGAACAACAACTCACTCTGGGGGGAACATAGCTACTATTGTAAGCAGCTCTGTGGAGAGGCTCATGAGGTGAGAAATCAAAGTCTCTGGAAATGAGTGAACTTAGAAATGAATCCTTCCATAGTTGTACTTTAAGATGCTCGGAGCTGAATTGGAAGCTTACAGAGATCCCGAGCCCAAACAACCCAGCTAATCTGCTACAAGATTCAGTTCCCACAGACACTCTCAGATTAAAAATAAATTTGTTGTTTCAAGCTACTAAATTTGGGGTGATTTGTTATACACCAATAGTGTGTAACATTTATTACAGACCAACAGCAGATAAATAATACAGCCAGGAAATCAACTCTTAGGTACACATCCTAGGGACACTTTGAATGGGTTTATGACTTCACTTTGAATTCACTTTGTTCACTGAAGCACTGTTTATGGTATAAGTTGATGGAGGTGGTATATATTTTCATCAGTATTAAAAGAAAATAAAATATAATAAATGCAAATAATGTAATACTATGAAACAGAAGAAATTAATTAGACTGGAGGGACAGATCCTGAAAAAAAAAGTAAATTATGCCAAAAAAGTCACAAATTATCATTCATAACATGGATTTAAGGAGATATCAAAAAGACATAGAAAACATTTAAGTTTTAAAAACATTCTGTTTACTCTTCGTTTTATACATTGTCACAGATACACAAGAAATACATTTCTTGACTGGGAGAGGAGAGCAAATATATTTTCAACTAGACATATTCTCAACTAAAATTGAGAAGTAAATATGGGCTGTGTAAAGACCTTTGCCAATACCATCTCATCAACTAAGAAGTATCTAAACTTCCTTCTACATAACTGAAGTCCAAAAATATTTCCACAAAATAACTGAAAATGGAAAACAATGTTATAATCTCACTTATAAACATAAATGCAAAAAATACTTTTTTTTTTTTTAAAGATTTTAGTTATTTGACAGAGAGAAACACAGCGAGAGAGGGAACACAAGCAGAGGGAACGGTAGAGGGAGAAGCAGGCTTCCCACTGAGCAGGAAGCCCAATGCGGGGCGCAATCCCAGGACCCTGGGATCATGACCTGAACTGAAGGCAGATGCTTAATGACTGAGCCACCCAGGCGCCCCTAAATGCAAAAAATTCTAACAAAAAATGAGGACTCAACCTAGCTAGGTATTAAAATAAAATGCACTGGGTGTTATTACACAACTAATGAACAGTTGAACACTACATCAAAAACTAATGATGTTGGCTATATGTTGGCTAACTTAACTTAAAAAAAAAATAAAGAGGGCACTGATGAAAAAAATAAAGTGTGCCACACCATACAGAAATCAAAATAAAATAAAAATGCATTATAGTAAAGAAAGGTTTATCCCAAGAATGGATACAATTCAACACCAGGAAATATACTATGATTTATAACATTAAGATATTAAAAAAACAAATAGGGTAATCAAATTTGATGCTGAATAGGCTTGTCATAAAAATAAACAGTTTAATACACATGCTTCAATTAGTGTGTGTGTATATATATATATATATATATATGAATGAAACTTCTTGGATTTGATAAGGAGTATTTTCTGGAAACCTGTAGGAAACAATTGGCTTAATTTTGATACACTGTATACCATGTACATTGCAATTTGGTTTCTAATGACTTGATACTTTAGAGCTATTCCTGTTAAGGTCAGGAATGTGACAAGGACATTTAGTATCAATGATAGAATAGAGATCCTAGTTAATACAATAAAACTAAGATAAAGCAATACTGCATAAATTTTTTGAAAAGAAGAGAGAAACTGTCATTATTTTATATAGTAATTTATCCAGAAAATCCAAGAAAATTAAGTCAAAAGTTCCTAGTACTAATAAGGTAGACACACAAAATGGTTTTTCCAAATACCAGCAAAATCCAGTTTGAAAGTATAATGAAAATGAGAATCTCATCATAAGAAAAAAATCAATTACAAAAACAAAATCAAGGATGCTAAGGAATAAAATAAATTTCAAAAACCTACATTAATATATTTTATCAATTTTCATGAAGGATAACAGATGCAAAAGAAGAAATTTATACCAAGTTCTTGATTAGAAAGACTGAATATAATAGCTCTCTCCAAGTTAGTTTATGTGGTCAATGCATTCTTCCTCCAAAAATCAAAATGGTATATTTCATAAAAGAAATGTCAGGGACTGCATTGGTAGTTCATTTGAAAGGAGAAAAAGAGGGACATAAGGATGGCTAAGAAAAATTTCAAGAAATTATTATAGTAAACGGTCTTCATTTAGAAGCTATCTAGCATACCATCAACTACACTAATAAAAACAGTAAAGTTCTAATGCAGGAATAGGCAAATAAACCAAAAGTACACAATAGGGTATCAAAGTAGATCCATGTTAGATAATTTTTTAGTTTATAATAAAGTCAATTACAAATTGAGAGAAAAAAGATAACCTACTCAAATTGTTTAGAACGATTAGCAATCTACTTGGAAAAGATAAAGTCATCTCCAGACTTGACATCAATTTACCAAATTCTAGATAAGTTAAATGGCTAAGCATAACATAACCCAAAATTATAAAAAGTATTTGTGAAAAATATGTTTATAACTTTTGTGTGGTGAAGGACTTATTAGATATATAAAAAACAGATGCTCTACAGGAGGAAAAAGATTTCTATTTTATATACAGTTTTTGAATTTTCTAACAGATAGATACGATGAGAATGACTTAGTGCTTAAAAGTTGACTTTGGAATTAGAGCTCCAAAAGAGTTCTACCACTTGGTTAAACAGCCAAGATAAGGCCTGTAAGAGCTTCCTTCCTCAGTTTATCTGTAAGATGGGGATAACAACAGCACCTTCCTCACAGGACTGCTGTGGGCAAGAGACTAGTGAAGACGAAACATACTTAAGACAGTGCTTGGCTCATAATAAATATTATATAGCTGTTTGTTACTATTAAAAACACAAGTTGAAAAAATATATATTTGCATTAAATGTATAAGATCAAGCTCTAAAATACATAAAGAACCCTAACATGTCATTAAGAAAAATTCCTAGTAAAATTTCCAATTTTACTAAAACTCCAATTTACTTGGAGTTCCAAGTAAAAACACGAGCCGACAATTCACAAAAGAAAAAGGTACAGGACCATATACACACACTGGAAACACATGAAATGTAAATATTCTCAAACCGGCAATAAAAAGGATTCATGTTACTCAATGTTGCCAAAGATATGGAAAAATTTTAATAGGACTTTAAGTTGATGAAACATTTTGAGAGGGAACTTCACAGTATGTGTAAAATGCAAATGGTCTTCTATTATTTCTAACAATTCCATGTGTAGGAATAGATCTTGTAGAAATATGCCCACATCTGTGTTAAGATGTATATGCAAAGGTGTTTTCTACAACACTTTTATTACAGAGAAATATTGTAAAAGCCCTCAGTGTCCATTCTATGGAGGGAATATAATAAAGTATCTTTCATTCATTCTATGAAAATGATAAAGAATTTTCATACAAAATCCCTTAGTCCAAAGCAACTTACAAAAGAACGAGATAGTCCTATATAAACTGATACAGAAAAATAAAGCCATCAAGTTCTATCATTAAAAAGTCATGTTACATGTTAGCATATTCTTCTTTATAAATTTAATAGTAGTATTTACATATACTATGTAAATCCATAGAAAGTTAACTGGGTGTTTATTGCCCCAAAGTTGTCACTACTTATTCCTGGAAATTGGAGGAGGAGTGTGGGAAAAAGGGCTGTCTAATGTGCACGGAAGGAGTAGAGATTAAAGTAAAAAGAGAGAGAACGAAAGAGAAAGCACAAACATCAACACGATTTCTTCTCTGAATGGACAATAAAACAAGCCATAAAAAAATGTATTTCCCAAGTATCTATGTTGAGATCTATAGCTATCAACCTAGGATTAATAGGAGGCTCAAATGAAATAATATATATAAAGTGTCAACAAAATCCTTAGCACATGGTAAATTCTCTAAAATGTTTCCAATATATATTTAATATAAATATATAAAATTTATAAATATATTTAAATAATATATTTATGTAAGTGCAAACACTTTACTATTATATAATTTATATATTAGTTTTATTTATACGTATTTTTATATATTAGTTATATGGGTATGTATAAATATATATATGTACATATATATACATATATATTTATACATACATATATACACACATTTTATTGTGAAGAATAGACAAATACATTAAGTGTTATTGACTAAGAACGTGTATCTTTCTCTTGGGCATCAGTGCAATTCCAGAGCACTTAACACCATTTGACATCTTCCCGGCTCATATGCTTACCTCTATATATGGTCTGTTTCTCTTCACTAAAATAAAGTTCAACACCTGTTGGGAGTTTTGTCCCATACTACTTGGAAAAGAACTTGGCACACAGTATGAACTCAATAAATGTTTGTTGAATTACAAATTCTTCTTGCTTATCTCTTGCATGGACTAAAGTTATTTCCCACTATAGTAACTGCTTGAGTGGTAATCTCTACTTCCAGCAAACATTTCAAAACACGTCATTAAGAAAAATTTCTAATAGAAATCTAGGGGTGTGAGTTCTTATGTTTTCACTGATACGTGGACTTGCTAAGAACAACATTTGACCAAATTGTTTTTTTTTTTTTTAAGATTTTTATTTCTTTGTCAGAGAGAGAGAGAGAGAGCCCAAGCAGGCAGAGTGGCAGGCAGAGGCAGAGGCGAAGCAGGCTCCCTGCTGAGCAAGGAGCCCTATATGGGACTCGATTCCAGGACCCCGGGATCACGACCCGAGCCGAAGGCAGCTGCTCAACCAACTGAGCCACCCAGGCATCCCACATTTGACCAAATTTACCAGTTATCGAAAGCAAGCTTCAGGAGCTATTTTGTCAAAACAAAAAAGACGTTAATGTTTTGAACAGAGAGAGATTTGTTTTTTTCTGTGAAATGTCTATCTAAATGGGAATGAGTAAAATGAAACTTTACTGGTCCCCAGAATCCCAGAGCAGCAACTGTCCTTGCCAAATACAGGAGCTCATCACTGAGGAAAAAATGTTTGTCTTCAACTTTCCAATAAAAGCTATCTACAGCAAGCAGAGGAAATATGAAAATAGCAATTGGCAATGTTTCTCTAAGTTAATGCCAGGTTTGACTTTTCTCATCTATTGAAACAAAGTCAGTTGCTAAGGTAAGCTCGGTGTAGGGAAGGGCAAATGTCTGGTAAGCAAAAGGCTTCTAAAGTTTAATTTCCTCTTGGAAAAGCATGAAAATCTGCGGGTTGAATTCTAAACAACATTATTGGTGGTTTATGTGTCACGGGCCTTTTGGAATCAACTATGGCAAATTTTGCAATTTGTAATTTCTTTTTTTTTTTTTAAGATTTTATTTATTTATTTATTTATTTATTTATTTATTTATTTATTTATTTATTAGGAAAGAGAGAGAGTGAGAGAGAGCATGAGAAGGGAGAAGGTCTGAGTGAGAAGCGGACTCCCCATGGAGCTGGGAGCCCGATGTGGGACTCAATCTTGGGACTCCGGGATCATGACCTGAGCCGAAGGCAGTCGCTCAACCAACTGCGCCACCCAGGCGCCCGCAATTTGTAATTTCAAAGACAGGAAAGATAGTATGATGTACACACACACTATTTGTCCTTTTCCTTTGCACATTTATCTTTCTTTTACTTGTTGATTGGTAAGAACTCTTTGCACATAACATGTTAATTCTTTATTACTCATGTTGTAAGTATTTTTTAAAGATTTTATTTGAGAGAAAGAAAGAAAAGAGGGAGAAGGGGAGAGGGAGAAGCGAACTCCCCGCTGAGCAGAGAGCCCAAAATGGGGCTCGGTCCCAGGATGCTGAGATCATGACCTGAACTGAAGGCAGACACAACCAACTAACCCACCTAGGCACCCACATGTTGTAGATATTTTTAGGTTTTGCTTTTTACAACCTATACATGGTATGCTTAGTTTCCATGCAAAATGTTTTAATTTTTATTTAGTCAAACTGTATAATATTTCTTGTTCTGGTTGCTGGCTGGAGTTTCATGTTGAGAAAGACTGTTCCAAACTCCAAATAATTAAACTAGCAAGCTACAGTTCTTTCTATTGATTTTCTAGTTTTGTTATTATAATTAAATATTTGATAAATACAGAATTTACATAGGTGGATAGTATGAGGTAGTGATCAAATCTACAAATGATCTCTTTGTCACGCATATTACTTTAATATCTATTAGTATACATCCTTTCTACCCTATTGCTCTTCCTTTTTAGAATTCTCCTGGCTAGGGGCACCTGGGTGGCTCAGTTGGTTGAGCATGACTCTTGATTTCAGCTCAGGTCATGATCTCAGGGTCCTGGGATTGAGCCCCATATTGGGCTCTCTGCTCAGCAGGGAGTCTTCTGGAGGATTCTCTCCCTCTGCCTCCTCCCCCCACCCTGTTCATTCTCTCTCTCACCTTCTCTCAAATGAAATAAGTCTTAAAAAAAAAAAAAAAAGAATTAAAAAAAAAAGAATTCTCCTGGCTATTTTTTCTTATTTATTTTTCCAGATGGGTGTTAAAAATCACTTAAAAAATATATCTATGAATGTATTCTCATTGTAAACACTTAAGAAATAATATGTAATAAAAAACTATTTCCTAACTGAAAAGAAACCCCATGTATCTATCATCTAGATCCAATAATTTTTAATATTTTGCCAATCTTGTTTTATTTATTCCCTTACACACGTACCCATTTTAAAATTGAAATAAAATGTACATAATATAAAATTTGCCATTGTAATCTAATAATTTTTAGGTATACAATTCAGTGGTATTAAGTACATTTACAACGTTGTGCAACCATCACTACATCCATTTCCAGAACTTTTTAATCTTCCCAAACAGAAATTCTATACTGATTAATATAGGTCCCCATTCCCAACTCCCTTCAGTCCCTGGTAACCTCTGTTTTATTTTCTGTTTCTATGAATTTGCCTATTCTCAATGTCTCATATAAGTGGAATCATAAAAAAATATTTTCTCTTACTACTTTATTTCTCCTCCTTTTGCCAAAACTAATGATAGATAACACTTGTGAGCATATATTTCTTTTTTTAAAAAAATATTTTATTTATTTATTTGACAGAGAGAGAGAGAGATCACAAGCAGGCAGAGAGGGGGAAGCAGGCTCCCTGCTGAGCAGAGAGCCCAAAGCAGGGCTCCATCCCAGGACCCTGAAATCATGACCTGAGCCGAAGGCAGAGATTTTAACCCAAGGGCACCCAGGCGCACCTGAGCATATATTTCTAAAAAATTCTCTATTCTGGGGCGCCTAGGTGGCTCAGTCATTAAGCATCTGCTTTTGGCTCAGGTCATGATCCGAGTCCTGAGATTGAGTCCTGCATCGGGCTCTCTGCTCATCAGGAAGCCTGCTTCTCCCTCTCCCACTCCCCCTGCTTGTGTTCCCTATCTTGCTATGTCTCTCTCTGTCAAATAATAAATAAAAACTTTTTAAAAAAATTATCTATTCATTTAGACATATATGTTCTTGTATTTCATTTTAACATAAATGAAATCATACATTAATGGTTTTGACTGTAACTTAATTTCAGAAACCTCTATGTCAACACTTAGTGGTTTTCCTCATTGTTTTAAGATTTATATTTTTATCAAGATATATACACACATTAACATAATTATATAAATCATATATTACATATATCATATATATAATCCTCAAGTGGGTATGCATTTATATTGTTTCTATATTTCTTTGTCTTGACACACAAGGTTCTTCACAATGGAATCACCATTGTACAAACATCTTTTTTCACTTCAGCATTTCTTTTAGATTCTTAGAAGGGAATTGTTGAACCACTGAGTAGAAATTCTTCATAAATTGTCCAATTGCCTTCCCAAAGGCTTTGGACATTTACACTCCTATAAAAAGTACATGGGCATGCCTGTTTTCTCCATTCAGTCACCAGTTTGAGAATCATTTGCTCATATATGGTTTCTATTTTAAATTTCCATAGAGAATCAATGGACTATTTGTTATTTCAGAAGCCAATAACTTAAGAAAATTGGATCGAAGCATGTCACTATGATGTATTAAAGTAACAATAAAAACAAACAATAGAATTAATATAATCCAAATTACTAGGGGTGAGGTGTACCTTAGCAAACACAGATCATATAACAAAGAGTGTAAAGAAAATATTTCAGTGTCATAAAAAGAAAAAAAAACAACATCTTTAACATCTTTTTCTGAATTCTTCAGAGTAGATCAGATCAGAATTGATTTTGAGGAATCAAAATATTGATTTGGAGGAATCAAATTTCACATTACAAAATGTTATGTATATAATGTATAACGTGTAATTTGTTATTGTTTATTATATATAATCACACATGCTATGTAATATGTAATAAGATTAAATGTGATTATATATAATGAGATCAAATCTATTGGTCTCTTGTTTATTATTTGTAAGGCAGATATTGTCAGTTGTCTACTCACCTAGCAATAACCCAATCTTCTTGCTGGGCAACTGAAAGTCAACTTTAATATCTTTAATATCATGGTATAAACCATGAGGGATCTAAGTCAATGATGATAATCCGACCTCTATTTGTTAATAATTGATGGGTGTGTGAGATCAGAGGGAAAACACCCTGGAGGCCTCTGAATTTCTTAAGTGAGATAATAAACTGTTAATGTTTAAGCTACTTTCCACCGGCTCTTCTAATTAACTGCAATGGACACAAATAGAGACTACATTCTCAGACCACAAACCCATGCATGTGGGAATAAATAAAAGAGGAGAGAACAATCATTGGGAATTAAAAAACTTCTACCCTAATCAATTATTGAATCAAAGGTAATTAATACTGCTTCTGCAAACCATAGTAAATGACAATAAAACATTCCTTATCAAAATCTAGGAGGTGATACTAAAGGTCTACACTGAAGAAACGAGATTAAAAAAGTGAATGCTCAAGAAGTTTGAAAAAATAACAAGATAAACCTAAGAACAGCAGAACAGAGTCAATTATGGTGAATTGGAAAAAAAGTGGTAAAGTAAAATAGTTAATTCATTTGAATTTTTAATAAAGTAGGAATACTCATTACCATAATAAAGTTATGCAAAATTTTCTTATTTTTCTGATTATAGAACTTACTTTAATCATAACCACGTATGGCTTTCCTTCTTTGGATGGGTTACACCTTAAAAATAATTTTTATAAAAAAGCACATCAGTGAGACTATATATGAATATAGTACACTAGTGGTATATATGAATATATGCCATTTGAAAATGTATTTAATATAAATGTGAAAATAAAATTTCTAGATTTATGTATGACATTTACTTTTTACAAAGCGTGGAAAATGCATCATTATCTTTAATGACCTAATGTTATTTTAATAAAAGATTTGTTTAACAAAATATCTACAAAAAATTGTAGATATTTGTTACAAGGTATCACCCTAGGGGAATGCAAATAGAGAAAAGTACTCATAAGCTGTGAGAGTTTTTGTTTTTTTGGTTGTCTTTGAAATATAGTAAACTCACAGGGATAGGGTTCATTATTCATAATTTTTGAAATCACATATTTTTTCTGAGACATGGTGGGCCAATTAAACCTGAAGGTTCATGCTTGCTTTCATTTCATGAAATCAAGTGCTACCTTATTGGACAGCATAGATACAGAATGTTTCTATCATCACAGAAATGTCTACTGGATGATACCAATGAAGGATCATAACTTGTAATGTATTTATAGTTACACACACCTGTTGACTATTATTTGAACCCAGGTTTTGGGCATTTCGAGTAGGAGGGGGTTGTTTTTCATATTCCCTTAAGTCCCTATGGTCAAATGTTAACTGTATGTGTAACTTACCAATGAAATGGGGCCACTTCTTTGCTGTTATAAACAAATGGTCCATAAGATATTCATTCCTGGCCTGGGTTGCCTTATTCATACTATGTAAATCCTTATTTGTGTGGGATTTCAAGTTTCTAGTACTTTTATCACCAATGTGTGTATTTGTTGTTCTTGTCCAAATTCAGGTCAATGGTTAAACCTTTTTCTAACACTTCCACTGTTGCTGCTTTTCCTCAAGATTCTTCAGGGGTTTCCCTTCCCTTGTGAATCTGTTAAATGTCTGTCTTTGCCTTTTTATTTTCAAATCCTTGTACATCAGAAAGCTTTCCCTAAGGTATCTGAGCTCTCATCTTGACAGACATTGTGACATGAACGGAAAAATAGTATGAACTCCTCCATGCATGTCTGAAAATGAATTTGACAAAGCTTATTAATACCTGTAGCCTTCTGGCCATTTTTAAATCCAAGCATTCTGTTCATTGGCAGTAAAGCTTATTTCTTTTTGATTTGCTTTTTAATAAATAACCTATTGAACATTTGAAGTGCTCACTGGTTATCAAATTTAGAATTAATTGCACTACATTTCTCCGGGCAGATTAATAAAACCACCTATTGCAGCAGAATTCTATTCTAATGGACAGTTTGTGGAGCTATTGGAAATAATACTGAACATAAATGAAATAAAGATTTAGTTTCAAGCATGACTAAGTTTACAGTCACATTAACTAATGGATAATGTGAGATTTTAATCTTTGAATCTTTAAAAATTCTTCATATTTCTATTAAATTGCTATCGTCAGCTTGCTTTTAAATATAAAATGTAAACACACAGGTTGTTTTCAAAATGCTTTCTAAATGATTTTATTATGCAAATTTTATACATATTATACCAATTTTGCTCTATGTAATTTTTAATCTTTGATAGAAGATATAAGATTCTGTGTTACAGCAAAGTGCATTAGGCATTGGTATTCAAATACAGGAGGTAATGTTAAGCCTGGGTTTTACCATGCTCTGTTATTTTGGTATCACTGCTAAGTTGTTTCATTGGTAATGGTGCTTCGTTAACAGAGAGCTCAATTAAGGTTAATTAGCAGAAAGGACTTGACACTCATGATTAATAACCTAACTGCTAAGCTAATGTACTGAAGTTCTTGAACCATGCATCGAGCACCAGGTGTGATCTTGCTGGAGTAATTGAAGTAATAAAGTGTCTTTTCCATGTGCTTAGTCAGCAGAAATAATCTCTAAATGAACCTTAGTTATATATAAGATGATTTTGTCATTTACTTTTGAATAACGCTGGCCTATTATATTATCACAGTGAAATGACAAGGATGTATCCAGAATCACTATTGCAAAAGACAGTTGTGTGTGTGTGTGTGTGTGGGTGCACACATGCGCATGTATGTGTATAGAAGGTCCCTTTATTTCTTAAGTTTTTCTATTCTTAATTCATAGCCTTATTTATTCTTGCAGTACACCTTTCTGTAACCTAGTGCTCCCAAATTAAAGAGAGGGAAAAATGCATCCGAGTATATAGTTCTTTGGTCGCACAACCATGAAAGCAAAATAAGATCCACTCTTGGCAGCTGCAATTGCCCTGAGCATTTACTCCTGTCATAAATACCTTGGTGATTTCACTTATATTCAACACATATTTCAGAGATCTCACTTTACTCTAGGAACATTTTTTTTTTTTTACCCACCCTGGATCAAAGTAAATTCCTGAACTACCGATAAAAATATTCAACCAAAAACATATGTGGATATAGTTGATACAGTGGAAAGAATAGAGCCTGGAAATCAGAAGATCTGGGTCCTAGATTGGTAAACTATGGGCAAATTATCCTTATAGAATGTAGAAAAGAATAACTGTGTTTGGCTTGTTTATTATCACGTGCTCATAAAGTGGTACAGTGCCTGGCACATGTTGGGTGCTCTATAAATAGTTCTTAAATAAATCAATGTCATGACAGGCATAGACTATGAGATCTTCCAGGTCTAATCAGAATGCTTTCTATATAGTTGCCTCCTATTGTGTGCCATAACGGTGTTAACCATACTCAATGGTCGTGGAAATGGCTTCTCTTTTGAATCTTTTTAAAAATCTTTTCTTTACTGCAAAATGAAGAATAATGCAATGTATCCTATGGAATTCTTTAAAGAAATGTTTAAAATACCTGTGAAAATGCTTATAAATTTTAAAAGCACAACACCAGTGTTTGTCATAATTAGGCCATCTATCTGGACACATCTTGCCTAATCATCCCCCATTTCCTAGCATTTGGTGACAACGGTGAAAAGATATTTTGCTAAACAAAAAGATTATAACAAGAGACAACGGTGGAGAGAAAACAGATGCTTAGTAGGATAAAAATGCAAATACAGTGGTGATAAATTTATTTTGTTGCAATCAAATGAACATGTTGACTCACCAAGTAAGTCTGTGCAAAAGTTTCTAGCCTGAATGTTGAAATGTATATATCACAACCCAATGTTTGGCTAATATCACAATGCATCAGAAACACTGAGTCTATG
The DNA here is from genome assembly GCA_028533885.1 of Nasua narica. Classification (NCBI taxonomy): domain Eukaryota; kingdom Metazoa; phylum Chordata; class Mammalia; order Carnivora; family Procyonidae; genus Nasua; species Nasua narica. Next base: position 96,532,202 of record CM052799.1, read on the forward strand.
TATCAATTTTACTACTAACTTTCCCAATGGGAATCTTCCACTCACAAAAACCAAGAAAATAGAAAGATTCCTTAACAGTGCTTACAGCAGGATTCCTCAAGTTCAACTCCCAGGACACCATTCTGTCCTGGTTCAGGATCCTACCTCTGAATCTTGAACTTAACCTTCACCTCCTCAGTGGTCTTTCCTTATGCCTCATGCTAGAGGATATTTCCATTCTGCAAGTGCCTACGACGTGTGGTGACAACACACCCAAGGTTTTCTGAGAAAAGGCAAGGCTATTTTCCGTTAAATAATTACAAAGTTTTCCTCGTGTCACTTGGAGAACTAGCCTCTTCATTTCCTTGACCTGTTTTCTTTCTTTAACTAAATTACAAGCTTCAAAGGCAGAAACCATAATTCATAGGTTTATGTTGTCTCTCTCAAGTCCTAACAAAGTTTTATACTTTAGGTACCTAATAAGTACATGTTGATTCTGAGAATTCAACACAAAAGCACAGAATGTTAGAGGCTAAAAGAGATATTAGAGTTCTCACCACGTTTCGATATTTTTAAGTTAATTCCTCTGGCCAGGGGAGGGGGGCTCTAGTTCACCAGAGTCCACATCACTGTTGCCTCACCCTGCCCCGTTCCCAAGTTATCTGCCTGAGGCGCTTACGCAGGTACCATCCCTGATTGCCACCTACAAGGGAGTGCGCTACTGAAGCCTTCCCCTAGAAGCCTTCAGGCCATTGCTCGACTTGACAGTGAATTAGCTTAATGACACTGCCAGCCCTAACCTGAAGGCCTTATTTTTTATTTTGCTTTATCTATTTTATTTTTTCAGAGCTCTTTCATCTCAATATGTTGCCTCAAGTGGCTTTTACCCTGTAGATTCTTTTTATATGACAACTGCTTTCTGCACCTGAATTCAGTTATAAGAAAGATGCAAAATGATAACAGGGATATTTGTGAGTGCACTGTACACTCTGTAAGTTGTAACATAAATATTGTTTAATATATATATATATATTTTGAAGTGTTAAACTTCCAAAGATATTTTGGGGGCACCTGGGTGGCTCAGTGGGTTAAGCCTCTGCCTTCGGCTCGGGTCCTGATCTCAGGGTCCTGGGATCGAGCCCCACATCGGGCTCTCTGCTCAGCAGGGAGCCTACTTCCCCCTCTCTCTCTGCCTGCCTCTCTGCCTACTTGTGACTCTCTCTCTCTCTCTCTCTCTCTCTCTCTGTCAAATAAATAAATAAATAAATAAATAAAATCCTAAAAAAAAAAAAAAAAGAAAGAAAGAAACTGCTAAACTTCCAAAGATATTTCCATAGTAATGCGCTGGAATGAATCTGGAATCATAAAATGTTTAGCTATAAGCTAACAACAAAACACATAAGACTGTTATAAATTACAACCAATGGGATCTTTAAAATATTATCAGAGGCCTGCTAGCACCTAAGAAAAGGCTTCTATGTCATCACTTTGTCCCTTCACCTTTTCCAGATGCTTAAAAATAAAAATAAATTATACTTGCAGGATAGAGACACCATGGAGTCATAAGCATTTAACAAGATGGGAGGGTTGAGGAAAGAGAGTATAGCTTCATTTGTTAAAAATTTATGAAGCTATACATAAGACTATGGGATAGACACCAAAGTTAATACAAATCTTGCCAAGAATCTATTTTTTAGTTTAAGCAATGCTATTATAGTTTGTTTTTATACTTACAATGGTATCCCAATGATATCACTCTTTATAGAATTTCCTATTTGATAAAATGTAACATTCATTTGAAGAGTTTACTTGAAAAATCCTAATATATTTGTTTGTCTACAGTAAACAGAGCATGTCTTAGATATTTCATTTAAAGAAATTAGTTCAAATATGAAAACACAAATGTGACCTCCAGCCCTTTCTTGAGGAAGCAGATGCTGTCTTTATCTGTTTATTATAATATTATGCAGAGAAAAAAATATTGTGCAGAGAAAAGATAAAGTCATATGCCAGCGACACAGTTGATGTGCTTATAAAAAAATGAAAATCGGGGAGTAAATGTACTTAAGTAGAAAAATGTATATACATTGGAAAAGAATTTAAGAAAAAGCATGTTTGTGGGCCAAAAAAAAAACCAGAAGTGAAATTGCTTTAGAACTCTCTATTTTTAGCAGATCAACCAAGGGGAGGAAAGTTGCAAATAAGACAATCCTGCAGAACCCCGGTCATTTTGAGCAAGTTAAAAGGAAACCGAACAAACCACCAAGAGATACATAGTAAGGGTGGAGAGGAGCTAAAGCAGGGAGAGGATACCTGCTCTTTACAAAACCTTTGAAACATAAACATTATGAAAACAGACCACCTAATTTTTCTTTATGAGCATCCAGACTGTTGCTTAATCTTTGTTGCATAAATGTTATATTTTCATTCATCTACAGAAAATAGAAGCCCCCACTATTCTCTATCCATTCACCCTGCTCTATCTTTAATGGCATTTATCACTACCTGACAGGTTTATCTGTATATTGTCTGCTTCCCTACTAGAATATAACCTTCACAAGATCAAGGTTGGCTATTGTGTCCTTTGTGCCTAGAAGCCATGCCTGACACATTGAAGGTACTCAACAAATACTTGTAGAAAGAGCGAATTTAGGTACTCTTCGCTTAATTGGTTCTATTTTTTATAATCCTACTGTATAACTGATTTCTTCCATTATTGAATTACAGAATGTTACAACACATATAATTAAATATGGTATTTGACTTCGAAACACAGAAATGCATATACACACGCTGTATATGACTTAAAAGATTTTCCTCAGAGCTCTGGGTTCACCTGAGCCCCTCTTTAAGTAGACTCTAGATCTAATGACCTGGAACCACACTGAAGACTGAAGGAAAGAAGCTCTCCTCATTCCCCCGAAGGGATAACTGGGTATTCGATATTTACCTTAATTGCAGGTAAGGCGCATTTACATCTTTGAATTACATGAGAGAGTATTTTTATTATTTTTTTAAAAAGATTTATTTAAATAAAGGGCCGAGCAAGGAGCCTGAGATAGGGCTTGATCTCAAGACCCTGAGATCATGACTGGAGCCAAAATCAAGACTTGAATGCTCAACCAACTGAGCCACCCAGGTCCCCTATGTTTACTATTTTTTACACTAGCAGGAAGATCAGAGTCATGGATATATGGATATATGGGACAAATCAGCAAACAATATCCACAGCTTAGCACTAAGAGAGTTCTTAAAATGCATATTCATGTATCAGAAAGGGCAGGAGCGTGCACACAAGAAAGCTGGGCGCACACGTGCCTGCGCAAACCTGGGAATGCACTCTTTTGAAACTCTCGAAGGAGGAAGTATCTTTTTCAGATATTTTAAACACATTTCAAACATCTCACTTGTTGCAATAATGCGGAATCTTAAATCTACAGAGACTTAAATTATCATCTCTCTCTTTTTCCCCCCTCTCCTCTTTCTTTTTTCCTTTGATTTTGGGCCACAGAAGCTTTAGCATAGAAGTTGTTATGAGGAACCCAAATCCAAACAAACAGAACTGGTTTGTAAGCCCCAGGCTCTACCCACCCAGCATCTCCTACCCTATACCACCTCTCAAGGTACACTGTGAAGCAGAGTGCTCTACAGAGTCTACTTTAAAATTCAAGGTTTTAATCCCAAATCTTATTTGATGTGATTCTTCAATACCACTGTCTCTACCATCTTGAGTTCAATTTTTGCTTCATCTCCTTTACCTGCTCTGTCCAGCTACACTGAATCACTTAAAAATTCTACCCTCTGTTTAATTGGAATCTACCCTATTGCACTTCCCCTTAAGCCCTAGTGCTGTCCACTTCTAGAGCATAGTGAGAACAGCCCAATTCCACATTTATGGTATTACACTGAGTCACTTCCACTTAAGCATCCCCATTTCCTTCAAGCATTCATAGTGTGAAACCATTTGGGTTTTACCTACCACCTTGTCTATTCTTACCTGATACACTCAGGTTTGATACCTGCTTCCCAGCACTGATTAAAGTATAGTAAATTAGGTTCTAAAGCAATTCGGTATAACCAGGCAATCACCTCCTTTATGCTTCTGCTAATGCAGCCTAGGACTACATTAGCTTCTATGAAACCATATAGCAAAACTTTCCTGCCCTTTGTGCACATTGTGCTAGTAAATGATACCTTCACCCTACTTTTTACGTGAATTTTGGCTTCAAATCATTTTTGTACATATCCCATCAGTTTCCGGTTATCTTGCCTATTGTTTCTATTAAAAATTGTCGACCTCAGATTCTGTCAATGGATGGATAAGATACCTGTTTCCATTTTATGTGACTTACTAATCAGATAATTAGATCATTCTGGAAAGAGCCAAAGACATACTCTAACAGGCCACTTCTAGAGACTCCTTTCCAAATTGATGTTGACTGAGTAGTTGTCATTTACAAATTTTTGTTCAGTTATGAATCTACCCAGTTCTGCTATTAACTAGCTCGCAATCTTGTCATGTTCATATGAATGAGTGTTAAATGTTTTCAAGATACCCTCGAGCTATTGTCCCTTTCTTATACAACTCTAGTAATATGGGCAACAAAAACAAAGCCAAAAGATGGCAGTCCTGTGAGGTCTCTGCTGCCTTCTCCTGAGCAAGTTTTCTTTAAAGAACAAGCAAAATATCATATTTTGAAAAATCTGCCATAGAATTTTGCTTAGAATCAATGTCAACTACATTATCCTATTTCTCATGGAATTTTCATATACATTACTATGATGATGGTTGTTAATTAAAAACATAGCTCGACTAATGAATCCTTGAACATATCAAAAACTAATGATGTACTATACCTTGGCTAATTGAATTTAAATAAAAAAATTAAAATTAAAAATTAAAAAACATAGCTTAGAATTAATTCTTAAGTCTTTTTTTTCTGTAAAGAACTCAAAACTGAGTTTAATTTCACCTGTTTCCACATTCCTGGAGGGTGACTTATATATTCATGAACCACAAGCTATGAGTTATGACAAATTTAAGTACAGTCTAAGGTTATAAAAATTCCCTAAATTATCTTAAATGCCCAAGATAAAGAGCAGTTTTCAGAAGCAATGAATGATAATCAGCAGTATCAGACCAGTATCAGCAACAGTATCAGACCATGATTGATTTTTTTTTAAGATTTTATTTATTTATTTGACAGAGAGATAGAGAGAGAGCACAAGTAGGCAGAGCGGCAAGTAGAGGGAGAAGAAGCAGGCTCTCCGCTCAACAGGGAGCCTGATGCAGGGCTCGATCCCAGGACCCTGAGATCATGACTTGAGCCAAAGGCAGCCACTTAACTGACTGAGCCCAAGGAGCCCCAACCATGATTAATTTGGACACAAGTGTGTTTCTACCTCAAAGCAGATAGTATATGTTCTTAAGATCCTTTTAATAACAACCCCCACAGTATTCACATGTGGCATTTACTGACATACAAATTTGGCCAAAAGAACTCAATGATAAAAGGAAATATCATTCCAGACAATATACAGGTTGATACCTGATTATGCGTCCACAATAAAAATGTTACTGCCTGCTTTGTGGATTTGACATTCAGGAAATCTCACTTCAATTTTGTGACCACATAAGCCCAAGGGTTCTTCCTCTGTTGCTCTTGTGTTTTCTCAAGAGACTGTTTGTCAGGTTTCATTTGTAATATCCTGACTTTAGAGGCCAATTGTCCCTGACAACCATTTTAATAGTAACTATAATACAAGTTTTTTCTAATTTAGTATAATTAATCCTGCATTTGTTCATTTGATTTTCTAAAACCAAATAGCTAACAATGAGTTCTTAAAACTTTGATTGTACTGTTGTCAAGGAAGAGCATTTTAGAGAGCAAGACTTGATGCTACAAAATGGCAAAGAGAAAGAAGTAAAGTGCCTCATAAAACAGTTACCTCCTTAAATATATATGTACAAGATCATGTATTTTAAATATATTAAGGACAGAATAACTGCACTGGAGTACCAGGGTGCTTATTAAAAGTGCAGATACGGGGTTCTTCCCAGGATTAAGTTGATGGATTTGGTATTCTTATTTACACATGCTCACATCAGAAAAATTTATTTTTAAGTGAATAATCTGGAAAATATTCTTGGAAAATAATTATTTTTCATACCCACCCACAATCTATGTATTATTTTAAAACTTGGGATTTTGATACACGGGGGTTTCTTGAAAGAGAATATTTACAGACTTCTGATTCTGACAGCAGCCTAGAGTTTCTTCTGTCTCCTCTGAAAGAAATTGATTGGTGGCAAAATGAGGACAGCCTAAAAGCATCGCACAGAGACGTTGCACATCGCACAGAAACGTTGCACGCAAGGCCTCTGCAACAACGCTTTTTCTAGGGTAAGGGCCAAAGGGCAAATGTGATAGCTGAAGATGTAGCCCAGCCCCCTAATAAACAGCTGTGGATTACCATTTGTTGGGACAACTTCCAACACAGGCCACCTGAGTGTTAGAGGAAATGACTGACCATTTCTTTAATCCATAAATTGTTATTAGGCGCTGTGGGGGGAAAACATGCTAGGTCTTGAGGTTGGGAAAACAAATCCCGCAGTCCCTTTCCACAGATAGTCACAGATCAAAAAGGCTAACTAAAGCATTTGATTCTATTTGGACAATCTTTAAATAGCAAGAAGTTAACCCCTTCTGTTCTGAATTCTCTCATTCTCCATAGGGCCAGCATCTAGAAATCTTTCATCTTCAGGTAAATTCCGAAATACCAGTCCCTTCATTTTCTGTGTCCTCTCAACTTTGAATATCTTATATGTGCTTGCCAGAGCCAAGTTGTGTCTCTCAGGGCATTTCTAAGTCCTTAGTGTAAATTTTTCTTTTTCTCTTTTCCCCTAAAATGAAAAGAACCTTTTTTGGTATTTCAGAAGTTTGACATTATTCATCATACTTTTTTCCTGTCATCCTGGGCAATTATAAGCCTGCCTTAAGCCCAAGAATTCTAGATTAAAGTTTTATTGAGAAATGTTGCAGGGAAAGCTGCCTTGTATAGGGAAGCAAACAAGAGTGGGATTCTGTTCTACCACTTACCGATCAGATGGCCTTTCGAACGACACTTCAGTTCTCTGGACCTAGTGTTCTCATCTATAAAATGAAGAGTTTGGACTAGATCATTTCAGAACTACCTAGAGGGACAAACACTTGAGCACTATCTTCTGAGAAACTTAAAATCTAAGAATCGGCACCACCTTCATACCTACCTACTTTCATGATCAAAAGACAGAAAAAGGTTGCATTTAAAGTAATATGAATTGAATCTAAATGTTTCCTTCTATATACAAGTAGATTTTCAACTATTCTATTCTTCATGTTAACCAAAGTCATTTCTCTTGACTTCTGATTTTTTTCCAGAATGGACAAAACACTATCACACCTATCTACAAATAATTCAGTGAGTTGTTTTGGGTTTTTTTTGTATATAACATCAACATTTTTTATTATGTTCAGTTAGCCACTGTAGAGTACATCATTAGTATTTGATGTAGTGTTCCATGATTAATTAATTGCAAATAAGACACCCAGTGCTCATTGCAACATGTGACCTCTTAACACTCATCACCCTGCTACCTCATCCCTCTATCCCCTTCCCTCTCAAATCCCCCTTTTCCAGAGTCTGTAATGGTTTTTCTCCCACTTTGACTCCGCACCCGCTCCTTCAGTTTTCCCTTCCTTGAGTTTTCTGATCGCTTTCAGTCTAGAAGGTATCTTTCAGGCTAGAAGATACTTAAAAGGGTGATGTGTAATTTCTAAATCTGCAGAGCTGGAGAAATAAGCACCAAAATGCAAGGAAACCTACTTACGTAATGTTGAAGACATAAATTGAGAAGTTCAAGTAATAAGCATTACAAACACAAAATGCACAGTGACCTAAACTAAAACAAAACAGAATATTTGTGGATTGGGTTTCTATTAAATTTACTTAATGGCTTTCTTAAATTTTATTTTTTGATTTAAAGGAAAACATAGGCACACTGATAGGCAATTCTTAATAGTACTCCTGAAGCTAATGAAAATCTAATGGATGTTAAAAAAAAATTGAGGGTAAGGGCAAAGTGAATGAACTCTTGCTTTCCTTTGCCTCCCTAAGTTCCAATTTTCTTATCTGCAAGATAAAAATAATACTGCTACTTAACTCATGGAGTTATTATAAGAACTGACCACGATAATACAAGCAAAGCTCTCTACCCAATACCTGGTAGATATTAATGGCTTATTTATGAGTTTCTTGAGATGACCATGATGTTTGTTACCTATGTCCACTTTCCTTCTTTCCATTCTGCCAGTGATTTTTATTGTGAAATGGGAATTTTAATGGTTATATTACTAGTGAAAAAAATTGAAACTCCTCTGAGTGTGACTTAAGGTCATTATCCAACATCATACAACATAAGGTGGTTAACTGGAAAACGACCTCAGGTCTACACGACTTTAAACCCGTGCTTTTTCTGCTATATTACTCTCTAACTCTTTGGGCTCCAATCCAAATCTGTATGCCTTAAAATGTTTATTACCATTTTGAAATTGCTAGTTTATTAGTGACTCAAGTCAATTGGTCTCATTGAGTCACATCTTTCCTTCCTCCCTTGTTTCTTTTCTAAAAATATTATTTTAACCAATTTATTCATTTACTATATTGATACTGTTTCCAAAGAATGAAATCATCCCATAATGAATACTCATCAACTTGAAAGACACTTAAAAGAATATATGTATGCTTAAACAGCATCTAGATGAATAGACCCTAGTATAATTTGGTGTAATGACACACTTTGGAATAAATGTATTAAAGTTCCTTTCTTTCTTCCCTGCTCCTGTTTATTTTGAAAAGAACCTATCATTGAATTTAAACACTCTGACTTAGCATAATTTAAACAGATATTTACCAAGTACTTACTAAGTGTCAGGCATTGTTCTGTATTTTTGAGATATATCCATAAACAAAACAAGTCTTTTCTCTTACGAAGTTTACACCCTGGTGGGAATATGATGCAAGTAGAAAATATAAAAAATAAATAAATTATATTTTATGCTGGAAGGTACTAAGTATTTTGGGAAAAGAGAAAAAAATAGAGCAGTCAGGGTAGGCCTCATTAAAGGTGATATTTTTGCAAAAATCTGAAGTAGGTTAAGGACATTAGTCATATAGCTTTCTAGAATAAGAGAGATGAGCCTGCGTCCGGGCCCTGAGTTGGAAGACTGCCTGGTAGAGCTGAGACATAGTAAGGAAACCACTAGGGCTGGGACAGAGTAAGTGAGGTATGAAGAAGCAGGAGAAGAGGTCAGAGAAGAATGGGCAGTTCATGCTAGATCTTGTCAACCTGTTTAAAGAATTCAGCTTTTACTCTGTGTGAAATGGGAAACTCTGCCGCTCTGTTTTGACTAGAGATAGGATATAATCAGACTAACCTTTTAAAACGATTCTTCTAGGCTGCTACATTGAAAGTAGATCTAAGGGGCAAAAGGAGTACGGCAGGGGGGTCAGTTTGGAGGCCAGAGATGATGGAACAGGGTCGTAGCCCTCACAGCAGTGAGAAGTGGTTAGGGATACAGTCTTGTACCCTTTATGCCATAGTAAAATTCAATCAGCCTTTCTAGAAAGTATGCAGACCATGTCTATCATGACCACAGTTGTATCTCCGAGTGCCTGATACAACAACAGATACACAGTATCTGATATTATATTTTGGATTAAAAAATTCATTTTTAGAACTAAAACTAGTTCTTACCTAGTACATATTTTTTGTAAAGCTCAACACATCTCTACGAGGTTAGTGCTATTATCATGTGTATTTCACTGGGGAAACTGAGGCACAGGGTAGTTACCTAAATTACCCAATCCTAGTAGGTGGCAGAGTGGAGTCTGTCAACAATCTGGTTCCAAGATACCGACTCTTAACACTATGCAACACTGCATCTGAGAACGGTTAGTCATAATTCAATATAATTCATGGATTCAAAAATATGAGCTTTTAGGCTTGGCATCTGTTCATTTTCATAACTGCAGAAATATGATAGGTAAGGTACACCCAGACACTGAGATGAAACGTTCTTTGTGAAATTAAATCACCCACATCAAGAAAATCTAAAATGTGCTACAAAAAGAAGCAAATTGTTAGTGATAGCAGTCAGAATTGTACCTTTTATTTTTATTCAGTTCTGGAATACATTGGGAGTAGAAAATGTACCATGAGCAATTTGTTGTCTGAAACACTAAAGTGGCTTTCTGGCAGACTATGATAATACATCTTCTCAGTGTAATATTTTATTTGAATGCATAGAATTGTTGCATTTAAACTTAGTAATGCTACATTTTCCCAACTCAGTTGGTGGTGTATATTTTGAGATATATGACTGAAGAAGCCAATTATACACCTCAGGAAAAGGGCACAATGAACAGCCAAAAAAAGAAAAAAAAAGGCTTTATTTAGAAATACAGAATACTATATTTTTACTTCTAACAAGAAAAAAAAAATTAAGGCATACAGGTGAGAATTAATGAACCCTATGCAAAATTACTGAATAATTTATTTGGCAAAATAAAGAGAGCACATAAAAGAGGGGTGTGAAAAATTAGCATTCCTATTTCTGCAGTGTTTAATATTGTAGTAAAACTGAAAAGATTTAACTGTTAAGATAGACAATTTTATCAGTAAAGAATAATGATCCAGACATGCTAATGTGTTTTTGCTAGCATGGGCCATCACCAGCATCCTCAGGTCTCTAGAATACTAAGAAATCCCTAGAAGAAAAGATTTCTTTTGCCTAGAAATCAGTTAAAAATATGCATATGGCTCAAAAGAGGCAGGTAGAAGCTCTAATGTTTGAGAATTTCAAATTTTCTTATTTTTAAAATATACTTTTCTCCAGTACATTATGTAGTCTGGAATATAAATGTGCCTTGCCTTTGCCTTACCAATTAGATGAGATGCTGAAAATGTCTCAAGAGAATACATTTTCCCCCCATTGTTCTATTACAACTCAGATTTCCATCTAAAATGTAAGAAATGATTCACTCGGAATACTTCTACGCATGGCTCGTATATCTTCCCAAATGACTACAAAAAAGTAGTCAAAGATTGTCAAATATCACAATTTTTGCACATTTATCAAAACAAATAAAATAAACCTTACTCCAGGAGCCTGTCAGCAACAGGAACATCAAACATCCAGACTTGCTGGACACTTAGAAAGACAGAAACCAGAATCTTTGTGACCCAGAAATTATGGAAATTTGCTTTCACAAACTACCTGATTAAAGACTTTAATCAAAAGAAGACTGCTTCAGAAGTTGTTATGAATCACTTCCAGACTTAATTCCAACATGTCCACAAATAATCCTTGACTATCTAATTTGTATCAAGAAATAGTCAAGGCAGTGGGTGGAAGAATTTAGAGATGAATAAAATAGTTTCTCATCTCAAGGCGCTTACTCAGTCAATCAATATGTAGTGTCCTTGGGCACTGTTCCAGTATTGGGGATATACAAGTAAACAAGATCAAGTACCTGGCCTCAAAAGTTTATATAATAATGGTGCTGGCATCAACAAGCAAATAAATAATCCTGGCAACATGTAATTGCAGGTGGTGAAAAGTACAATGATGAAAAATAAAGCAACTTCAAGGGAGAGCAGGGCTCTTATTGGAGATGTGGCTGCCAGGGATAACCATCTGAGGATGTGACACTCTCACTAAGATGTGAATGAATTTCAGGAGACAGCCATGGGGGAAACCCAAGAAAAAGGAGAGTTGCAGCCCTGAGGTAAGATTCCTTTCAGGATGCCTGAGGCCAACAAGAAGGCCAGAGTGCTGAACAAAGTGAGGGAAGGAGGGAATGGAAAGGCTGTGAGTTTGTCAAGGTCACCTGGAACTAGATTATACAGGGTCATGGTAAGCGTTTTAGATTTTTCTGTAAGCATGATGAAAAGCCACAGGCAGGTTGAGTATAGGAAATTATATGATCTCATTAATGTTTTACAATATCCCTCAGCTTGGATTAGGTTTTTAAGGTAGAGTCCACACTGCTTACTCATGGTATGAAGTGAGGTATAGGAGAAAAAGAAAAATCAAACGTAAGCTCTATGAGGTTTACTTGAGAAATTTATTGACCCTGGGTACCATATATCCAGATGGGAAACACTATTAAAAAGACTGTGTTGGTGAAGATCAGAACTTAAGTTGGAATGTGCTAAGTTTGAGATGCCTATTAGACATTAAAATGGAGATGTCAAGGACACCACTAGGTATACTGGAAGAGCTACAGATATAAATCAGAGAGACATGATTTCTCTAGGAAATGAGTGCAGATAGACAAGGGTTGGAGGTCTCAGGCCCCAATGTTTAAATGATGGGAAAATACGACAGTACAGCAACTGAAGAAGTAGGAGCAGAACCAAGATAATACCCATAAATGTTGAAAGTTGTTTTAATTATCTATCACTGCATAACAAACATTCCAAAATTTAGTAGCATAAAAGCACCACCACTTAATAAATTCATGAGTCTGTGGGTCAGGAATTTAAAAGCAAGACAAAGTAGAAATGGGTTGTTATATCTAGGACCCCAGCTAGTGTGGCTCAAATAAGTGAAATTGATACATCTAGGGTCTCAGTTTTTCTCTACTCAACCTCTCTACATGCTAGTTTTGATTTTCTCATAACAGAGTGGTCTCAGGGTAGTCAAACATCTTATAAGGCAATTTGAGCCTCCAAGAGACCAAACTAGAAGCTGCCACTCCCTTAATGGCAGGGCTCCAAACTGGCACACTGTTCCTTCTACCACTATCTATTGGTTGAATCAGTATTCATGTTCAATTAAAAGGAAATAAACCCCACCTGGCTATCTTTAATCTACCATGTTAATGTCTTCCCCATTTTTTAACCATTAAGAAAGTAGCCAGTTCCTGAACCAATGGATCAAAAAAGAAATTAAAGGGGAAACTTGAAAAGTATCTTGAGACAAACAAATATGGAAATATAACATACCAAAACCCGTGGGATGCAGCAAGAGTAGTTCTAAAAGAAAATTTTATAACTATCACCCCATACATCAAGAAAATGGAAAGATCTCAAAGAAGCAACCTAAATTTCTAATCTCAGAAACTAGGAAAAGAAGACTAGACCAAAGTTAGCAGAAGAAAAGAACTAATAAAGATTAGGGCATAAGTAAATGAAAGCAGCAATAGGAAAATAATAAAAAAGATTAACAAAATTAAAGTTGGTCTTTGAAAAGATAAACAAAAATGATAAACCTTTATCTAGACTATCCAAGGAAAAAAAGAGAGAAGACTCAAATCAACAAAATTATAAAGGACAGAGGAGACATTACAAATGATTCCACAGAAATTAAAAAAAAAAATCATAACAGCCACTATAAACAATTACATGCCAACAAACTGGACAGTCAAGAAGAAACACATTAATCTTTAGGAACATAGTTCACCTACCAAGACTGAATCAGGAAGATGGAGAAAATAGGAAGAGACCAATTATTAGTAGGGAGACTGAATCAGTAATCAAAAATGTCCCAATGAAGTAAAGCCCCAAACCAGATGAACTTCATTGGTGAAGTCTACCAAATATTTAAGGAAAAATTAATACTATTCTTTCTTAAACTCTTCCAAAAAGTAGAAGAGAAGGGAATGCTTTCAAACTTATTTCAGGAGATTAGCATTACCCTGATACTCCAGAAAAAGACACTACAAGAAAACTAAAGGCCAATATCCCTAAGGAATATAGATACATACATTCTCAATAAAATATAGCAAACTCAATGTAGCAATGCATTAAAAAGACAATTGACTGTGATCAAGTGGAATTTATCCCTGCAATGTTCAAATGGTTCAACATAACAAGTCAATAAATGTGACACAATACATTAATCGATGACAGAAAAAGTCCTACGATTATCTCAAGAGATGCAGAACAAGCAAATGACTAAATTCAACATCTGTTCATGATAAAAACTTTCAACAAATTAGGTGAAGAAATGTACCTCAGCATTATAAAAGCCATATACCACAAGCCCATAGCTAACATTATACTTGATGGTAGAAGTTTGAAAGCTTTTCCTTTAAGATCAGGAACAAGTCAAAAGTGCCCTTCGCACTACTCCTCCTATTCAACACAGCACTGGAAGACCCATTCAGAGCAATCAGTTAAGAAAAAAAAAATTAGAGGGGCGCCTGAGTGGCTCAGTGTGTTAAAGCCTCTGCCTTTGGCTCAGGTCATGGTCTCAGGCTGCTGGGATCAAGCCCCGCATTGGGTTCTCTGCTCAGTGGGGAGCCTGCTTCCCCCTTTCTCTCTGCCTGCCTCTCTGCCTACTTGTGATTTCTCTCTCTGTCAAATAAATGAATAAAATCTTTAAAAAAAAATTAGAATTGGTGAGGAAGGAGTAAAACCATCTCCATCTGTAGATGACATTAATTTATCTGTGGAAAACTGTAAAGACTCCACCAAAAAACTGTTCGATCTAATCAACTCATTCAATAAAGCTGCAGGATACAAAATTAACATACAAAAATCAGTAATGTTTCTGTACACTAAACAACTGAAAAAGAAAAATGATTCCATTTACAATAGCATCAAAAACAAAGTATTTAGGAATAAATTTAACCAATGGGGTAAAAGATCTCTCTGCACTGAAAAGTATAAGATATTGATGAAAGAAACCAAGTAAAATTGGAAATCAAATAAATGGAAAGGTTTCATTCCTCACTCTCAGATTATAAATATACTGTTAAAACATCTGGACTACCCAGAGTCATCTATAAAGTCAGAGCAAACTTGATAAAGAGTCCAATGGCATCTTTTTACAATTGAAGTTTACAATATTTACAATTTTATTTGTAACAGAAATTTTAGACCTGTAGAAAAAAAAAGCCTAAAATTTATACAGAACCATAAAAAACCCTGAAGAGCCGAAGCAATCCCGAGTAAAAAGAACAAAGAAGAGGCATCACACTTCCTGATTTCAAGCTCTATTATAAAGGAATAGTAATCAAAACAGTAAGGTGCTGGCATAAAAACAGGCACAGGGACCAAAGGAGCAGAATCAAAAACCTAGAAATAAACCCACACCTAGACGGTCAACTGTTATTTGATAAGAGAGAAAAGAATATTCAATGAAGAGAAAAGCAGTTTGCAAGTTTGGCAGCTGAAATAAACTTGGCTTCGGGGCCTATTTATCCACTCGTTCACTAGTGGAGCACTTACTAGAGCCTTGCATTGATGGAGGCTTTAGGGAGACAAAGGTTGCGTTGGTGTGGTTTCTGCCCTACAGGGACTCAAAGTCTTCTGAGTTAGACTTGGCCTAGTTAGATTTAAAGAGGCCTATGCAATGTCTCAAGCCTCTGTAGGAGCAGACCAACCACTGGGGAGTAGGACTGCAGGTTTGCGATCTGCAGAAGCAAAGCAGAATCCAAACTATATTCACTCTATTTCCCTGGATGTTCAGCTGTCCGCTCCGGGCTCTCCCGAGCTTTCAGCCAAGAGAAATACAATGTTTGCTTTGCAAGGTAAAACATGGATTCAGCCTCTAGCCTGGAGGCTCTCTGCTTACTTACCGAGACCCACAGGTGTCTTCACATTTGCATTCTCACCCCTGCCTCTTTCAGCAGTATTTCTGTGCAGAGAGGTTTCCTATTAAATGTTGTTTCACTAAACAATCTCCAGCTTTCTACATTTAAATGGTTTAAAACCATTTACAAATTACCTGCCGTTTCTTACAGACTTTTTTTTTTTTTAAGATTTTATTTTACTTATTTTAACAGAGAGAGAACACAAGCAGGCAGAGAGGCAGGTAGAGGCAGAGAGAGGAGCAGGCTCCCTGCCGAGCACGGAGCCTGATGTGGGACTCAATCCCAGGACACCGGGATCATGACCTGAGCCGAAGGCAGCTGCTTAACCAACTGAGCCACCCAGGCGTCCCAATGACTTTTGATGATTCCCACTCTTACGAAATTTTACTGAACTAATCTTACCTTTAGATTTATTTAGTTTTGGAAAATTATCAGGAAAATTTAAAATTGATGCTATAGTTTGTCACCTTGTTATAGATGGAAGATAATGTGGAAGGGACAAGAGCTAAATTCTGCTTCTAGAAGTTGTTTATTTTAGGCTTTTTTTTAAAAATCAGACAGGCTTGAGTTTGATCCCCAGTTTGAACCTTGAGCAAGTTCCTTAATCAGAGTCCTGGTTTTCTCATCTTTAAAATGGGGCTAATGGGGGAGGATGCTGTTTAGCTGTGCTATGCAAGATACCAGATATATAATACAGAGCAAAAACAGTTTCCGACTCAGTTTATAATCTGTTATGGACTGACTAGTGTTCACCCCTAAATTCATTTTTTGAAGCCCTAATCTCCAGTGTGACTATATTTTGACACATGGCCTTTTTTAAGATTTTATTTATTTGTCAGAGAGAGAGAGAGAGAGAGAGAGAGAGAAAATGCGCATAAGCAGGCACAGTGGCAGGCAGAGGCAGAGGGAGAAGTGGGCTCCTGTCGAGCAAGGAGCCTGATGTGGGACTCGATCCCAGGACCCTGGGATCATGACCTGAGCTGAAGGCAGTCGCTTAACCAACTGAGCCACCCAGTCATCCCAACACATCTCGACACATGGCCTTTCTATTAGTTTCCACAGTTGGGACAAATTCTCCTATCCTTCCTTCTTACCCTAGATAAAATGACTAAATTCCTTCTAAAAGGATATGTTTGCCAGAGAATAACTACATCATGTACTCATTTGACATATGGAAATATGGTTCGTAGTTAATTATTTCCTTGGGTTTGCATATTCAAACAATTGTACCCTTTCTGACTTTGCTTGAAGTAGATGGAAACTGGTTGAAGGAGCCCCATGGAAAAGTTCTTTGAGTTAGGACCCAGTCTAGACGGTTCTTAGGTATTACAGTGATCTTAAATACATGGCTGGGAGTAATGATGCTAACTCCCACGCATTCAGGTTTGTTATGTAGCAGGCAACCCTGTTAAGTATCTCACACACGCTACACAATGTCATCTAAGTTCTAGGTCGCCACTTCATTTTACAAATGAGAAAACTTGCATGAGAAAGATTACCTTGTTCAAGGCTACAGAAGTATATGGAAGAAGCAGAAATTTACACCTACATCTACATAACCTTAGCATGCTCCCTAATTTTACCATGGACACATCTATAAACACTATAGAGAATGGTTATATAGGTTTTTAAACTTCAATAAATTTTATTGATATTTTATATGTATTTATATTTATATACTATAGCCTACCCTGTCACTTATTTTTTTTATTTTATTTTTTTGGGTGCAAAATAGTGGTTTATTAAAGCATGGGGACAGGACCTGTGGGCAGAAAGAGTTGCTGCCCCTCCTGTCACTTACTTTTAATCAATGCTTTTGAAATTTAATGTTACCACATATCACATCTATTTCACTCATTTTGACAATTACCAACTATCTGATTTCATAAACATGGGATATGCAACCATTTATTTAACTAGTTTTCCAATGATAGATATCAGTATGTTTCCATTTTTATTAAAAGTCCTTCAATAAATCACTTCATATGTTTTCATGTACACATATAAGATTATCTCTACAGTATATACTTAGACATGTACTTATCTCCAGATATCTATATATATAGATAGATAGATAGATAAAAAGAGAGAGAGAGGGAGAAAGGAGGGAGAGGGAGAGTGGTAGCTTATGGAAGCTCATCTTCATCTTTATTAACCATTGTTCAAGAACTGTCAGAAACGTTTGCACAAATTTACACTCTCAACAAGACATAAATCTCTTTCCTCATAGCTTTACTAAAAATCAGAAGAAGATGTGAATGTTAGCCAAATTGTGATGGGTTTGAAATGTTAATATTGTTTCTCTTGCCCTTTTTTGATTGGTAGGCAAAGAACACATGTTTTCATAGAATTCTCTTTGGAAAACTGTTCACAACCTGTTCAAATACATTTTTCTACTTGGTTGACAGGCATTTTCCTATAGATTCGTAGTGATTATGTACACCATAAGCTAGACATTATAAGCCACTTATGATGTTCATAATATTGCTCACCTTTTAACTTTGCAACAGTCTCTTCATAACTAAGCTTTAAAGCCTCAGTGTAGTCCAATTTTTCAGCTTTCCTTCATGGTTAGTGCTTTGTGTGTCATTAATAAATTATTCCATGTCCTGATAAACAAAAGATAGCCTACGTTTTTTTTTTCCCTAAAACTTCAAGGTTTTTTAATTTTATAATTTTAATCCATTGCATTTATAGTATGAGGTATGCAACAGTTTTGCTTTTACTGTTTGGATAAGCATTTGCTCCAAAACCATTTGTTAATTGATTTGTAACATTAGCTGTGTTTTAGTCCACGATTCAGTTTGTGTAATGGTCTGTTTCTGGGCTGCTATTCCTTCCTAATTCAATGTATACTTTACACAAGGTATTAATATCATAATAATTCTTGATACCTAGTAGGCAAATACCACTCTTTATTTTCTTCAACTTTTCCTTGGGTATTTGCCATTCATTCTCCCAAGTGCATGAACAATTAATCTTGTAACACTGAAAAAATAAACATGTTTGGGGAAAAAAAAAACCTCAATTTGTTAATTTTCATGAAACACTGGACACACTGTTGAGACTTCTATTGGATTTGTTTCAAATTTGTAGATAAATTTAATGGGAATCAATTTCTTCAAAATGGTGGAGTTTCTTATTCATGAAAATATATCACCATTTTAAGTTATTTTTAATCCTTCAATATTTATAATTTTCTACAAAATTATATATTTCAACAGTATTTCTAGATGTAGTATACTTTGTGTTCATGAATGGGTATCTGTTTTTACTCTTCTTCTAATTACATATATAGCAATTGAGTCCATGTTGATTCTATATATAGCAACCTTGATGAAGTCTCTTCTTCGTTTTGAAAGTACATCAGAGTACCTTTGCAATTCTCTGTGTAGATAATCATAACATCTGAAAAGAATGGAACATTTTTCTCCCTTTCTATGCCAGAGATTTCTTGCCATCTAATCCAAATGACAGTTTTCAGCTGGGCACATTGCCACTCCTAAAAGACTACATTTCTCAGGCAATTTTGCAGCTACATGTGTGGATGTGATTTTGTTCTAGCCAATGAGATTTAAGCAAAGCGTTGTGTTGGACTTCAGGGAAAACGCCTTAAATGGGAAGAGGTGAGCCCCTTGTTCCACTTTTTCCTTCCTGCTGCCTTAAATACAAATGCTATGGCTGGAAATTCGACAATTATATCTTGGATTATAAACCAATATGCATAATTGGTGAAGTAAAGGATGGAGTCTGGGTCTCTGATCACTATAAAGCTGCTACCCTAGTCCTCATTGCCAACCTCAGACTGCCTCTGATTTTCTCTTATTTTTAAGAGAGAGAAACTATCTTTACAAAGGTATTAAGGTTTTTCTATATATACAGCTGAAGCTAATCTTAATGGATAAACTTTACATTTCTTGTATTTGTTTTCCTTGGGCTATTATGTTGTCTCTGACCTCCAGGACAATATTAAATAATAGTGCTCATAGCAGCCCTCTTGTTCTTGTTCTTAACTGTAACAGAAATGAATCAAAATCTTCTTCATTAAGTGTGGTATTTGCTACAGAGCTTTTGTAGCTATCCTTTTTTATTAAGGGAAGAGAAAGTCATCATTAGACTTCACCCTAGTTAAGTCAGAGAAGTAGCCATGAGTTGCTAAGTAAAGAGCTCTATAAATTAAAACTGACCATACATAAGCTTTTAAAGGTTACTTATCTTTAAAAAAAAATTGTAATACATAACAGGGACATTTACAATACAAATGAAATCTGTAAATACATGTAACTAAATCTTACTCTATTAATGAAATAACTGCAGTTAAAACACACATCTGAGAATTCATAGAATTACTTTGCCGTTGACATTTTAATCTTTACCTGGCATTAGTATTAAAAAAAACCAGCATTTTTTGCCTCTTATGAAAAAGATTTTTTCAATTCAGCATTTTTAATTATAGATTTCCATACTTTGCCTTTAAAAAAGGTAGATAATTTAACACAAACAAATCACAAAAATAAATTCCAAGTCACACAGTAAATATAAAGAAGCCACTACCTTTAAAGGAAAAGACCATTCATTAAAGACTATTAAGAAATGAAGAATAAGAGGGATCAGAATTATCAAATCCTCAATAGATGAGTCAGTAGGAAAATATGTTATTTTTCCAAAACATTCTTTTGTTATGTTCACTGCCAAGTAACATCTTTGATTCCTTTTCAGAAGCCAACTATCCTTAAGTATCATTCCTAACATTCTAACATTTACTTTTCACATTGTGTGCAAATACTTTGCAATCCCCAGCCCATAAAATCAGGAAAGGTGCCTGAACACACAGGTCTTTTCTGTGGTATTTTAAAAACACATCGGAATTTGTCGGCTACTTGAGCCTGAATTCCAACTGCCACATTTATCTGATGACACAGACAGGATTTGCATTAGCTTCCCAATTTTGATTTTGAAATTTATATGATCTCTGCCCTAGAACAAACCTCAGTTTTATTACACAAAAGATTTGGGATGATTTCATCACAATATTCAGATTTACAGAAATACCACCAGGACACAAATTTACTTTTGCCCTTGAATATAATAATATTGCAATACACACTGTTTTAAGACAGCTTGATCTTTCCATGTTGGGTTCATGTTTTTCATCTTTTGATTCAATTACTTAGAATACAGCCTCAAGGAAGCAGATGGTAAGTGGGTGAATAAAGACCTGAATTGCCATTCCATAATTATTTGGCTTTCTAAGTCCCAGAGATTAGTTGGTAAAGTGGGTTTATTTTTTTCCCATAGTGACAGCATATCTGAATCCTCTCCAAAAAGTGCTGATATTGATGATTATCTTCAGTGTACGACTATATTTAAACAAAACACATATTTCAGTAATGATGGTCAGGTTTTTGTTGTTATTTCTTAGTGGAAATAAATAAGACATCACTCTGCTTCTACCACGGGAGAAAAATTGGAGATTATAGGAAAAGTCAGACGTAAGTTTTAAATTTTAGTCCAAGAATTACAGTGAGTCAATCATATTCCCAGATAACACGTGATCTGTTAACATCAAAGGTAGATTAGAGGGGCGCCTGGGTGGCTCCGTCATTGGGCGTCTGCCTTCGGCTCGGGTCATGATCCCAGAGTCCTGGGATCGAGCCCCGCATCGAGCCCGACATCGGGCTCCCTGCTCAACGGGAAGCCTACTTCTCCCTCTGTCCCTGTTTGTGTTCCCTCTCTCTCTGTGTCAGTCTCTCTCAGTCTCAAAGAAATAAAATAAAATAAAAAATCTTAAAGGTAGATTAGATATATTTACTTCAAGTGAGGCTAAATTAGGGAAGCAGAAAAAGACTAGATTCATGCTTTGACCTACGTAAAATTAAATCATTTGCAATTGTTTAACTTGATTTTCAAAATTGCCATTTCATGTTGTTCAGCATTAGTAGCTAATATTTATTAAGCACTAAGACTTTTATATGTATTCAGTCACTTAATTCTTACAGCCAACCAGTACGGTAGGTATTACAATAATTTTCATTTTACAGATGACAAAAATAATCCACAGAGGGGCAGGAATATTCCTTCAGTCGCAGCTAGTAAGTCTTGGAGCTTAGAGGGTTTAGAACCCAGCAATTCTGGTTCTGAAGCTAAGGCTCCTAAACACTGGGGTACATGTATTCTATAGGTAGTCCACAGAATAGGATTAAATTCACATTCCAACTTCGAGGTGGAAAACACCCCCCAAATGACTACTTAGTGGCCAAAATGTAAAGCTGAATTCCAAAGCCATATATATGACCTGGACAGCTTCATCTTGATATCCTGTAGACTTGCCCTCAATATCTCTGAAAGAAACCTTCCCCTCTTCTTCCACAATGCCCAGTGGCCCTTGCCAAAATCCTATGTATTTTCTTGGGCTCCACTTCAAGTTAAGGCAATTACCAGGGTCAGTTATTACCACTTCTTGACTCATTCTTATATCTAGCCTCTTCCCTTCACCACCACTACCAAAGTCTCTCATGTGGCAACTACTGGTTTCCTTCAAGTTCAATACTGCATCAATTTTGAGTGAATTTCTGAACATGCGTATCTGATCTTATCATTCTTCCCTGTTTCTCTGGAGCACACTTGTATATTTATCATACTCCTTTGCAACTCTTTCTTGATTTTTCCCTGCCCCTACTAGTCTCAAGTTTCACGAGAGTGTTAGCTTATCTCTCATTGTAGCAACGTCAATATGCCATCGTCCTAGGCTATACATGGGGAGGAGGTTTAAATTCAATAATATTCCTTTATGTCACTAAAGTGTCTGTCATCCATATAAATGTTTTCACCTCCATGTCTTAGATTATATACTTGTCCATATAATTGTTCAGATCTATTCTAGGTCATTGGCAGGCACAGCAGTAGAAACAAAACCCTGAGCACCAAATGGCTGCACAGGACCTGTAATGGGCCTAAGACATCAGGAGGCTGACCTTCTAGGATTTATAACTCTTTATTTCTAAGTTACTGTAATCTGATACCTTAAGGAAAATGACAACATCTTTATATCAGTCCCAGTTCTCGTGAACTACCTGAGAGACAGTAGGTTTTTATTTCTTCAAAATGGATAGACTCGATACAATTACTTCATGACATCCTTTCTCTACATAGAGGACACCACCTGCATCCTAAACATCTTGTTTATGTTCAGACACAAACCTGCAATTGTATTTGTCATCTACCTGTTCCTCATTTGTTATAAATGACCCACTTGATTGGAGATGCCAGTATGTTGTGATTTGTCATGTAAAACCTGATTTTTAATTTAATGCACTTTTACTTTTTCAGTGTGTTCGTTTGTAACATTCTCTGTGGCAGAAAACGTGTGTGCTTTCATGCAGCTATGAATATATCTCTGAAATCTTTAGGTCTATGGGGTGTCTGCAGTCTTGAGGTCCCTTTGGTTAACTCTCAATAGAATTAGAATTCTGAGAACATTGCAAGGATAGGGGAGGATAGTGTTGGTGGCAGGGGCTTAATAAGCAAGAAAGGAGACTGATCTGGCTTCCTGGGAAAATGTAAAGAACCAGAGCTTTTACCAAGGGGTAGCTGGTGCTCCCAGACAAGGAGAACAAACAGGACCCTTCTTCCCCCCACAACAGGTAACTGTTCCACAGACATCACATTGCCCCCCCCCCCCTTGTCCTTACGGGTTGCCAATACTTTCTCTATGCTACTCGCGACCATGCAGGAAGAGTCTGCTCTCCTTCCCACCACCCTGGGCTTCACAGTGACTCCTGAGGCCACTTCAGGCTACACTGGAACACATCACAGTCATTGTCCTTTGACTCTGTTTGACAGAGCTTAAGGGAATGCCGCAAGGTTTACCCCTACCTTTGCATGTACTTGGTTGAGGCCACCAAGGGTCCAGCCCACCCAAAGCTTCTGTTACCTTCTACATCACCAGTCCTGCAGTCTGCCCAAAAACAGGGACTAGGAATAGTGTGCTTGGTGACCAATATCTAACTCCCATGTTTTTCCTCTCTCTTCATATTTCATTTAGCAAACTTCAGTCTCAGGGACTGAGACTTGGACCAGTCCAACAGGCTTGGACTGGTCATATGTCCTCCTAGATTATCTTCTGTCTGGTCCTTGGATTTTTAGTCTCAAAAGTTGAGAATTTGCCTCACCTGCTGTTTTTGCTGTGTTATCCCTTCCCAGAGGAAAGTAAGTAGTAAATACCCTTAATTCTTATTGCTTGAAATGAGATAGCAAAAAGTACAGAGAAAATAATAGTAGTTACTATAGCAAAAGATTTTTACCCTACATGCAATTTCATTTTGTTTTTAGTATAATTATAATCTTAATCACTGCTATAGTGAAAACTCAATTCTAGTTAATTACAGCTAAAACTTTTAGTATTAGTACAGCATTAAAAAAATAAAATTTAAACATTCAGCCTTTCTCCCAGTCCTACTGTTGGAATCACATTGTGCCTAGAATAGGCTTCCTCCATGGGACTCAGTTGATTTTATATTTTTTCCTAATAAGTAAAATTCATTTTTTATTAGCATACCAATGAATCAGCTGTACACATACAAAATATTACACATGTATTAAATTGTACTTTCTTACTCATTTGGTTCAACAAGTTAAAACTAGTTTTAACTAGTGTACCATTTAAATTAATGAGAATTTATTTTACTATGTTGTAGAATACAACATTAAATAAGGAGGGACCACAGATATTTTTCCACAGGTCATTATTTTGAACCTTTAGACTTCTCAAAAAATACATCTGAAAATTGAAAAAGTCAAAATTTTCAAAAAATGAGCAAAAAGATCTAAAAATCCTAAATCTTTTCAGTTGGTTTCCAAAATCAGTTAACCAAGACATTTAGTGTAATTTTACTCTGGTCAGTTCTAGCCACAATTATTGAAAAACAAATTATTTGTAAACACTGATAATTATAGTACTTCCTCAGAGTATTACTGTGAGGATTAATGGAGACAGAACAGATAAATGGCACATGATAAATTCTTGATATAGGCATAAAAGATATGTTTCCGGTGGCATCCTAGAAGAAACTATATAAGTAAAAGATAAAACTGTGCAGAAAGTGAGACCTTTCTGACGTAATGTCCTTGGATTGGAGGCTTCCTGACAGGAGTCAGACGTGCATATAGCTTTAATGGGAAAAGGGGAGGGTAGTTCAGAGCGCTGACAGTCTAACACGATGAGGAAGTATATATGGGTGTTGTGATCACTCACAGGAGACCTTCATCTTGCCAGAGAGTGACCTAGACATGCAACACATGTCTCCCTGAAAGTGGAGATGCACAGGTGGGGTAATTTACTATAGAAAGAAAAGGGATAAAGGGCAAGTAAATTTAGAGGAAGTTGCAGCAAGGCCCTAGTAATGACAGTAAGACACTGAACAAAAGAGTTCCTAGCTGAGCTCTTTCTTCTGCAAAACCAGAAGCAGATCAAAAGCAGGACCCAGACACTGTCAAGGAAACATTTGGCTGCTGGAATCTACTGAGAGTAAGTTGTCAAAATTAAATAGATAAAGCACTTTTAAAAAATGCATACTGTATAAAGTATTATTTTCCTTAAATAAATGTTTATCTAATTTAAAGTTTCAGTTAAGAATTCTGAGAAATAGTTGGTGAGGTTGGTAAGAACTATGTTTTTAAAAAAGAAACATGTTCAAAAGGCAGAAGAAATTTTAAGCATTAAAATAGAAAAAATATTCCGAGTACCAGTTAGATTTTTATAAACCATCTGGTAACAGGCAAAGTAGGGGAAAAGTGTATCCGATAAGGTTAATCTGTCATATCTGAATTCAGAATAAAATTGAGAGGGAGAGATGTTCAGAATTGAAATAATAGGAACAGTAGTTACATAAAAATTTGTAAATATTTGTATGTGAAATTTTTGACATTTTAAAAGTTATTTGAGAACGACTTATCTTCATCAAGACTGTAAAGTCTTATGAGTCATTTGATAAATGATTAGATGTAATATGTTATTAAGTCATTATTTTGGTGTCATTCGTCAGTGCATTTAAGACCACAATCATTTTGGGGGCTAACAGTGGGAGGGCTTTATAAACCAAGGTCCTTAAACTGTGTTTCCATGGAGCAGAGAGCTGAAGACCCTCCCATCCATGCACAATGGTGAGTCCTCTTCCCTCAAGCTCTGCCTCCTGGTTTTCACAAACCTCCCACTTCGACTTCTCTTTACGCTTAGGATTCTAACCCATTTTTCCCCTGACAGCATCACTGTACATTTATTCCTTTCCATCCTAAAAGAGAATGCTAAAGAGAAAAATGGCAAATGTTAGAGAGAAATCAGTCTGCTTTGTTTAAATATATCCTTGAAATTTAAAGGGAGAGCTTAATTTAGGTTCAATTTAAACAGTTTGCTTTCCTTGGAGTCTTACTAGCTTACACATGTAATCGGTTGTGATTATTTAACCTTTTATTTAATGTCTGGTTTTTCTAACACAGTGAGCACTGTGAAGGCCGTTTCTGTCTTGTTTTGAGATCCCTGGTAACCATCATCACAGTGCCTAGCACACGGTAGGCCTTGTGCACTTTCATGGACAGGAGGTTTTCTTAGAAATGCATTAATCTCTCATTCATCCATTCACCTCATGTATAAAAGACATAGGTCCAGCAGTGGAGTTACAGATGGGTGCAAAGCAACGTTCCTACCCTAAAGGAGCTTGCATGCGAAGGGGACACAGATAAAGATTAAATACATAAATAGAAGATATAACTTCGGGTACTGATAAATATGATGAAGAAACAAGTAGAGTGTGGATTGAGAGAAGGATGGTGGAATTATGGGATCCAGGACTTGTTTTAGACAGAAAAAGCAAATAAGAGAGAAGGGATGGTCAAGACCCCAGAAAGCAACACGTGGAAGGCCTTAGAATTCTTGATGAGGATTTCTTTTGGGTTCGATGAGAAGCCATTGGAGGGTTATGGTCAGAGAAATGAGGTAATATGGTTTACATTTTAAAAGAAGTTCTTGGGCTATTATTTAGTAGAGCAAATGGGTGTCAAGGAAAGGGGTCCAAGCTTTGTAGCCATCTACAAGGGCTGCCAAGTGGTCAGATCTGAGCTGTGTCTACAAGTAAAGATGATAGTATTTTATGATGTATTTGTAAGCAGGATTATCATTTAGCACTTATAACTATACAACTCTTAATACAAGCTTTTGTGAAAAGAGGTCATAATTCTTATCCTGTCCCATAAGTGTTCTGTTTGGTCCATCTCCTACATAGTAGCACATTCAAAGAAACAAAATAGAACATTCTAAAAACTGCCTGGTAAGAAATTCAAACTGTCATTGAATGCTGTGGAAAAATACTACGGGAGAGCATTTGTGTGACACACCAACTATCATAAAGCTCCCTTTCACCATCTTTTCCTGTTTTTTATGGGGCTCAAGCAGCACTCCCCCTTCGGTCTCTTCCCTCTCCTTAGTTCTCACTCAACCAGCACCAGCTTATCTCCCTCTCTTTCCATAAGCTTGTCCGTTTGGAGATCTCTCTCTATCTCAATATTCTTGGCTTCTGTGAAGGTAGATCACGGTACTGGTCTGGATATCTTTGTTTTCTCTTCTCTGCCCATTACACCACGCAGCACAATGAAGGCTTTGAGACTCCTACACCAATACACGTAGCCTCTTCCATTTGCTATATCTCATGAACCAGAAAATATAGGTCTAAAACATCTGGAAATCAGCTTAACTAAAATCTAAATTAGAAATGTAAATACGTTACTTTGAAGAACAATATTGAAAAGTAATCATTTTGCTCGCAGAACTGAAATACTTGTACTCATAAATAATTGTCTTGAAAATCAAAGGAATGTTCTTTTTTTTTTTTTCAAAGGATTGTTCTTATGGCATCAAATACACTATGCATTGTTTAGGTATGAGAATGTTTTAAACTTTCAACTGATTGAGGAATCATTTTGAAAACTCATTTTGGGCCCTTGTCCTTATCTTGATGATCCTATTTCTCGATTTTTATTCTTTTTTGGTTACAGGTTTTTCTATTAATTTTTCTAGATTTATTTATTTAGACTTATTTATTTTTAGAGGGAAAGAGAGAGCAAGCTGGGGAGGATTAGAGAGAGAAGGAGAGAGAGAGGATTTCAGCCTCTATGGTGAGCATGGAGCCCATGCAGGGCTCAATTTTATGACACTGAGATCATGATCTGAGCCAAAACCAAGAGTCAGACTCTCAACTGACTGAGCCACCCAGGTTCCCCTCTAAATTTATTTTTTACTCATTTGATTATTAAATATTACTATACCAGTTAATTCGTATTTTAAAATACTTTTTTGCTTATAAAATTACAGTCGTATTTCAGTAAAGCAAATATGTTCACCAACAGAGAAAAAGAATTGTTACATAGCTTTGCAAATATTTTAATGATTCATGTAATTACAATTTTTCAATTCCCTCTAATATACTCAAAACTGCTCAAGTATTAAATATGATACTATAATTGTGCCTTTTAAACCTCTTATTTTTTTAAAAAAGTTAACCATATCAAATCTTTCCCATATATTTTTTTAAGATTTTATTTATTTATTTGACAGAGAGAGAGAGTGAACACAAGTAGGCAGAGTGGCAGGCAGATGGAGAGGAAGAAGCAGGCTCTCCACTGAGCAGGTAGCCTGATGAGGGGTTCGATCGCAGGATCCTGTGATCATGGGCCAAAGGCAGATGCTTAAACAACTGAGCCACTCAGGGGCCCCTCATGTTTTCTTTTTTTTCAACTGATGATTAACTGCTTATTATGAGCTTGCTGATTAGTACTCTATACGAATACATATATAAGAAAGCTCATTTCAGAGACATGAATGAAACATAAACCAAGCATCTTTTAAAAAATAACTTTTCTGTTAATCATTTACTATAACATAAATGGAAAACATAGAAAAATGTATAAAAATAAAAACAAAAATCACCCAGAATACCATCATAAAGATATAAAACTTTTTTTTTTAGATTTTATTTATTTATTTATTTATTTATTTATTTATTTATTTATTTATTTATTTGACAGAGAGAGAGAGAGAGATAGAGATTACGAGCAGGCAGAGGCAGGCAGAGAGAGAGGAAGAAGCAGGCTCCCTGCTGAGCAGAGAGCCCGATGCGGGGCTCGATCCCAGGACCCTGAGATCATGACCTGAGTGGAAGGCAGAGGCTTAACCCACTGAGCCACCCAGGCGCCCCTAAAACACTCCTTTTGATAGGTGTTCTTTCAGTCTTTTCTGTTTCTATAAATACATAAAATGATCACCATTTACCATTTTGGGTATCTTATCTACAGTTTTGTATCTTGCTTTTCCTACTTAACATTGTGTCATTAGCATTTTCTATTATCAATTTTTTAATATGACTCACTTTGAAACAGAATAAATTCAGATAAGTGCTCTGAAGGATACAAAGCAGGATACTATTCTCCTAAGCATCTCAAGGGAAGGTGATGGACTGTATTGGGCCTAGAGAGGTAGGGAGGGCTTCATGGAGGAGGTGTTTGAACTGAGGTGTTATGATGTTAAACATGTGTCAGCTTGACTCGGCCCTACGGTGCCTAGACATTTGGTTAAACGTTATTTTAGATGTGTCTACTAGGGTGCTTCCAGATGAGATTAACATTTCAGTTAGATTTATAACTTCTAGTTATACGACCTGGTAACATAATGTACAGCATAATGACTATCGTTAACATGTTGAATATTTGAAAGTTGCTAGGAGAGTAGATTTTAAATTTTCATTTGCATGAAAAAAATTGTAACCATGTGTGGTGACGGATGATAACTAAACTTATTTTGGTAATTGTTTCACAGATACACATGTATCAAATTTCTGTTATATACCTAAAACTAACAACACAATGTCATGTTGGTTATGTGTCACTTACATCTCAATTAAAAAAATTGAATGTGAATGGTACACACACACAAAAAAATCCCACAAGTATTTGAGTTGCTGAGCAAAGCAGATGGCGCTCCTTAATGTGGGTGGGCCTCATCCAGTCATCTGAAGTCCTGATACAATGAAAAGGCTAAGAGGGAAAGCCTTCTGCCTGTTTCAGCTGAGACATCAGTCTTTTCCTGCTTTTATACTTGAACTGATCATCAGCTTTTCTAGAGTTTTGAACCACCTAGCTTTTGAACTGGAATTCACGTCATGGCCTTCCTGGTTCTCAGGCCTTCAGACTCAATTATACCATCAGCTCTCATGGGTTTTCAGCTTGACAAGTGCATTATCTTTGGACTTCTCATCCTCCATAATCAAGTGAGCCAATCCCTTATAATAAATCTCTTTCATCTATCTTTATATCTATGTACATTCATATACATATATCAATTTTTTAAAAACACTTTATTTATTTATTAAACAGAGAGAAAGATCACAAGTAGGCAGAGAGGCAGGCAGAGAGAGAGGCTGCTGAGCAGAGAGCCCTATGCAGGGCTGTATCCCAGGACCCTGAGATCATGACCTGAGCCGAAGGCAGAGGCTTTAACCCACTGAGCCACCCAGGCGCCCTATGTACGTATATAGATTTTGAAAAAATATATTGTTTGTGTGAAAATATATGCATGTGTGCATGTATGTGTATATGTGTGTGTATTGTTTCCATGGAAATCCCTAGAGGTGAAAGAAAGAAAGAAAGAAAGAAAGAAAGAAAGAAAGAAAGAAAGAAAGAAAGAAAGAAAGAAAGAAAGAAAGAAA
>CM052799.1:96563075-96681862 GCA_028533885.1 Nasua narica
GAAAGAAAGAAAGAAAGAAAGAAAGAAAGAAAGAAAGAAAGAAAGAAAGAAAGAAAGAAAGAAAGAAAGAAAGAAAAGAGGAAAGGAAAGGAAAGGAAAGGAGGGGAAAGGAAGGGAAAGGAAGCGAAAGAAAGGGAAAGAAAGGGAAAGGAAAGAAAGGGAAAGGGAAAAGAAAAGAAAAGAAAAAAGAAAAAAGAGCTAGCCAAGCATCAGAACACCAAGTACAAAGACCAAGAAAGTAAAATAAAGTTCATCTGCTTAAAGCACAGGAGGAGAAAAGGCAGAGGTCTAGAGAACAGATGTAATTGGTAGAAGGTGGAAGTGGAGAGGGAGGTAAAGGCCAGATCCCACTGATAAACTCCTCTCCTGAAAGTTGTACCTGTATCTGTTTATTTTCCCACCACAACTATATGGTAGTGCCCTTGGCTACATTAAAGGGTATAGGTACAGTTCACTGGACATCAACAAAAAAAACTGAGAATGGTATGTAAAAACAGGGTATACTAGGATGATGAGCTTTCATGAGAAAACAGAGACAAAGACATCAAGGATAGAACACGTGAGCTTTAAAGTAAGTTGTGTTTTGGAAAACACTGCACTTGGGTATCAGGGAGAGTAAGTAATTCTTCAGGATCACAGATTTTATTTTTTGCAAGACTATATGTACAGTTTGAGATTTACAAGTTAAGCTAAAATTAATCTCAAATTAAGCAGATATTCCTACATCATTCAAACTATACCAGGCAGAAACATTTTATTCACTTGGAACATGCAAGAAGGAATTTGAAATGGAGGAATTTCAACTGATATATCCATACTCTCTACCTGATTAAATCCTGATCAATATTTGTTTCCTAATTTCAGGGTCAGAGTCCCTTCGGATGTGATCAAGAGAGCTAAACTGTGAGACTGAAACAACATCGAGAACTCTGCATAGATCTATTTAGATTTTAAAAAGTATATATAAGACAGCAAGAAATAGCCAAATAAAGAGTATCAGAGGGCAAAACTCAAACTCACAAGAATTTGGCATCTTGACAGCATATACTTACTAAGACACCTGTAGTCCATGTCTTGTACTTTGTCGTGCATAGAAGGCTTGTCATTCTCAGGTCATCTCAAGTTTAATGTCAGTATGAGAAGTGACCTGTAAGTGTTGGTGGTCTGGCCACAAGTTGGTGAGAAGCATAGCTGAGGGTCTTAAAGTTTCAGCCCACATCTATCCAGAATTTTAAGAGGCTTAAAGAAAAAAACCCACATGCTTTTATATAATTCATCTAATTCTCACAATGTTTAACAGTTTTCATAGAAGCTAAAAAATTTACTCAACCTATAACTAATAAATGATGGAGTAGGAGCTAAACTCAGGTTGTTTTTGTAACTCAGCTCATTTACAATGCCATCAAGTCTAATGACGGGAAGGATGATTAGATTTAGAGACAGTTGGAAAATCATTTCCCTCATTTTTGCCGCATGAAAGATGAAAACTGAAGATCAAAAAAACTCTATCTTACCCAAGATAAGAAAACAAAATAGAACTGGACATAAAACCCAGATCTTTCAACTCCAGAATCTCTAGGAAGGATTATAAGTTGATTTTCCATATTTGACATTTAGTTAAGTGCAGTTCTTTTAAAAGTTTTGTAATATTCAAGTTCCTGAGATTTTTAGAAAAATTGAAACTTTTGTAGGAAACTACTTCAAACCTTATATGCATTTCTGAAAATTTTCTAAGTTCACTCAGATTCTCAAGGAAATGTATGTTTATTTAGGTATAAGTTTCAAATACAGTCCATTCAATGCCACTATTTGTTAAGAACTTATTACATGTAGATTACTGAGCTGAATTACATGTTGTACCCAAATTATCCTGTGATTTGTCATGCTCATTTCCAGAGCTTTATTCTCCAGAGAATGTGTTCTGATCAGTGAAATGGCAATGTACATAAAGGTTCTAGAGATTCCTGTAAGAAGTGAAAGAATATTACCTCTACCATAAATGCTAGTAGAACAGATAAAAAATTAAGAATGTTTTAATTCTAGCTTAGAAACAAGTACTCAACTCAGTACAAACGACAAGCTGAGTGATTTCAGATAAAGCTACATTGTTTTCCACTCTCAAGTTACAGAATTGAAAACACAAGCCAAAATCTGTTCATTTCTTCTTACCCTAGGAAAAAGTTCTGCAAGTCTATGAATTAAGTGATTTGTACACATTGGTAGTAACTCACATGCTTTTTAAATAAAAGGAATGAAAACGTTAAAATTTATACATTGTGCAGTTACAGAGGAATTTGAAACCATATCCTTTCCCTTCTGGTCACAGGCTAGCCTGCTAAAAAAACCTTACAAAATGAAAGACTACCAAATGACATTAACAGCCAAAAGATACACATTTACGAAACATGGTATGTCTTGAAAAAATTATTCTCACTTGTTTGTAACTGTTCACATGTATTATACCACAAAAATAAACAGGAACTAAAGCCCCTTCTAGTTATGCTTAAAGTTCACAAATAGTGTCAAGTTAATTTTTTTTTGTTTCATATTGCTCTAGCTGGAGTTCTTTTTTCTTTTTTACTTCTTATTGCTAGTTACAGCATATAGTCCCAGGAATATAAATTATAGGTACAGTTTAAAAGATATAATAGAATAAATATCCATATATTTACCACTAAGAAATAGGTCATTTTTAGAATCAGAAGAGCCTTCTTCCTGCCCTTTCCTGATTTAATTCCCCTTTTGCCTTCCTAGGGAGCCACTGTCCTAAATATGTCCTAGTCATTCTCTTGCTTTTCTTTATAGTGTTATCACTTATTTATGTATTTTTAAGCAATAGATAAAACTAAATAAATATTGTTATATACTATATATGTAGTTATATACAATATGTAAAATATATACAATAATATTGTTATATATAATATATAATATATAAAAATTATATACATATGTAATTATATAAATCATAAAATTTATTGTTTAGCTTTATATATCTTTGTGCTTTACCCATATGATTTTTTATGTATGTTCTGTGACTTTTTTTTCATAATTTATGGATGAGCTGTGCTTCATTGTCACTGATGCAGAGTATCCACATTATTTGAATAAATCATAATTTACTCAACTGTTCTATAGATAATGAATATTTGAGTTTTGGAGGGGGGAGTATTGCTATCATGAACAAACTGCTAGGAACATTTTTCTAACAGGTTTAGAAGTTAGGTTTGTTGGTTTTTTTAAACACAAAACTTTGCTTTCAGGAAAATGGGTACAAAGTGATACAGATGCTTTCAAACATGATTACATTTATAACATTAAGAAATGGTACAGCTATACTTTATTACTGTAAACAACTTTACAGAATAGGGTAACTATCCTGGAAACTTACATGAATATAATCTTATTTTATAATGTTAGTGTTATAAAGTGTGTCTACTTTAAACATAAGCCAGAAAACCTTTCTATATAATGTTTTACATAATTATTTCTGGAAAGAAAAAAAAATTCTTTGTGAAATAAATAGTCCAAATTGAGCTTATAAGCAACATTTGCTCTACTGAAGGTACTTAAAAACTGGCATTTTCTTGTGAAGTAGCAGTAATCGCTCCACTCCTACACCTTCCCTTAATTTATCGCGGTAATGTCAGAACACCCCCAAGCCAAGTGTGCTTGGCATATCTTTTGGATCCCAGGCTCTCTAACAGCTGTGTGGTCGCATGCAGCTTGACAGTGCTTTATCAAAGGCACACCTGTGAAGGCTCATTCTTCTGAGCCTGCCATTTACTTCAGCACAGAAAGTCAGGAGTGCCCATGGCCGTGTTTAATATGAACACCCAGAGTAAGGATCCAATGTCACTGAGCACTGGTCAAGCATTTGCAAGTGGCTCTTTCCTCATGTATGTTTTCCTACTTGTATATTTCACATCTCAAATATATGTTCCATATAGAAAGCAAAACAGTTATGACTCATTCCTTATTTTTGTGTCCTTATTTATATTGAGGTACACTGATCCTACAGCTTCAAGGTGCTTTTACAATGAAAACATAATTTGATGAACATAAAAGTT
Organism: Nasua narica; assembly: GCA_028533885.1. Classification (NCBI taxonomy): domain Eukaryota; kingdom Metazoa; phylum Chordata; class Mammalia; order Carnivora; family Procyonidae; genus Nasua; species Nasua narica. The sequence continues at coordinate 96,567,146 of CM052799.1, forward strand.
TTTTTTTTTTAAACTGGATAAAAAATTTTAAAGAGAGATTTGATGTGTTTTATGCACTATTTAAACCCAAGCAATTACTTTTACCAACAGGTCCTGTAAAGGTACCAGTGGATCTATAGGACTGCTTAAGTATGGGAGACAGTCATTCACTCCGATAGATGCTTGTGAACTTTTAGTACACTGTCTCATAAGAAAAAAATAACTTGAACTGAACATTTAATGTTTGGCACATATCCATCAAAACAGACACATAGTAGAAATCTGACAGGATAGCTTCATTATAAATCACCTATTGAAAAAATATTCACTAAACATCAACTACATGCCAAGCCCTGTTCTTCATGATGGAAATACAAAGGAGAACCAAGAGAGCCAATGTCTCTGCCTTTGAGAAGTGAATACTCCAATACGGGGACAATCAGTAGGTAAGCAAAGCAAAATATTAATAGCAAATGTTATATGGATATAACATATATAGCATACACATATATAAATGATCAGATAGACTAGATACTGTGCTTAGCATCTGGATTGAAATAGAGTACTGTGATAGAAAATAATGCATGTCGACTGCTTTAGAAACTTGGCTAGAAAAGGCCCCTCTGAGGAAGCAATATTTAGAAACATGATGAGTTTTTCCAACAGCACAATGTGTACAGTTTTCACCTTGTGCATTGTGTTGATATTTCCTAAGTCTGTTATTGATCTGAGAAGAAATTTAATAATACTTTTCATATGTATCCTATTTGAATATCTGTTTATCAACTCATCATTTTAAGTCACAGCTTATTCCAAACTCCTTTTTCATTCAGAATTTGTTATTATATAACTTTGACAACATAATTTATTGGTGAAGCTAATGTTTACCTCTGCACATCTTAATGGGATTTATTTCAATTTAAATCCATTATGGGCATATGTATTTCTTGTCTCCCCCGCGAGACTGTTGGCTCCGTGAGGCAGAAAGTTGATCTCATGCCTAGCACAAGGCTTGGTATATGGTGAGGAATCCATCTTCTTTTAAAGAATTACTCAAAAGAAGCTTCTTAGATATTAGCAGGATGATCTCTTGCCATTATTACACTTATTCTCCCCTCCAAAGTCCCTAACTTTGCAGATATTATCTCTACTATTAATTGCACACCTTCTACTCCCTCTTCACAATGGTGAAGGCTAGAGACCTTAAAAGGAAACATGAAAAATGTATCTGATTGTCCCTTGCCAAAGAGCTGGTGGTGATGGGGAAAGCTATTTCTGAGCATTAAGTAGATATCATTTGTGCTTGGTTTCTCTATTCCCTTTAGTAGTCTACTGAAGGCCCCTTTTTATTATAGAGAGGAAACTCTAAGAGAAACTGAAATAAAGATTTCCTTGCAGAGCTGTATCAGATTCCAGCCACCCAAAGCATCCACGCTGCTACTGGAATGGGATGGAGGAGGACAGCAAGAGGCTTGGGCACCCCTGAGGAGTGATAGGACAATGGTAGTAGGTAAAAATCATTGGTGGCTGATAGGAACGCTACTGAATTTTGAAAAAGTATTATGTGCTTCAATTTTTCAACACTTTAATTAAATTTAATTTAATTCTGAGTGTGTGCATACTCTATTAATGCTTGGTCAACCTAAAAACAAAGCCATTTCATATATTTATCTGAATTCCTTGCTTTCATCCAAAGAATTGCTTTACTATGGTGAATCACTTTTCATGGTTGATAAAAATATCTAAGAATATCCCCCACAAGCCCTTGGGGAGGACTTTGTAACATGGGCCCTCTCATATACTGGTATTGGAAGTGTAAATTCATTCTAACAAATGTTATGTGTCAGGCATAGTTCTGGGTGCTAGGGCTATGACTGTGCCAAACAAAAATCCCTGCTATCACGAAGTTTGATAGCTCTCTATTCTTAATTTACTACTAAATCCTCCTTTGGTTTTTAATTTCATAAAAACTTTCGTACAGTATGTTCTTACTTAGAAAATGTAGCCCATTACTTCCCACTCCATGGGTTACACCTTGACCTAACTTTTTTATGTTTGATTATTGTGCTTACCTTTATTCCTTTAAAGGATTTGCTGAAGATGGCGGTATATAGACTGGTTTAGCGGTATATAGACTGGTTTAGGAGTGGTGAGATTTATCGGGGTTTATCGATTATAGAACAGGCTCCTCTAGAGGGATATAAACCACCGCCAAGTCCTTTGAGTTTTAAGCTGCTGCTAGTAGTTCTCTGGCAGATAATTTTGTTGTATTAATTATTTATGTTTAGGGCTAAGCATAGTGGGGTATCTAATCCCAGTTTGGGTCTTAGCTATCATGTGGTCAGAAGTAATAAAGTCACTTTCGTGGTATATTTTGTACTGGCAGTAGCTTTTTACAACCTGGCCAGATTTTAACTTTAGTGTTAGGTATTTCTTTAATATGTTTTACGTGGTGGGCCTATTAGTCTGGGTTAATCATGTGACCGTGGTGGCTGGCATGAAATTTACCAACGCTTCATTAACATAACTTAGTCTAACTTTCATTCATGGCTTAATTTTTATCACTGCTGTACCCGTGGGGGTGTGGTTGAGCAAGGTGTCAATGAGCTACTTATGTTCGTGTGCTTGATGCCCGCTCCTTTTAATCATTTAGGGCGATTTGGAGGGCATTTTCACTGGAATGCAGAGACTAGCATGTGTAAATTTGTTAAGAACTAATAGGAAGGCCAGGACCAAACCTTTGTGTTCATGGAGCTTTGTAGCTCATCTAGGCATTTTCAGTGCCTTGCTTTGTTGTTTTAAGCTACATTAACCTGAAAAAGAAGGAAATCTTATAACTTGGACTGAATAATACTGGTAAAAATTAATTAGGGAAGTGCTAGAGTCTAGGACGCGCATCTATAGATAGATAAACTAATGACTTAGCTTAGAATCTAAGAAAAGCTGGGAAAATACAAGTGCCTATATACTAGAAAAGGTTCTATTTTATGCAAGGAGCAAGTAGAGCAGGTTAAGGAGAATGGGACGTGTTGGAGTTTTGAGGGGGTTTGGTACCTTAGTGTGTTAGAGAAGATCTCACATGAGAGCCAGAGTTGTAAAGGAAGAAGAAAAACCAGCCATACAGGTATTTGCAGAGAGATTACTCAAGACTGAAGGACAAACTGCTAAAGCTCTGAGGTCTGAGCAGGACTAGCATGTAGGAAAGCCGAATGGAATGAGTCAGAGGTTAGGATACCAGGGTCCAGGTCTGAATGAGATGGAAAGCCTTTGATTTTTGTTTTAGAGGTGTTTTTAAATAGCAGTGAGAGGACTCATTTTAAAGATTCCCTCTAGCTTCTGTATACCATATTTGGGCAACACTGATAGGAGAGAAACGGAATAAGATGCCATTATCATGAGCCAAGCAAAAGACAGTAGTGGCTGGGATCAGTGAGGGTAACAATGGAGGTGTGGAAGTGGTCAGATACTAGATATGACTTAGTCTTTTCTATGGATGGATGGTTCTAACATTTTTGGTCTGAACAATTCTACGGACAGACTTGCCATTTTACCAGATAAGAAAATCTGCAGAAGAAGCTGGGTTGAGGGGAACGCATCCAGTTTGGTTTTTTTATATGATCAATTTGAAATGCCTATTAGAATTCCAATTGGAATTGTTAGTACAGCAGCCTAGAGCTCAAAGGGAGGGATCCAGGCTGGAGAGGTAATCTTGGGATTTTCAAGGTATAGATGGAATTCAAATCACTAAAACTGGGTAAGATTTTTGTCAGAAGTCAAACTACATGGAGAATGGAAAATAAACAGTGTTAGAGTACAACTACTGGATTCCGCTTCCCATGAGAGAGAGAACAGTTTGGCAAATAAGGGCATGAACTTGGGTGCTCAATGTTTGAGTTCAAACCATAGTTTCAACATGGATGGGCTCTTTGACCATGGAGCATAGGTTGATGGCAGATTTATAGGTACTTGTCTCTTAGAATTTCTGTGAAGATTAAATCAGGACCGAAACACAAATTACTTAACACAGAAGTACCCAATAAAGGTTAATCATCACTGTTATCAATAGGTGACTTCTACAGAAAGACACATAGTACATATACTAATGACTATCCAAGGATAAAAGAAAGTGATAGACAGGAATTCAAGTTATTATACCCATTGCAACACTGAGCTTCCTTCCTTTATTTTAATGTCATTAATTAGGGACCCCAGCCAAGCAAGCAGTAGCTTTATTAAAAACCAGTTATTTTGGGGACACCTAAGTGGCTAAGTCAGTTAAGCATCCATTTCTTGGTTTCAGCTCAGGTCATAATCTCATGGGTCATGGGATTGAGCCCCACATCGTGCTTGGGCTGCTTGAAGATTCTCTCCTGTCCTTGCACTGCCCCCCTCACTCACACATGCACTCTCTCTCTTACTTTAAAAATAAATACATCTTTTAAAAAAACAGTTATTTTCTTCTATATTGGCTTCATTCAAATTTAATATTGCTAATTATCATGCATCCCAAGTCTAAGTAAAATCAGGCAATGAGCCTAAAAGGATTCAATGCACTGCATTTCTACTTGGGCATAATGGTGTTAATAATAAATAGAAATGCAGTTTTAAAGATGAGAAATCTAGTTAAAGAATATAGGTTTTGTTGAATTATCTGAGGAATTTTATTTCTAGCAACTTTTATAATTTAATTCAGGACAATTTGAAAATATGATGGTGTCTTTTAATCTTTTCCAGTTAATGACCAACAATTCATTTAAAACTCATAAGTACTGTCTAGCAATAATATATATTCGGGTTGTTATTAGACAGGTACTTACTTAACGTAGGAAATATTTTGGACAAGTATGTTAACCTGGAGTCTATGGAATCATAAGAGGTCTATTGATGAACTTCAGCGGGTCTATAACCTCCCTAAAATTGCATGACAATTTTTATTATTTATGTCCCCGTGAGTTTTTCTGGGAATGGGGTCCAGCAATACCATACAGTTCTTAAATTGATTCTTACTCTCCCAAAAGTTTTCAGACTACTTCACAGAAAACAATGCATCAACTATTTAAAATAAAATGTAGATCTCAGAACACTGATGGATTATAAATTGGAAGATTTGACAATTTACCAGCAAGATGTTATTCTATGCAGACAATTCTGACTTTCTCTAGTCATTTTTCTCAAAAATTACTTACCATAGATAGTCCTTAAAGTTGTTTAGCTTCTATACTTAGACAGTGAAATGCTTACTTTGGGGAGTATTTTCTAACCACTCCCTCCTTCTGGCAAAAACATCTAATCAGGGATCTGACAAGCTTCTGGGTCAACACCAACGTTTATGGGTTTCCTTTATTCTCATCCCAAGAGCTTTGACTTATTAGGCTGGAGGGTGGAACAGAAAGGTTTTTGGAAATGTAATAACTCATTTCTGTAATGAAATCCTGATTTAGTTGATTTTGATGCATCTGGAAGAATGTTGTGAAGGACAGAAGGAGAAAGTAGTTGAGGGAGGGGGAGGAAGAAGCAAGGATAGAATAAAAAAGGAAAGTTAAAAAGACACTACAGAAACACATTTCCTTCTTTGGGAACTGCCAAGTTTGCAAACCTGTATTACTAATTTGCTTATCATATGAGGATTTCCAGTTTAATAAATACATTTTGTACAATCAGATAACAATTACTACATATACACAAGATGCTTCATGCATGACGATGTTCACTGAAGAGGACAGAAGAGAAATAGAAATCACACCATCAACCCTTAAAGGATGTATAATTTCATGGCAAAATTAATCTAAAGAAACCTAAATCAAAAAGAAGAAATTGTAGAGTCTCACTGACATACACAGATATTTATAGAGATCTGCCTAGAAACATATATAGCTATATAGATATCTGTGTTTATATATTTATGTATATACATATATATGTGTGTATATATGTATAATCAACTAAATTTATTAAGACTGGTTTTAGATTTCTATCATTCAAGAAATGTTTAACTGAAACACTAAAAATATACACAACTGTAGGATAATGTATCAGTAAGATACTCAAAAAGGTTAAACAGATATTAACTTAGAATATTTTTATATTTCTTTACAAATGAAAAAAAGATGAAATGCTATAGTTCCAGTTAATATCCATGTCTCTCTTACTCCCTCCCTCCCCAGAGGTAAACACTATTACAAAACTACCGTTTATTATTCTCATGTGTGGCTATGCATAGGTTTTACATTACTAAGAAAATACATTTGGGGAGTTTCAAAACTTTGCATAAATAGTATCATGTAGTACATATAATTTTGTGTCTTTCTCATTTTTCTCTGTTTTGGTATTTATAGATGTTGATACACTTGGATCTATTTCATACACTTGAAGGGTTATAGAGTTTTATGTTAATCTATTCCTATACTTAAAGAATAGTGCAGTTGTTTACAATTTTGCTAAAGGAACATCTTTTTGTACAGGTATAAAATGTTCTCATGAATAGATATCTAAGGAGTGCCTGGGTGGCTCAGTGGGTTAAAGCCTCTGCCTTCGGCTTGGGTCATGATCGCAGGGTCTTGGGATCGAGTCCCGCATCAGGCTCTCTGCTTAGCAGAGAGCCTGCTTCTTCCTCTCTCGCTGCCTGCCTCTCTGCCTACTTCTGATCTCTCTCTGTCAAATAAATAAATAAAATCTTAAAAAAAAGAATAGATATCTAAAAGTGAGACTGTTATTGTCTATATCTTCAACTTTACCAGCTGTAAAATTGTTCTCCAATCTGTTTTCACTGATAAGGAACTTTCCATTTCTTCACATCCTTAGCCACTTTGGGGATGATCAATTTTGCCAATGGTATGCAAATGAGCTGGAATCTCATTGTTTTGTTTAGTCAAGTTAAAGCACCTTTTAGATGCCTCTGTTTCCTATACTGTGAACAATCTGTTCTTTTCCCTTGTCCATTTTTTATTAGTTTGTCTTTCTTTTCCTAATGGATTTTTCCCAGCCTAAGGCATATCTTTTCACTTTGTTCTTATTGTCCTTCTTTGAACAGAAGTTTTATCATTCAGTTAACGGTCTTTTTTCCTTATGGTTCATGTTTCTTACATCTAAGAAATGCAGGGGCACCTGGGCGGCTCAGGTGGTTAAGACTCTTACTTTAAGTCTGATTTAGTTTAAATCAGACTCTTGGTTTTGGCTCAGGTCATGACCTCAGGGTTGTGAGACTGAACCTCCCCCACCCCTGTCAGGCTTCACACCAGGCCGGGGAGTCTGCTTGGGCTTCTCTCTCCTTCTGCTCCTCCGCACCACGCCCCCCCCCCCAACAAGTGCTGCTAGCACTCTCTCTTCCAAATAAAGAAAACATTAAAAAAAAGAAAGAAAGAAAGAAAAGAAAAAAGAAAAAAAAAAAAAAAGAAATACTCAGTGCATAGTTTGGAAAGAGGAGGAGAGGAGGACATTCCAGACATGTGAGCCACAAAACCAGAAGCTAATTAGCATGGCAGAAGACAGCAAGTAGACTGGCTTGACTTCAAGAAAAGGGAAGTCAAACAGTCACTTTACCTACTTTTATTTATTTAAAGAAAGGCACTCTATCTCACGCAGCACCTCATTTGCAGGTGTCTAGGGTTTAGGGAGCTTGACTATGCTATATTATCCTACAAATAGACCTTGAGAGCTTGTTTGGAAGTTCTAGCAGGGGAGTGAAGCTACTGGTATACCTTTAACCAAAGAACAGTCCTCCTTTATCAGGAAAGGTTATCCTCTTCGACCTCACATGCAACTTCATGAGGGATACACATAGAGTGGTGAGGGAGGAAGGGGATACCTGCCTGGCTAGCCAGATCCGCTGAATCAACCCTGACAACCAGATGGGCCAGTTAGCCAGTTAGATATAGATGCCAGTTAGCCCTCATATCCTCATCTACCTTTTATCTATGTACATATAGAGTGTGTGTGTGTGTGTGTGTGTGTGTGTACATATACAGGTGTACACATAAAATATATATGCATATGTATATAAAATACAGAATTGTGTGTATGGGTCTATCTGACATAGAAAAGGTAATAGTTTAGGCAACTTGAGGTAATGAGAAAAGGGTAATAGTTTAGGCAACTTGAGGTAATGACAGGGCCAACTCAAGAATGGAGACAGCTTTTGAGTTCATCTGTCCCAGGTCTACACACACACTGCTGAGATGGAAGGGATCACTCCATGTTGGTACATCTGTAACCATTTGAGGCATTGCAGTATGCCAGAAGTTAGGAAGCTCTGTTATCTTGCCACCAGACCAAATAAACACTAAATTATCCTTGGCAGACCTTTGCTAAATTTATAAAATCTCAGAGGTATATTTTTCACAGTCTCACCATGCAAAATCCAACAAACCTCTCTCCAAGAAATGTTTCCTCCTATCTATCTGGACTCCTTTTATCTTACTGTCCCATTCTATTTCTGAGGCCATCACTTTATCTAATTGGAAAGGCAGAGATGTTCCCCCCACACACACCCCTTGATCATTGCTCTCAGGTTAAAGTTGCTACTAACTGACACACTTTCTCTGCTTCTAGAAATATTTCTAATCAGCTTACCAGAGTTACTTTAAGCTGAAGTACAAAGGAAATATAGATTACATGTACACACCAAGGCAATATCTCACAATTCATTGTTCTCAATTTTATTCTCATTAGTCTTGTTCAGCTCTTTCCATCATGTTATATTCAGCCTGTTATAAGTAAAAAGGACAGCAGGTTTTTATAAAGCTAATTACATTTTTTTAAATGACAGTTGGTACTGATAAATTTAAAAATTGTCTTAATATTTTGAAAACTCATCTCTGTGTTTAGTCTGCCATACTTTTCCCTCAAAAGAAAGAGAAAAAGAACATTATCAAAGATATCTAAAGGATACATCACTGCTAAAGATAAATATATTGGAAAGGATTTGAAAGAATGAGGCCAATTAGGAAGTAGTTCACTGACACAGCAATCAGTTCATCAATTCGAAATCATTCCCCATGTTCGTACAGGTACCAAGTCAATCAAAATGGGGCAGAAGGAAAACATTTCTCAAAATTCATCAGAACTTAACAGTGACAAGTGTATACTTCTCAAGTAAAACTACACATGTCGGTGGGAACACACACCTACTACTTACTACTAGACTTGTGTAATTACTACACCTTACAGAATAAATTCTGACTCCCGGACATACATAAACTTAGATTTTTATTAGCATATGATTTCCATTTTACACAGATGATTCCAAAATTTCATGCAGGTATATTTACCATACATTTCACACATAAAATTTGGCTAAAATAATACTCTGTAAGCAATCTATTACAAGCCCTTCAGATGATCCTCATGCGGGCTAAAAGTAAGAGTGAAGAACACGGCTTAGTCTAATGACTCTGGAAAGACTGTTTTGCTAAACATGAATTACTAGCTTTAATATTTATATATGTTTTGAATATATATGAAAAACATGATTATATACTATATTAAAGCATTACATCAGCCTAAGAAATTGGAATGCATCAGCATCTATTCAATTGCTGAGGAGTCACTGATCTTCCTTTGAAGTATAACCCAAAGTGATCAATGATTTTAACAATGCTAATAGAAATAAAAAGGTAAGTCAAAGAGGATTCTGTAGTGGCTGGAAAAGAAAAGGGAGGGGGTAAGAAGTATGTTCCACATCAAATTTTACAGAATCGTCATTAAGCCTATTTATCTAAGGCATCATAAAGTTCTTACTGATGTCATTCCCATGTACATATAGACTGAACTATTGCCTAATGCCTCAATTATATGTATCTGCTTAATTAGAGATCTACTGGGCCTAAACTAAAATTTAATACACATTAAAACAGTAATAACAAATGTTACCAAGTTGAAAGGAAAACATCATCCTGCAGATAAAACTATTGGGAAAGCATCCAGGCCTTATACCAAAATCCTGTACTAGGTCTGAATACATAAGTCAAACCAAAAAACATCAGGCATACCTGATTTATAACTAAAACAAACAGATTGGTTATGTAGTATTAACAACCAATCAAATCTTTGAACAAAATTATTCAATTATGTAATTCCCAAGAGAAAAACAGAAACATAGCTAAGCTGCTGCACTTTACACTTGAGGACACCCAGGTGGCTCAGTCTTTTAAGCACCTGCCTTTGCTCAGATCATGATCCCTGGTCCTGAGATTGAGTCCCACAGGCATTTGCCAGTCAGGCTCCCTGCTCCATGGGGAGCCAGCTTCTCCCTCTGCCTGCTGCTCCCCCCTCCCTGCTCATACTCTCTCTCTCTCAAATAAATAAATAAAATCATTTAAAAAATATAACTGAATCCTCTAGTTAAAAAATGAACATTAAAAATCTTGATGTTAAACTACTTTAAGTATTTGTTCCATAAATACATACTAGAAAAAAAAAACTCTAGGAATATCCAAATTGTCTTTAATTTTTTTTTAAATAGTATAAAATAGGATTTTAAAAAAATCCAATTGGATGGATCACTTAGAGTTATACCTGTATTGTTTGGAATGTTATGAAGGTGGAGTTTTTTTTGGCATCTTCATTGTGATCATGAAATACAGATTAGGAAAAAAATGTCACTTTGTCTTGATGTAATAAAATGGTGTTTGGTTGCTTATTATTGTTTTCAGAGAGTATTTTTTTCATTTTTATTCACTGAGTTGTAGCTTCATTGTCTTGATCTTTATTCACTGAATATTCCTGATCTGATTGCCTAAATTTATGCCTTTGAATTCAGTTTCTATTGAGTTTGCACTTATTGTCTTATCCACAGAGGGAAAAAAAAATACACTTAAAAGGTATCATTAAAAGAAATGCTAATATAAAATCAGGATTTATCAGTTCAAATTTATCAATCTAAATATTTTATATCAACATTAATATATTCATTATATAATATATTAACTATTATACTTAAATATTTAATATATTATATAATGAATATATTAATATATTAAATATTCAAATATTTAATCAGATTTTATCAATTCAAATATTTAATTTAGCTTTGCATAAAGGCAGTTTGAATCACTGAACTTTATTTTGAACCACTGAACTTTGTTTTTTATTTTTCAAGGTTCTAATTACTACCTAAAATTTTAAGTTATTTTAGCAGGAAATGGTATAAGTGGAAATAGAGAGGGGAGAGCATGGACTCGCACTTCCCAAGGATAGAGGGAGGCCCTCACTCCCAGCCTGTCTTATAGGCCACAGTCATCGTGCACAGAATAGAAGCTAAAAGAATGACAAACTGCAGAGTGTTTGGGGGTAAGAGATCAATTCTAAACCTCCTAACTGACTGTGGCTGAGGTCCCCAGGCAATAACCCTATTGAACAATTATCAGCAACTTATAATTGGGGCTACTTCAGGTTGCAGAGACAGGTATGAACAAAGGGCGGAGTTTCTCTCCTGGGAAAGCAATATTCCCATATTTCCATATGGTTAGAGTTTCTGAGCAAATATTACTTATAATATTATAATACAGATTATTTATAAGGTAAGTGAATAGAAATGAGCCTTAAATACGGTGAAATATCCAGGAAATATTTATAAATTTCTCCTTCCTGGAGTCATTTGTTCACATTGCAAAGGGTTATAACAACCTAGGGACCTCCCCCTCACTTCCATTCCCAAACATGATTTGTTTACATCAGAGAACAAAGGTTTCCCTCTCTCTTACAGGAGGAGAGTCACTGTACAGCAGTCCCCATATAAGCTCCAAGATTCATAATTTTCAATTTCTCTTATAAAGAGCCCCTACTTTAATATATAATACACACTGTATTGCCCCAACAGGGAAATGAGGCAGGGAACTGGCACTAAGATTGCTATGTAAGTAAATAATCCATCTGTCCTATTCAGAAACCTCACACTCCTAGTCAGGATAAAATTAATACAAATAATAAGTCTTCACTCTGTCCAAAGGAACTAATTATCTTTTACAGTTCTATTCTAATTAACACAGAATTTTGTTTCTAAAAACTGGAGAATAAACATTTTCAATTAACTATGGAATACCTATTGAAAGTGACTATGTAGTAGGCTCTAAAATAATTGTCGATATCAACAATTAAAGAATAAAGACCACGTTTTCTAACCACAGTGGAGTTCAGATGGAATCTGAGTCAAAGAAAACAAGTATAGATAGATACATAGGTATTTCCAAATAATCTATGCATCAAAGAGACCATAATAACAAAGAATAATGATAAATGATGTTCAAATCTGTAGTATTAAAACCAAAGAGATATTTAAGACAGAAATTTATAAGACAGAAATTTAAGACAGAAATTTATAGCTTTAAAGGCTATGAGACTGAATAAAGAAAACCTCATTTAAAATGGAATCAGGAAGGGCACCTGGGCAGCTCAGTTGGTTAAGCGTCTGCCTTCAGCTCAGGTCATGATCCCAGGGTCCTAGGATAGAGCCCCATACGTCAACCTCAGCAAGGAGCCTACTTCTCCCTCTACCCTCAGCTTGTACACTCTCTCTCTTTCTCTCAAATAAATAAAATCTTTAAAATAAATACATACATAAAAAGGAGGCAGGAGACCAGAAGGGGGCGCTCTCACAATGTACCACTTGCAGCCCTTTGCATCCCCACCACAAAGACATAACTTGCATTCCCAACAGGAAGAAGCCTACTTTACTATCCCTGAAGGATAAAGGAAGATTTTTCCCTTGGCCTGCAACACTCCAGCCAATGAGAGGCCACCACAACTCAGCCAATGAAAAGCCACTACACTTCAAACTCCCAGTTTACTCCAATGGACTTCCATTCAAAACAGCCCCTCATGGGGTGCCTGGGTGGCTCAGTGGGTTAAAGCCTCTGCCTTCAGCTCAGGTCATGATCTCAGGGTCCTGGAATCAAGCCCCACATTGGGCTCTCTGCTCAGTGGGGAGCCTGCATCCCCCTCCCTCTCTGCCTGCCTCTCTGCGTACTTGTGATCTCTCTCTCTCTATCAAATAAATAAATAAAATCTTTAAAAAAAAAAAAACCAGGCCCTCATATTTCCATCTTTTTCTCCATTAAGTAACATTCCCTCTCCATTGTTTTCCAGACTTCCTCTTCTATTTCTGAATAAACCCATTTTGCTGTTAAAATAATGCTATTTTCAAGGTTGACAAGGTTTATGTTTGCAAAACAGAAAGACTAAAATTTAATGAGCTAAAAGAATCCAACTTAAAGATGAGAAAAAGAATAATCACAAAGGAAGTGTAAAACCAGTATCAGAAGTTACTGAAATAGAAAATGAAGAAAGTTACTACATGTACTTAACCTGCTGCCCCAAATAGTCATTTGTTGGTTCATTTTTTATCACATATTTTCACACTTGAAGGACGTAACAGGATTACATAGAGATAGCAACTTATTAAAATAACAAGCTGGGGATGGCAGGCAAAATTATCATCTTAGCAGGACTGAGAACACTGGATCAAAGATTCAAAACCATGTTGGATTCGATGATCCTTTAAATTTAGTGAGTGGAACCAGGGATGCTTGGGGGAATCTTTTAGAACTGTTTGACCTGAGTTAGCACTAAGTGAGTTTGATCTCTTGTTTTAGAAATACAAATCTTCAAATTCCCTATGCTCCATTTTTTTTCCATCTGGTATATTATTCACTACCCTTATCTATTCATTGAACCATAATATCTTTTATAGAGGAATATGAAATAGAAAGTTAGTAGTTCAAAAACAATTGATAATTAGTGTCAACTGGATATATACTAAGGATGAGACAACCGTTGTCAATATTAAAATGTAAAGAAACATTTAAAGATGCAGCAAATCCGAATTGAATGCTTTTTAAAAATATTAAAGGAAGCAACTCAGTGATTTATCATCTTCCTATAAAGAAGGTCTAGAAAGTTGTAAAAGTGACTTCTACCAAGTCTTCAAAAAAAACCTAGAGAATTTTATTACATAAAGTCTCCTAAGGAATACAAAGAGATTATCTTCCTGCCTAGCTTTGATGAGGTAAGCATCATCTTGATGCAAAAAAACAGACATAGAAAATATGAATGAAAGAAAATAATCTTTATCACTGGTTTTGGTGTAATCTCAACCAATTTCCCTATGGTTAAGTATTTTTTAATCCCTGAATAATTCACAATAAATTTAGGTAAAATAAAACTATTATATTAATAATTTTATATGAAGGACTTTTTACATATTTGATATTTTATGCATTTGTGCTTTTAAAAACCTGGTCTATCCGACCAAGCAAGTCAACACTGATTCCAATGCAATTGTGTTAGTGAGCATGTGATTTAGACTCATGGTTTTAATTTGAAGTGAGTATATATGTAACACTAAGGCAAATAATTATATTTGTTAAATTTATAAGAATCACATAAGTACTCAACATGTTTTTTTATTGTTAAACAGGAAAAACATTTAGACTATATAGTCTATATACATACTTAGAATGTTTATATGACTTTGGTTAAGTTTATGGAAGAGCCACACAATAATCAAAGAAAATTACTTAGACATTTCCTGGGTGTGTGTGTGTATTATATATAACCATATTTATAAGATGTAGCTACAGAATAAAGAATGGAGTTTTTTAAATAAATTGAAAATCAATGTGATGATCTAAGTAAACCTGTGCACACATAAAAGCTATTTTCAAGGACACTAAAAATTCATTGCCTATGGACAGGAACATGCATAAATATTCACCCAGTAAGCCTTCATGACAGTTTCATATAGACAGCATCAATCCTGACTGTTCTGGTATCAACAGATGTGTTGAGATCTATGACTTGATACTTGTTTCGAGTATCACCTAGATAGAAAGATCCCGTATTATTGTGAAGCCAATTATCCACCAATAAACCTAGAGAGGCAATTCCAAAAAAATTCCAACACTATTTTATGATAACATGACAAACTAATTAAAAAATTTACATTTAAGAATAAAGATCAAGAATATACAAGGCATTCTTATAAAAGAATGAGATGAGGAGCTTGCACTACTAGACACTAAAACATAAAACTGTAAAATTTAAGACAACGTAATATAGGCAAACGATCAAAAAAGTGAACAGTGGAATAGAGTCAAGAAATAGTTTTGCGCAAATAGCTTGATGTAGGAGAAAAGAACTTCTACTCCTGCTATACCTACCCCTATACGGGGATCTGCACTACTCCCGCCTCTTTATTTTTGGCCAATTATCTCAGGTGAAGCAACAGTACTTGCATCCAGCATCAAATTTTAGGCATGTGCACTGTGTCCATCCTTCTCACCTGCTAAAGGACATCAGCTGGCCAGAACTATGCCTCTATGACGATACTGGGGTTTTGAGGGTAAATAATATGACTTCTCAATTCTCTGTTCCCAATTTCATGCAGACGTTAAAGAGTATTTGTTAAAAAAATAAATGATTGAGACTGAATAATACCCAAAGCATTACTATATTTGCAAAACTGTGATCAAGACCATTGCTGTACCTGAAAGAAGGGAAATAAAACTTTCTCTTCCATTGCGTCCCTCCTCTAAGCCAGGGGCTGAGGACACAGTCTCATGGTTTCCATGCTACAAGTGAGCAGCACTGTGGGTTTAGTAGATGCTCATGGAGTAGTGGGAATCTAACCACTTATAATGGTATTTCTTGGAGAAATATGTTTTATATTAAAAACAAATGACTTGGGCACCTGGGTGGCTCAGTTGGTTAAGCGACTGCCTTCGGCTCAGGTCATGATCCCAAGTCCTGGGATCGAGTCCCACATCAGGCTCCCAGCTCCACGGGGAGTCTGCTTCTCCCTCTGACCTTCTCCCCTCTCATGCTCTCTCTCACTGTCTCTATCTCAAATAAATAAATAAAATCTTTAAAAAAAAAACAAAAAAAAAAACAAATGACTTATAAACTCTTTGTTTTAATTATCTTGTCAATATCACACCTATGGAAAGATGCCTGAGACACATAAGAGTTGTAAGAGAAAATAGAGTGCAGCCATAGTGAGACATTCATGATCAGGACACTTCAAAGGGGGGGCTAGAGAATATTTGAAATCAACATATAGCATCACGTGTCATTTAAGCAGCACGTTAAAGTTGGTAAAAGAATACATAGAAAAGAGTAGCTCGGGGCACCTGGGTGGCTCAGTGGGTTAAAGCCTCTGCCTTTGGCTCCAGTCATGATCTCAGGGTCCTGGGATCAAGCCCCACATAGGGCTCTCTGCTCAGCAAGGAGCCTGCTTCCACCTCTCTCTCTGCCTGCCTCTCTGCCTACTTGTGATCTCTCGCTGTCAAATAAATAAATAAAATCTTTAAAAAAAAAAAAAAGAAAAGATTCTAGCTCAAAAGGGAAAAATAAATTTAAAACGGGATTTGAATAAAGCTTGGAAAAGCTGATGTAGACTCAAATTCTAAAATATTTACCTTCTTTAGCTCTGCTACTAACATGAAGTATCCTTGGCATCAAAGTCTGTATCTGCCCGCACTGGGTACTCCCCTTTAGCAGCCACATGTTGGCCTCTAATGTTAATCCTAACTAAAATCAATCAGAGCTCCTTAGAGATGAACAGATTGCATGGCTCCCTTCAATGAAAATGAAAATAATTCCAGACATTTTACTGCCATAAAGCAATGAAGGGGTGAGCTTTAAAGGATGTTCATTGGTCAAGTTATGATAATCTGAGCATTTTGTGCAAGATCATGGCAAATACTTTGAGATATGCTAAAGAAAGGTAGAAATGAGTTTCTAAACACCTGTAAAGAAACACCTAGGCTGCAAATCCCTTCAGGGTAAAATCTCACAAAACACTGATTTTTAAAGAATTACAGTGTGGTTGGGTAGTATAAAATCTCAAGTTATGTAATAAAATCTGTAAAAGGTATTACGTATGGTTCAATGAGTAGATGAGGGTAAGTGAATAATATGTATTTCTAAAATGAGAGAGCCAGCTCAATTAGTGCCAACTCAGGTCAAACAATCCTAAAAGATTCCTCCAAGCATCCCTGGGATGCTAATATCACTAAATTTAAAGGATCACTGAATCCATCATGGTTCTGAATCTTCGATCAAGTGTTCTCAGTCCTGCCAAGATGGTAATTTTAATTTACTTTAAATTAAAGTAACCCCAACTTACTTTAATAAGTGGCTATATCCATGTATAATCTTGTTACTTCCTTCAAGTATGAAAATATGTGATAAAAAATGATCTGATAAATGACTATTTGGGGCAGTAGGTTAAGTACATGTAGTTTATATATATATATATATATGAAATCATTGTGCAGATTAAAGAATACTTTATTCCTTTAAACATGTTTAGATACACAGAAGAATATGAGTTACTAAATTTTGAGTTTGCTTCATTAGATCTCTTAGAGCTGCTTACACACTTTGAAGACAGTTCAGCAATTGTGGACATTGCTGCTATGAACATTGGGTTACATATGGCCCTTCTTTCCACTTCATCTGTATCTTTGGGGTAAATACTTAGTAGTGCAATTGCAGGGTCATAGGGCAGCTCTATTTTTAATTTTTTGAGGAATCTCCACACTGTTTTCCAAAGTGGCTGCACCAACTTGCATTCCCACCAATGATGTGAGAGGGTTTCCCTTTCTCCACATCCTCTCCAACACTTGTTGTTCCCTGTCCTGTTAATTTTGGCCATTTTAACTGGTGTAAGTTGGTATCTCAATGTGGTTTTGATTCGAATTTCCCTGATGGCTAATGACAAACATTTTTTCACATGTCTATCAACCATATGTATGTCTTCTTTGGAGAAGTGTGTCTGTTCATGTCTTATGCCTATTTTTTGACATAATCATGTTTTTTGGGCGTTGAGTTTAAGGAGTTGTTTAAAGATCTTGGATATCAGCCCTTTTTCTATAGTGTCATTTGTGAATATCTTCTCCCATTTCATGCGTTGCAAAGATACAGATGTAGTGAAAAGAAGGGCCATATATACCCCAATGTTCATAGCAGCAGTGTCCACAATCACCAAACTGTGAAAAGAGCCAAGATGCCCTTCAACAGACAAGTGGATAAAGAAGGTATGGTCTGTATATACAATGGAATGTTATGCAGCCATCAGAAAGGATGAATACCCAATTTTTATATCCACATGGATGGGACTGAAGGAGATTATGCTGAGTGAATTAAGTCAAGCAGAAAAAGTCAAGTATCATATGTTTTCACTTACTTGTGGAGGATAAGGAATAACATGGAGGACATTAGGAGAAGGAAAGGAAAAGTGAATTGGAATAAATTGGTGGGGAGAGTTGAACCATGAGAGACTGTGGACCCTGACAAACAAACTGAGGGTTTTGGAGGAGGGGGGTTGGGGGGAGGGGGAGCCTGGTGGTGGGTATTAAGGAGGGCACGTATTGCAAAATTGCTAGATTCATAAACAAGAGGCTTAACTGCGATTTAAGGTTTAAGAACTACAGACCTCTTTTAAATATAATACTTTAATAGGCTGAATTCCAACCAAAGCACAAGTAATTGTATATCTATTTTTCTACATACTGAAATACTCCTTACATGTTAAAAAATATAATAACCCATTTTTAATTTGGAGGCTGTCATGCAATGTTAGATAGTGGTTGGTTATACGTATTACTTGACTTGGCAAGATACAGAAATCGAATGGAATCTTAGGTTTGCTACTTAACAACCCCTTGACCAGAGGAAAGCTGCTTCGCCTCTCTGAACTTGAATTTTCAATGTTAACATGGGTATGGTAATAGTATCTACACATCCTTTTGATGATATTGGTAGGTAAATAACTTGTTTTAGGTCCTGGTAAATAGTAATAATGCAAATGGTAGTGATTCATTGTTAACACAGGCAAAATTAGCTAATATTGTGTGTCCAACATTGAGTGTCCAAGGAGACCACATTTAATAAGGACTTTGCAGAGGAAGGGGAGTAGGATGTATTCGATAAAATGGAAAAGCAGAGAATTTGAGATAAAGGCTCAGAAGCAAGAAAACACAAAGCAAATCTTGAGGTCTGTAAGTAAATTTTGCAAAGGTTTATATCGAGGAAATCATTATGAGCAAATGGATTAAGTCCCGATTGTAGAGAAACCGGAATAACAGAAGAGTTTTTATGTTAGCAATTGCTTTCATATTAAGAGCTGTGAAGTGAAACAGTTAAGCACTAAATATTAAACACTGGAACTAGATGTAAATGGAATGATTGTCAAAATGATATTTAGACTAAAGTATGTAGAACACAAAATTGCTTCCCAGTATCATTTTCTAAAAATAAAATTTTCATTCAGTGGGAATGCATTTAAAAATGCAAGACACTATAACTTTCCTGAATTCGATTTTTGAAAACAACAGGTTTATTCTCTTGATGTGTTTTAGATATTTAAATGGTTTTACCACAGAACTATTAAACTACCACGAAAACCTCAATTTCAAGTGATAAAGTGGTAAGGTCCTGAAGCAAAGTGTCATTAGTATTGGTTATGAACTGAAATAGTATTTTTTTGTTTTTTGCTTAGGAAATTTAATCCCTTCACATGATGATAAAATCACATATTTTCTTAACATAGGGTTTTTAAAACTAATTTTGGTCCATGTAATGAAGAATTATTCTGGAATCCTTTTTATGTTAGAAATAAGCAGCTTTTTTAAAATAAAACAAGTTGATTGTTAATAAAAATTATATATACTTTATTTTGAGAGATGACTTCCTTAAGTAAAGATTTTCTTGGGGTAATAATGTGTTTCAGAATACATATTTGTTCACATAATTATTCTATTATTCTTATGTGAGTTTGTAAAAATTGGTGAATCTGAAGGCAAACTTTGTAGCGATATGCTTTTGGGTCACTGAGGAAAAAAGTGAGCCCAGTAGTTCTCAAAATGTGGTGGGAGAGACAAACCACAAGAGACTCTTAATCATAGGAAACAAACTGAGTTTGCTGGAGGGGAGGGGGGTAGAGGGAGGGGGTAACTGGGTGATGGGCATTAAAAAGCGCACGTGATGTGATGAGCACTGGGTATAAGACTAATGAATCACAGGACTGTACCTCAGAAACCAATAATACATTATATGTTAATTAACTGAATTTAAGTAAAAAAAAAAAAAAAAGTTAAAAAAAAATGTGATTGCCAAACTTACAGAAGCAGGAGCACCACCTGGGAAATTTAGAAGTACATTCTCAGGCCCCAGCCCAGACCTATGAATCAGAAACTGGACACGGGGCCCAGCAGCCAGTGTTTTAATAAACTCTCCAGATATTTCTGATATACATGAAAGCTTGAGAACTACTGATTCAAGATTTCCCACTGGATTAGAGATTTTCAATAAATTTTAATTACCGTGTACAGATAATCAGAGAAATGTAAATTTTTTATGTCTAACATTTTTCCATTCAGCTCAATTAGCATTTTCTAATTCCCTGAAATTTTGCTTGTTGGTGTTCATTTATGCCAAAGAACGTAAATTGGTGATTACTAACTTAAAAATGGTTTCTAAGTAATTCCTCATTAAGTCAGTAATTCATACTTAATTATAAATTTATGAAAGATGCATGCATTTTTAAACATTAAAGGGAAGAGATATAGTAGAATTCTGCCAGATCTTATCCCATGGAATCCACCCATCGTTTCTATCTTTGACAGTAGCTGCCAAATGGTGGTGTAAAGACTTGCTTTCTTATAAACACTACAGAGAGGTAGAAACTACCTTGTTCTTAATCCAGGTACAACCATCTATTCACCTATTACTTTTCTAGTCATGCCTAACACACAGGCATGATCATACACAGGCACAAACATGTACGGACAATTCCATTGCCAAACCCCTTCCAACCCAGGAAGAGGAGTGCCGCTGCTGTCCCCGCTAGAATTCATAATTTTTCTTTCTCTTATGGAAATTTATCAGTTGTTGTTCTATGGTAGTGACATGGAGTATGACACTTGAGATACAGTAAGGGCTAAGCAGGTTATGCCAACTTTCTTAGGAACCCCATAAACTTATCTAACATGGTTGCTAAAAAGAAAAGCTAACCTTGCAACAAATAATTCCTTATTTAAGGAGCTCCTATGGTCTAGGTTAGCATTGCTCAGCACAAATATAATGTGAGCCACAGATGTTTTTCTAACTTTTTAGTAGCTCTATTAAAAAGGTAAAGATACTTATAAAATGTGAATGGGCTATTCAATCCAATTTATCCAAAATATTACCACGTCAAAATGTTATCAGTATAAAAAATGAGATGTTTTATATTTTTTGTATTTTTAATTTTTTTAATTTTTTATATTTTTATTTAGTTTTCACTAGTACATCTTTTGATTTGACATGACGCTTGCATTTACAGGATGTCGCAATTCACATAAGGGCCGTAACTAGAGGCTATTGTATATATATCCCAGTTCTGGCCTCAGAACCAAGCAAATTTTCCTCAGGCATGAAAAAAAGAAAAAAAAAGCATTAAAACTTCATTAACATATCCATTTACCAAATTAAACTCTCCTCTAAAAAGCTATACTTTTCTGTATAAAACTAAAGTACATGAGGACTTTAGATTATATGTTAATATATTTTTTGGTTTGTGTTTCAAGGATTAAGTTGCTGAAGGAGGTGCTCTTATTTTTCCTATAACTTTTTCATTTTTCAGGTAGATGGTCCTGCATCTAAACTTTGTTTTAGAATGTTCCTTGCTGAACAGTGGGCCTAAATGTCATTTGTAGTGTTTCCACAGCTCTTGAACTATTTTAAGCAACAGAATATTTATGTAAGTATTTCCATGTTACACTAGTACACAGAAACATTCTTAAGCCATGATTATAGTGGCTGTTTACAGTTGGACTTACTTTAAAAGAGGGATAATCGAATGGAATTTTGCTGAGTTGTACTGGGAACCTTAAGAAGCTAATGTCTATTGCCATGAATAGTCCAAACCTATCTTGGTCAAGTTCTTCTCATTTCTTCTCCCTCAATAATTCTTCTGCAGGTCCCCAACGTACTAAGTGTTTTTAGCATTAACACGAAAGGTATATGAAATCATCTGGGAATCAAACTGAGGCTGACAGAAGGAAGGTGGGTGGGGAGACGGGGTAAACCAAGTGATGAAATCATCCTTCCTAGCTTGAATGCATCCTCACCCTTGGTTTCTTAAATAAAATTCTGACAATTTGACACTTTCATCCTTCATTCACTTCTGCACTAGAAAATCAAGTTTCCTTTTTAAGTGTGATATTAGACCACTTTAGTTTTTCTTTTACTATGAAAGGTAGTATTAAAATTCCAAGGAGCCACATATTCCCAAACTATTTCTGCTTTGCAAAGTGATAGTATATTTTGACTTTTGTAAACTATTTTTTTTTACATTTTCTTATTAAGAAGTATGCCAAGTGTTACAAAGTTGCAACAACATAAATAGCAGTTTTAAGGGATTAAATACATTTTACTCAGGTGTTAAATGTACTTGAGTCACACACGTGAGAAAAAGGATTCAAAGAATAAACCCTTGTTCAATAAATTGCAATTTTCTGTTTAATAAACAGAATTATTGTTTATTATTACCCGTTTAATATTTCTTATTATATTATTTATATTATATATAATATATATTATATTATATTATATATATTACCTGTTTAATATTTCTCTATATTTGCATTGTGTTATATCATTTTTCAATCACAAAGTCATTTTCAATCACATTTTTCTTTTTTTTTAATTTTTTATTAACTTATACTATATTATTTGCCCCAGGGTACATGTCTGTGAATCATCAGGCTTACACATTTCACAGCATTTGCCATAGCACATACCCTCCCCAATGTCCATAACCCTACCCCCCCCACACCTCCCAGCAACCCTTAGTTTGTTTGGTGAGTTTAGGAGTCTCTTATGGTTTGTCTCCTTCCCCATCTTGTTTCATTTCTCTTCACCACCCCCCCATAACCCGCTGCCCTGCCTCTCAAATTCTTCATATCAGAGCGATCATGTGATAATTGTCTTTCTCTGACTGACTTATTTCACTTAGCATAATACCCTCTCGTTCGATCCACGTCGTTGCAAATGGCAAGATTTCGTTTCTCTTGATGACCGCATAGTATTCCATTGTGTATATATACCACATCTTCTTTATCCATTCATCTGTTGATAGACATCTAGGTTCTTTCCATAGTTTGGCTATTGTGGACATTGCTGCTATAAACATTTGGGTGCAAGTGACCCTTCGGATCACTACATTTGTATCTTGAGGGTAAATACCCAGTAGTGCGATTGCTGGGTCGTAGGAGAGCTCTATTTTCAACATTTTGAGGAACCTCCATACAGTTTTCCAGAGTGGTTCAATCACATTTTTCAATCACAAACCCTCTAGCATTTCTAAATGAGAAAGGGCTATTTGGTTAGATATAGATGCAAAACTCATTAAAAAGGAGTAACTATACGGGCACCTGGGTGGCTCAGTGGGTTAAAGCCTCTGCCTTCAGCTCAGGTCATGATCTCAGGGTCCTGGGATACAGCCCCACATCGGGCTCTCTGCTCAGCGGGGAGCCTGCTCCTCCCTCTCTCTCTCTGCCTGTCTCTCTGCCTACTTGTGATCTCTCTCTCTGTCAAATAAATAAATAAAATCTTAAAAAAAAAAAAAGGAGTAACTATAGTGTTGGGGAGTGGGAACTTTCTGTCCTGTTTAAGGACCTTCTATAGCCAGACTAACAATCAAATTGACATGAGACAGATTAACAGGAGAAAATCATATTTAATGGCTTACTTACAGAGAAGCTACACAGACACAGAAATTCCAAATACAGTCAGTCAAAATGAGGTATATATATAAATATATATCATTCCGAACTGAGAAGAGGGTAGGGGTTTGAGACTTCAAAGGGAAGGTATGCAATTCACAGGAAAGTGAAAAAAAGTAAATGATACACAAGTGTTTGCTGGGCCACTCAGTGGGACATAAAGGACTTTGATCTAGCAGGTCTTGCTAGGTTCCTCCTTGTCTATCAAACCTAGTTCATATGCCATAATGTAGTTATCTATGGTGATAAGTTCCTTCCTGTAGCAGGTTCTCCAACTAAATTCTTTTTAGGCAGTTTAGTGGGGAGGTAAAGAGCTTTTCCTGAATCTGCTGGGTTTTCAATTGCTTTTTAACTCACAATTACTTTCACGCCAAGTGGCCCAT
This sequence comes from Nasua narica, assembly GCA_028533885.1. Taxonomy (NCBI): domain Eukaryota; kingdom Metazoa; phylum Chordata; class Mammalia; order Carnivora; family Procyonidae; genus Nasua; species Nasua narica. The sequence goes on from CM052799.1 coordinate 96,591,270, forward strand.
CTTGGCGTGGCCTGCCCTTGGCCCCTACAATAGCACCCTCTAGGTCACTCCCTACTCCCTTCTGCAAAAGAAATAATGACACAATGTGTCTAGATAAAGCAAAAGAAAAACTAATCATGATTTTCCATTGTTCAAAGTTTTGAGCTATTGTGTGAAGCTGAATCATCAACTACATATTCGCTTGGACCCAATGTCTCATTTTCTTTTTAATCAAGTTTATTGTGGGTTTTTATTTTTTTTTCTTTCATTACCATGTATTTTTAACAAATCTTCTAGAATTTTTGGGGGAGTATTCCTTTCTCAAACATTAACCCCTAAAGGCACCCACATGCTCATTTCTTTGATTTTAGGGTAATATGTCTTATTAACCAAACTGGAGTGTATCTCTTTTGCCTTATTTAAAATGAGAGAAATTGCTAATGTTCTAAAGAGAGGTAGTTATAAAATATAAGCCTTTAGCCTAATTCCACTCCTCATCCTTTCAAACAACAAAGTATCTAGACAGTAGATGGTTTTCCTTTTTTTTAAGAGTCAACAGATAGTTTTCCCATTTTATTCAAGGACTTAGAATGTCAGTCTTTTAAAGACCTCAATCTAATATAACAAAAGGCTTGTATTTTAGTAATATTGTACACATTCCTAAGTGAATCTTCCAACATACCCAAGCCTCTTTTATACATGTTCTCATTAAGAACCAAAGTCACTACTTCCCTTGACCTCCTAGACCTCCAAGTCCATATAAAACATTAGAAAAGGTACCCTACATGTCTATGTGTTTCTATTATGCCAATAATTCCAGATTTCCTAGAATAAGACATCCTTTCTCTGAGACAATGTCAGGCTCATAGGGTATTGCTTTCTTAATTCTGACTGTGTTTCCTTTGAGATAGCAAAGAGTATCATTTTTTTTACCCCATCCCTACACTCACATCATTCCTAAGCCCATTCATGTTCAGTCATAGATGGTATAGGCAGTTTTTACAACTTAATAGGCTATTGCAAACAATTTGTGAATAGTTATGAAAACCAATGGTAAGGTTAAGTGAAGAATCAGAATTGCCACCTCCTAAAACGTGTAGGTTATCATGTTCCACTTCCCTGCTTTGTTAAGCTTTTTACAGGTGTGCTGTTATCTGGGACACCATGTACCTACTGGCTGCGATCAGAGGCTCTCTGGAAGAACTTTATGTCTCTTTAATTGTGTTTTACCCTAGAGGGCACTGCCCTCTTGTACCTGATATACTATCAGTAGATATATTCATAGGTTAAGACTTTTCATCTTCGGAAGTTCTCTATAAAAATGCAAATTTCCCTCTAAAGACTCTGAATCGGACGTGCTAAGAGGCTATTAATCAGGAAGAATCCTAGGGAAGCTGAAACTCTCAGCTACAATTCCATTATCTTCTAAGAATATTTTGATGCTGATTTGAAACCTGAGGCAAGCAAAGAAGGACAGTGTTCTCTAGGGCCAGGGCAAAGGAGAAAGGAACAGGACCTGGAGCAAAACAGAGAGGCAGATCTAAAGGTCTGATAATTGCATTCTGAATCAAATAACATTAATGAATCATTGGTTAACTGAAAATGCCCTTTTCTTTTATGGTTGGAGAGAAGACAGTTTGATGAAAAAACAGAGGGCTTACATTCAAAAGACCTGATTTTTTTTTAATTTTATTTTTTCAGTGTTCCAAGATTCATTGGCATTCATTCATGCACCACATTCAGTGCTCCATGCAATATGTACGTGCCCTCCTCAATACCCACCACCAGGCTCGCCCAATCCCTGACCCCCTCCCCTCCAAAACCCTCAGTTTGTTTCTCAGAGTCCACAGTCTCTCATGGTTCGTCTCTCCCTCCAATTTCACTCACTCAAAGACCAGCATTAAATGTAACCATGTCTGGACGTTTCAGTGCCACCATCATATTCATCCACTGTGTGACTTTAGGCAAAACTACTTCTTAGACCCTCCACCACAGGGTAGAGAGGACAGTAAGGTTTTTTGGAGGATTCAAATGAAACATGGTAAGCACTGGGAAAAAAGTGTTACAATTACCATAACTCCTACCATCACTACTAACATATACAGAGTTTGTACTACAGGCTGGGCATTATTCTAAGCAATTTTTTTAAATTTATGCAATTAATCTCCCCCCTCCTCAACACCATGAGGTAGGTTCTTTTAAATCCCCTACTCTATTGTCGAACAAATGAAACATTTATTGAGCCACTTGATTTTATACTAGTGAGTAGGAGAGTCAGTATTTGAACCTAGGTAGTCTGACTCCAAGGCCAAGAATCTTAGCAATTTATGTGTTATGCTGCTGATGGTTTTTCTTAGTCGTTGTATTATCATTACTATTACTACTAAAAACTATGTACATATATTTTTAAAGATTTTATTTATTTTATAGAGAGAGATCACAAGTAGGCAGAGAGGCAGGCAGAGAGAGAGGGGGAAGCAGGCTCCCTGCTGAGCAGAGAGCCTTATGTGGGGCTTGATCCCAGGACCCTGAGATCATGACCTGAGCCAAAGGCAGCCGCTTAACCAACAGAGCCACCCCTAAAAGTTATATTCTTGAGGAATTTCAGATTATTTTGAATAAAATCTCAATACTCAGTTTCCTTATAACAATGTTAAAGATACCAGCCATAATCCGCCCATGGGTTTGTTGCAAGGCTTTAATATAATATTGTTTGTGCTAACACTGTATTCCTCAAAATTAAATTACCTGGAGTCTTGTTAAAATGCAGTTTATAATTCATTAGGTCTGGGATATTTCTAACAAATTTTTGAATTTCTAGAACTTTCCAGGTACCACACTGAGTGACAAGGTGCTATGAATCTCCTGGAAAATTCTGCACTTTTAGTATTAGTGACTCTTGGCTATTTCCTATGTGACAAGTTTTGGGCACATGGGGCTTGAGGGGTTTCGTTGGTGTACTAGGGCAGAGTTCTGTATAGACTGGGCCAGACTAGGCCATTACATCACCCAAAGGTATCATGTACATTACAAAAACAGAATGAAAGTTTGAGATGCTCTATAAACATTTTTAACTTCCTGTCTTAAGAAATTAAACATGGTATTCCTTCGAGCATTTTCCTGTTAAAGAATAAAAGATGGCATCTTTAAGTGTCTCCCAAGTGAGAAAAGTTATAATTAACTATAATCACTATTAGTTGCCTGGGATAGAAAAAATGACATTTTGCCACCTTGCCCCTTGGAAATGGTGACAAAGTGTCAGAGATTGCATCAATGGCTGAATCTTGTTCTATTCTTCCAAACTTCCCTAGTAAAGGAGAGGGAGATAAGGGGTTTTTCATTGTTCTTGCTTGGAAATAAAAGCAATAACACCCAGCAAAGGACTGAGGATAAATGTCTGATTCTTAATATTATCTTGGGAAAAATTAAAAATATCTTCACCCAAAAACAAAAACATTTTTTCACTACTCTATATCCCTTGGGATTCTGAATCTCTCATTACCTGTCTTACTTAAAACAAATGTAGAAACAAAGCTAATAAAAACTTTAATTCACAGTCTCAAAGGGAGAGGGTGTTTTTTCTTGATCTTTGGCTAATAATTCCCCCAAAATGATTGGTAAAAGTTCTTACAAACCATAAAGTGCCAAACAAATGTCAGTGTAATAAATCATTGCTGCTATGAGATTTCTTCACATAGCAGTAATTTCTTTTAAAAGTCTAAGCAGAACCTATACTATTTAGAAAATGGTTTCCCCCAGATTTTAGAGGTGACAAAAGAGGTTATAGTGATGAATATTTGACCCTTTCCCTCAGTCCACCCTGGACAGTGTCTTAGCAAAGGAATAAATACTATGCACTGTCAGTCACACTGAAACTTACAGTCTGCAGAGTGGCCATCTGATTGCTTCAATATTCATTTATTCATTCCTCCCACAAATGTTTGAGAAAGTGTCAAGGAAGAGAAACAAAGTCATGGATATGTGGCAAAGTGTCACGAGAGGCCAACTTAACTCACCTCATGATTGTGCCCTCATTCATGCCAATGAATAAAGACGGAATTGATTTGAGAATGCCATAAATGTTACTAATTTCCAAAAGGGAAGCGTGGGATAATAATAAATGGTATATTGTCAAAAGTTTTAAGAAGTATTTTAAGAAAAACTAATGATAAACTTTTAACGTTTGTCATTATTTACAGAAAATGTTCATTTGATTTATGAGTTGGCAAATTTATGCAGTGTTAACACAGCAACCCTAAGACAACTGGTGTTGAAAAATACATAACTAGACTAGTATTAATGCTCCAAAGGGTGATTTTATAGGTAATGCTCAACTCTGACATTTTGGAGAGTAACTTCCAAATGGTGTGTGAAGCATGTTTTATCTTAAGCTTAATGTGTGATATGGAAAAAGGGGCAGAAATGTCTCTCAATTATGAAAATCAGCACCCTTTCCTGATGCGTAGTATTCTGTCATACTTGGAGAATAAAACACTGTTTTGCAACACATGAATTATAATTTGGAAAAAGATTCAGAATGGACAAAAAAACCTCAAAAGGTTTTAAAAGCATTAAAAATAACTTCTATGATTGTTATTCTTATGTTTAAAGATAAAGAGGTTAGAAATAGGCAGAAGGCTTAAGTTTCCTTTAAAGGTGATAGATTTTATAATCAAAAGACTCTACTTGGCAAAAAAGTTGGTTTCCATATAAAAAGTTGAACATTTCTTTGAAATTTTTCTCTGAAATTTCAGCTTGATGAATTCAGAACAGTTGTTCAAATCTGTACCTTTAATAATCATTTTTTACCGTTACTGATTTATATGCACAGTCATCCACCTAAAACTACTGCATTAAAATAGTGACCCAAACAACCAGGAATAGAGTCCATATCCTAGAAAATACACTGTATATAGACCAACCATAACCCCATATGAGATGCACTCCCTTTGCTGGGGATACTGAGGATGCTACTGCCCCTCCCATACTTAGAAAATGCTTTGAAATGCCTTTTTCAACAGTGCTGATGGCTAAATCACATTAACAATCCTCAAGCTTCCACCACTGAGACAAATTGAATACGTATTTGAGAAGTAAGGGTACCAGATTAGCAAATGAAAGTACAAGTTAATCGCTAAATTTGAATTTCAGATGAATTTTTAGTTTATGTCCCATGCAAATATGCAGTACAGCCTGAGTGTACCCCATTCAATACTTACACTAAAAAAAGCGAATTGTTACTTGAAATTTGTATTTACTGGGCACCCTGAACTTTATCTGGCAAGCCTGTGGAGAAGGCTATTTCAGGTTAGAACTGTTATCTAGAGGAGGAGGAGGAGGAAGAAGAGCAGCAGCAGCAGGGGTACCAAGTACAATAGTAACAATAGTAGAAAAAGCTATTTATCAAGTGCCCCCTCTGTGCTCTGTGTTCATTCTCTCATTGAACTCTTCCCAACAGGCCTCCGGGGTCAGTGCTTTCGTGGATGAGGAATTTAGCAGAGTACCTGGCACATAACCACCAGTCTCTGTTAGTCGTTTGTTTTTATTTTTAATTTTATTGTACCTCCTCTTCAAGAAGAGGAAACTGAGGCTCTAAGACCTCCTGTCTGCTTACTTTGAAAGGCGGTGCCCTGGGATTTGAATCACATCCTGTTTCTGCAGCCTAAGATCTTAGACACTTTGCTCTCCTATCCTAGATACTTTCCTCTTCTTCCAACATTTGAAGTATACTAGGTGGCGAAGCCTTGAACTGGCCTTTATTTTGACCATTCTAACTCATGACGACATAACTGCAGTTGGTTGGTTGATCGAAGCTGACGTGCAGAAGTCAGAATGGTATATTAGCTGAAATGGAACAAACGTGTTTGGCATGAGAATGTAGTACAGTCAGAACTGACAGGCATTCACAAGTATCCAAAAAAAGACCCCCCCAAACACACCCAACTTGAAAAGCCTTAGAGAGGTAGTAAATGTCTGCAAATTCAGTACAATCCAGGTCCTCGGATTCCCAGCAGTGCTCAAAAATGATGTCATCTTCATTTCAGTTTGTCTTTCGTATGTATTGAATAAACTAATTTATCAACAGAAGAGGCATTTAATAATGTCCACTAAATTTCTTCTGGAAGTCATTAATGCAGAAACCAATGATAAAAATCACCTACTACACACTTTTTCAATTATGCTTATCTCTATCACTAAGCCTGTGATTGGTTTATTGGCAAATCCTTAAAAAATCTTAATTATAAATTCTTCACTTCCATTCAAGATAGTCTAATTTTGATATATTACTTTTGGAAAAACATTATTAATTCAACATCTGAATAAGAAGGCTTCATAAATAACAATTCAGGCATCAGCTTCTAATAACTAATGTCTTACACCATTAACCTGCCACAGCCATCAGATTTATAGATTAGCAGAGGTGAGAAAGTGAAAATAGACTGGAAATCGTTCTGATAACCATGTATCTTCCCTAGTCTCACCATTTAACCAATGGAAGAGAAGAACAATAAAAGTCGTTTAACTAATGACTTGTTAAAATATCAAGTCCAAGTAGCCAAACTTATTTTGAGGCTATAACAATTAAGATGAAATTCAAAATTAAAATGGATTTATAAACCTTATTACTAGTGTAATATTTAAGCCTTTTTTTTTCCCCAGTAACGCGTGCCTCAAATGTTGTTGGACATCATTTTAATAATATCTCATAGTTGCTAATAGCAGATGATTTTGAATAAGACTTCAGTGATGTTTGATAATTTTTTTCCCCTTTCTGTAACAACATTGCAGATTTGCCTATATGAATGCCAGGCCCAACAGTAATACACATTTTTGTCTACTGAAAAAGCTGAGATGATGGTTATGGGCTTTAGGAACTTCATTTTTTAAAATAATTCCATAGAGCACAGGAAACTCAAGATGAATGTGTATAGTCTGCTCAGAAAAGCAGAGAACTGTGCATCTTTCCAGAATGTTTTGCTTAAGAATTTTGAAGTTTATTCTTGGTAACAGAGGTAATTCTTCATGTATTACAAAACAGAATAAATTCTTAATTTGAAGTAACTTTATTGAACAAGTCTTGTAAAGTATAATAGAGCTGCATATTCAAAGTCCACTCTCCTCAGGATGCAAAGGAATGAGCTATATACCCAATTTTGATTTTGCTTCTTGACATGATGTATAAGATGGTTATTATTTGTATCAATAATGTTTAATATTTAGACAAGTAAAACTGCTTTTTCCAGATGACAGCTTCTCCATTCCTTTCCTTTGGCAAATGTTCACATAGTTCCTAATTGTAGTTTAACAAAGAATAATAAAAATTACATTTTCCATTAAAAAATCTTTGTAGAGTATCTGCTTGTGGGAAAAGTAACTTTTGTGAATTTTTAGTAGTGTTTTCTAAACCTGACAGGAAAGCATGTCATATCATATTCTCTAAAGTTTTGAAGGAAGCTCCCAGAAAATAGAGGAAGGAATCCATGACATTTCGAAGGCTGATTTATAGGTAATCATCGTGAACTGGCAATGAGCTAGGTAGTATTTATCTGTGCCCTTTTCATCCATTTCTCACCTCAGACTTTCTTGCTGCCAGGTTGAGGGGGAAATGAGTTTCAAGACTGAATGTATGTGAAAGTGTCAGAGTTGAACCAGGGTTTTGCAAGTGTGTATTAGGAAACTGATACCAAACAGAGGCAAGCAAAGGAAACCTTGAGGCAGTCAGCAACTCTAAATGATAATGGAAGCTTGGCATTATGTCATAACTTAAAGGACAAATGAAGACTTTGGGTCCTCAGAAAAAACATCAGTATTGTCTAGGTCCAAACTAAAGGTTACATTCATGGATATCATTTATTACAGTAGAAATAAATCCTTCTGAAACCTATTTCTTAAATGACTCATTATAAAAGGCAAGAAACTACATAAAACTGAACCTTTTATAGAATGTACTCTCTATCTACAGATTCTTCCTGAGGTCAAATAAAGGGAACTAGGATGGCCAATCACTCTAATGTAAAAAGGATTTCTGATGCAGTGACCTCTTGCTGCTCTTCCATGGACAAATGTTCCTGTAGTTTTTCTATTCTATTCTGAATGCCTTAGAAATGCCAACAGAAACTAAAGGGGTAGTAATAATGACCATTCTTTTTATTTATTTGTTACAGATACAGATCTCCTAACTCAGAAACACCTCTTCCTTCCTCGCACTCCTTTGCTCCTTCCCTCACTGTTCTTCACCTGGAAATATTTAACAACACTAAGGCACTTCAGGAAGCATTGCCTTTCTCTGATTGTAAAATAAGCCCCTCTTGTTATTACCAAGCTCTTTCATGACTTCTCTATAAAACAGTTGCCTGGGTGACACTTACATCTATTCTAGGAAGTTACCACACAAATTGAAATCCTTGATATACAATTTTCTTTTGGTCCAATTAGTGGTAGAGATTAGAAATTTAAGCTGAGGTCGAGCATGCCCATTTTGGGGGTCAGTTACATTTCAAAAACGAACATTAAAAAGGGACATGTCTTACCACAGTGACAATCTACTCAAAACTTTGAGTGATACTAAGGAATAGGTATTAATTTTAGAACCTCTTTTTTAATAGGTTGTGACCTTTGGCTTATTAACTATCAAACCATCTTAATATTAAAACCAAGTAAAAATTCAATTGATTGAATTTCCATAAGTTTTGAGACATACTAAAAACACTACCTTTGAAAATTCTATCTTCCCTTAGTTTGATATATGCATACAGTTTTAGCTAGTTGTTTTAAGAAAGGCTAGTGCATTTTGAGTGATGGTGACCCACCAATTTATCTTTGGCCAATGATATTGCCATTGGCCACCAATCTTTGGCCATGATATTGCCTCAAATTTTGCATTCATTTGAAAATGCTGATCATTAAAAATTGCTATAATTCCTCTTAGAAAATAGTAAACTTTTTAAACTATCGATTAGTAAGCTTGATCTTAGACATGTTAAAGTGTTATAGGTTATCAACAAGAACATTGTGACATATTCCTGACAGATGCCTTGCTCAGGTTCAGCTGTGCTTTGTGTTGACATCTCCTTATACAGTAGTATTACACGCTTAAACCCAGAAGAATTCACTGCCGTGTGTAGTAGCACAATGGAAGATCTTGGGAGAATATCTAAATAATATGGGTTTTACTAGTGATTTGGGGGACTGCTAACTTGGACAAGAATTTTGAAATCTTTTTTATCAAATAAATTCACTACAACATTGAAAGGAATAGCTAATAGGTTGTATCAGAAAAGATCTTAAAAGGGGTGTGTTGGGGACTGTCAATTCACATGTTTTTTTTTTTTAAGATTTTATTTATTCATTTATTAGAGAAAGAGAGAGTGAGAGAGAACATGAGAAGGGAGAAGGTCAGAGTGAGAAGCGGACTCCCCATGGAGCTGGGAGCCCGATGTGGGACTCGATCTTGGGACTCCAAGATCATGACCTGAGCCGCAGGCAGTTGCTTAACCAACTGAGCCACCCAGCTGCCCCAATTCACATGTTTTACCGGGTATATTCCTTTAGCCATTATAAGCTCTACTTCCCTCATATGTTAAGATGATATTATCTATCACATGGTAGTGAAATGGCATTATGAAAGTCACTCTGAAGAATGATAGGAAGAGATATTTAATCAGTAATAAAAATGCCTATATACTAAATACTTTCTATAATCCGGACACTGAGCTGTGAAAATAATTATTTCATTTGTTTCAGGAAACTGAAAAAATCAGAAGTTTCATTTGCGGGGGCACCTGGGTGGCTCAGTGGGTTAAAGCCTCTGCCTTCGGCTCAGGTCATGATCTCGAGGTCCTGGGATCCAGCCCCACATGAGGCTCTCTGCTCAGCAGGGAGCCTGCTTCTCCCTCTCTCTCTGCCTACCTCTCTGCCTATTTGTGATCTCTCTCTCTCTGTCAAATAAATAAATAAAATCTTAAAAAAAGAAAAAGTTTCATTTGTGTCCCCAAAGATAACTAAAGTCCAGAAGGTAGGACTTAGTAGCCTATCTGGAAACTGCTTATAATCCTTAAATGTCTATGACCCAAGTTGGAGAAGTATGACAAGTGTGATGTGGTTACCACAAACAGCCAAACTGTCAAGGTGACTTTACAGAAATGGAGTGGTAAGAGCAAAGATGATCTCCTCTCTGTACTCTGCCCCAATCAGACTTTGCCAAGAAGCTGGTGTTTTGTAATGGGAGTTACAGAGACAGATTATTCAGCTTAAAGACAGTGACAGATTGATGCAAATCCTTAAATCTGGGCCATTTGTAAGATAGTTATAGAATCTGAAGGTTTTAAAAAATAGGGTGGGTAAGCAATTATTGTCTTTAAATATCTGACAGATTATCCCATGAAGGAAGCCTAAACTTGGTCTATATTATTCTAGAGTATTATTAGAATTACCTGAAATTAGAAAGTGTCAGAGCACTAGCTGGAAGATCATAGGATATGGATGTCTTAGGGATAATAATACAGAATACCCTTTGCTTAGGCCACCTTGAAGTTCTTGCTTTTGTTTTGCATTTTTGCTATAGATGGTACAGATTTTTTAAAAAAACTATTGCTAGAGACTTACTGGTCTTTTTGAATCTTTTGGTTAGTGTTTTTCATCAGTTTTGGAATACCCTCAGGCATTCCATTTTCAAGTTATCTCCTTTGCCTCACTTTTTCTTCTTAAGTTCTATTTAAATGTATATTAGATCTTACCCTATCCTTCATGTTTTGTGATACCATTGCTATCTCTTCTGTGTTGCATTCAGGATACTTTATTCTGATCTATTTTCCAATTCAAGAATTCTATCTTCAGCTGCGTCTGAATATGGTGTTAAACTCTTCCACGGAAGCTTATTTTAAGTGAATTTTGACTCCTTGTTATTCATTAAGCCTTGATTAAATCATGTGTATAATTTACTTTTCATAGATTGACCTAAAATATGTGTTTGTGTAATTCTAAAATCTTCTGCTATAGAAATCTATGCATTATATACTGATATTTAACTTGGGAGATCATATATACAGAAAATGAAGTTATGGCCACTTTAACTTAAAGATATTAGTCAGATGTTGGTTATCCTAAGATGCAGAATCATAGTTGGGAAATTGGATTTTTTTCCAAATAAAATCTTATTATATATATAAATTTTAAAAAATATCTTAGAGAAAGAGAGTGAGCGGGGGGGGGGGGCAGAGGGAGAACCTGTCTCTCCACCAAGCACAGAGCCTGATGCCAGGCTCGATCCCATGACCCTGAGACCATGACCTGAGCCAAAATCAAGAGTTGGACACTTAACTGACTGAGCCACCCATATATTCCATGTTTTTAAATGTAAACCTCACTTCCTGTCTTTTATCCTTAATCTTTGTTCCTCATATTTAATTAGGAATACCCTAAACTAGATTTTAAGTGTTATATTTAATGCCATTTTCACAAGTATTACAAGCTTACAGCAATTTATGAAAATATTGTTTTATATACTTTTCACTTAGAGTGAAAATATTAAATGGCAATGCTGATTTCTATATGTTTTCTTCTAAGTCTCTAGAATGGTTAAAAAATTATCAAATTCATGCCTGCAGTCAACATTTTTGTTTGAATAAAATGAAGTTGGCTTAAAACTATTAAGCATTTTCAAACTCCCAGAAGGGACTGGTTTTCTTTTTATTTCTTTAGCTGAAATACCCAGATGCCCCTAACATATGCCCTTTGATGGACCCCCTCAAACATTGAAGATTCTATGGAGTAGGAAGAAGCATGTTTGAAAACTACACAAAATAAGAACTTCCTAATAACGTTGACTAGAACCTTATTATTTATTCATTTCTGCTAAAGGAAGTCACTTGGACAAGCGAAATCCAGTCAGCTTATGAAAATTTTAAACAAAGATTCATAAGGATTCTAAATATAGAAAAATTCAAAGTTCCCAAAGGTTTGAGGTGTCCCAGAGTTGTTATGAGCCATAGTAAGATTCCAGTGCACATATTTAGTTGTCCTATAACCACTAGCAATCATCCAGTCATCCAGGAATAATGATACTTATGTCATCACAACTCTACCTGAAGGTTAAGTAAGAAAACATACATATAAATGCCAGCATATGGGACACACTCAAATATATAATAGTTCAAACAGAATAGAAAATTATTTCTCATCCATCTAACAGTCCAAGACAGTGTAGCTGGTTGGCAAAGATGGCTCTCCCCCCACTCAGACAACCAAATTCTTTCCATTTTGTGGCTCTACAAATTCTCAGGCTTTATCATGTGCAACCATCTGTGAGAAGAGGAAAGAAAGGAAAAGTTTCATGGCTTCTTCAGAGTGCACAAATGGAACACATCACTTCTGGTCATCATTGAGGGTCAGGGCTACACCCAACTCAAGCAATGTTGAGGTATGTTACCTAGTTTTTCCAAGTAGGGGGAAAAAGTTCTTTTTCTTTAACCACAGTAATCATGCAAGTGTAATAATTAAATAGGTCTCCTGATGCAAGCTGAAAGATTTATCAAATTTTGGCTGAAGGACTCATTTACTATAATGGCCATGAGCAAAACAGAAGCTCTTTCTGAACCATAAGCTTTGCTCTAGACATGATATATATAGAGAGAGTTATATCCAAATCCATCCTAATTGACAAAGAGGTCAACTTATATGTAGAAAGAAACTGGCCACTTTAAAAGGAAACATCACATTTACAAATTTGGCCAATATGACATGTTTCAGTGCAGGGTATTATTAAATTAAAACCAAAGCTCTCAAAAACAAATTAACAGATCAGGATTTTTAAAAAACATTTTATTCATTTATCTGTCAGAGAGAGAAAGAGCACAAGCAGGCAAAGGCAGAAAGAGAAGCTGGCTTCCCGCCGATCGAGGAGCCCGATGTGGGACTCTAACCCAGGACTCTGGGATCATGACTCGAGTCGAAGGCAGTCGCTTAACTGACTGAGCCACCCAGGCATCTCAGGATATAGGATTTTAATACAACATTCAACAAATGAAAAAAATTTTTTAAGTCCAAAAATTCTAAAAAAGTTTCAAGGCTTAAGATTTTAATTACAAATAAAAGACTTTTAAAAATTATTTTGTTTATTTGACAGAGAGAGAGACAGCGAGAGAGGGAACACAAGCAGGGGAAGTGGGAGAGGAGAAGCAGGCCTTCCATTGAATAGGAAGCCTGATGCAAGGCTTGATCTGAGGACCCTGGGATCGTGACCTGAGCTGAAGGCAGATGCTTAACAACTGAGTCACCCAGGTGCCTCTGAACAAAAGAATTTTAACAGAATCTTCTTCTGTTAATTTGCAAATGATTGGCCTTTTTCAAATCGATCAAGTTAACCAAGACTATTGGTTTACTCCTATGACTATCTACCCCATTCCTCAATATATTGGCCCCAGGAATTTCCTAGACACACATCTGGCATCATATGCCCAGATTCACCCCTAATATGTTGGCACAAATTACAGTACAAGTAGAGAATCATATAGAGCCATTAGTTCACAAGGCAGAATCAAAACCATCTGAATTGAAGCCACTGTAATTCCCAAGTCATGTCGGGTAGTGTAAAATAGATCACCATACAACTTGCAAAGAATTGTCTTTTAGAGAAATCATAGTTATTCATTCAGTTCCTAATAGCCCCATGCTCTTGTAGAGAATCTTCAATCTAACAAAAACAAAAACAAAACAAAAAAAGAGGACAGTAGATAATGCTGTAAATGGAGTAAAATTAATACTCACAAACACAAATCAATGGAATAAATTTTATACCCAAGGAGATGCTGATATTCTCTTGTAAATGACAGCCCATTAACAGCCACAGCCTTTGTTGTAACGCATCCAGAGTAAGTCACCAGATGAGAATGTGACCCTTGGTCAAAAGAGCACAACTGAGCTTACTGTTAATTTGAACAGACATGGTGGCATTAAACAAAGACACTGAGACCAAAAACTTGTCAGTTAGAATGTAAATGAACCCTGCTGACAGCAAACTCTTTTCTGCGTCCAGAAAGCCGGAGTCATTCCGGGAGGCCCTGTGAATGGCTGCCTGGCAAACTTGCAGAGAGCCAGGGTTCCCCCACATAGCTGACGCGACACAGAGCAGAAACAGAAATGGAGGCAGCCATGAACAGAAGACCGTACCGGAGACAGTGTCCCTTGTATGCTATGCAGTTTAGAAGACTCTAGTACACTAGCAATGTGTTTCGTGTTCTGGGGTTTGGTTTTCATTTTTTTTTTTTTTTTGCCCCATTCTTCAGTATTTGAACCCACAGGGAGCTTCCAAATGAGAAGCAGAGTTGGGTGAGCAAATGAGAATTGATGCCTTTCTTATGTAACAGAGAGATGGCTCAGTTATTTTTTTGGCTTCTGGTACAGCTGTGAGGGAGCACTTCCCAGTGTCATCTAAAGCCACAGCCACCTCTAGAAAATTGCCCAGGAGTTCTGGTGAGGACTTTAAGATAAGACCTCTTGGGCTCTACAACCTACTAAACACTTTAGAGTGACTGGGCTCCAAGTAACCAGGTGATGTAGGCAGCAATTCAGAGAAGCTAACACAGGTTTCTGGATATAACCAAAGTCCCTAACACACGAAATGCTACCTGTTGCAGGTATTGGGAGAAAGAGAAACAGGGCAGCAGGCTGGGCGCAGAAGTCGATCTGCTGTGGGATTTTCCTACTTTTCTATGTCACCTAGGAGACAGAAGTCACCTGGAACACATGAGCAGTTTCACATTTGATAGTGAAACAAATATTGCTATTATAAAATACAGGTTTATATTGAACAGCTATTAAAAGTGTACTTTTCAGAATTGAGAACAAGATCACTGATCCACACCTCATGGATCCTTATAAATCTACTTTCCTCACTTCTCCTCCCTCACACACAAAGTTAGTAAAACTCAGTAGTTCCTACCTCACCTCTTCTTTTTACTACAGAATTTCTCCATTGGAATATCCCATTACTTGCTCACACATGCCTTTTCCCTTTAATCACACTAGAGTCTCCCAGTATGACCCAGGCACCAGTTCTCACTCCCCAATAGTTTTTTTCTCCTTTGGTTATAAATACACTGTTGTTCATAGAGTGAAGTCATTTAAGATAAATTACTTTCTTCTTACAGAGCAGGCAGGTCAATTCCACACTAGATTAGAGCAGAAGGTGGCACAGTGGGCAGAGGGGACACTGAGTGGGATTTGAGGTCACAAATTTACACAAACATGGTAGAACTGGAAATCTCAGGCATAGTTAAAGTCTGGACAAGGTAAGTGGAGGCATCACTAGGAAATGAGCAGGATTCTTAGAAAAGACCTAATGGCACCCAAAGTTCCAGTTTCATTCACTTTCCACCTCTGGTAGAGTAGGAAACTCAGTTTTTATCATCAGCTGTTGAGATGGGGAGAGACAACCGTGAAAGCCAGTGGTATGAACCTACACATATTAATTCCTTATAGGTTATATTCTAAAAAAACATGAAAATGGAAAATATTTGTAACATACAGTATCACAAGGTAAGTCAATTAAAATTTTTGCCTCTAGAGCAGTGTATCAGATGTCCAAGCTAACATTTTACCATTCTGCTCAATATCCTTCAGCTCAAATGTGCAAAAAGTTTTCGTGGTCAGAACTTAACCTACACAAACAATGTGATGACTTGTGCTTCTGAGCAGGACTAGTTTGGCACGATTTTGGATATCCTTAGACACTTAAAAACAGGTCTCTGCCTTTTAGCTCTTGAAATCAAGTAGTAGACTTGAACATAGACAATAGCACTTTCCTATTTTCATAGTTCACAGTATCAATATGTCATGGTTCTTGGAGAAGACTTGGACCTTTGATGTTAAATATACTTTGAGACAGATCTCCGCTTCTCTAGGACTTTTGGTAAATTAGCTTCTGAGCCTCAGTTTTCTTATCTATGAAATGGAGATGACTAATACCTTCCTCTCAGGGTTACTGTAAACACTTAAAACTCACAGCAGATAAGAGATAAAACTTCTATTTTTACCACTCGCTTTAACAGATCTGCTGGCATTTTCTCATTGTTGTGCAGTGGGGGGTAAGGGCTGAAAATCTATGCTGCCTTGACATCTGAAACCATGAGGGCCTCAAATGGCCTTACTGGAAATTCTTCTCATCATTCTGCTTTCAGGAAGAAATCAAGGTCGTTATAGAAAATAAAGTAACTCATATCTACTACACATCCAATAAATGCCATGTACTATCCTAGGGAGCTCAGTTTTTCTGATGGATAAACAGATTGAGAGAAGGCAGATTGTGTTAAGACCACATACCTACGAAGGGCAGAATGAAAACTCAGTCTACCATGACATTCTGTGCACCTCCCACTATAGAAAAAATCTTTTTTTTTTTTAAAGATTTCATTTATTTATTAGAGAGAGAGAGATTGAGAATGAGAGGGGAGAACATCAGAGAGAGAAGCAGACCTCCCGCAGAGCCGGGAGTCCGATATGGGACTCGATCCCGGGACTCCGGGATCATGACCTGAGCCGAAGGCAGTCGCCCAACCAAGTGAGCCACCCAGGCGCCCTATAGCAAAAATCTTTGTAGCAACAACAAAAAACAGTAAAAACAAGTAATATAAAGCACAATTAAATTTCGAGTATTGTTCCAGGTCCTTTTAAATTATTTCTGATGATTTATGTGGGAGGGATATCCTCTAATTTTCCTGAACCTTTTTAATTACAGAGCTAAGGGCAGAAAGGCAAGAAAAAAGGTAGAACATAAACTCTAAGAGGGCAGAGACTGTAACTGTCATATTCAGTATTGTATGACTCAGTACTGGCACAATAGGCTCTCAGTCACTAATTGTGCAGCAAAAAATGAAGGAAAATGTGTTTTCATGCAGATTATTAAACCTCGGTGCTAAGAGGTAGATGCCATAGATTCAGGCTGGGGCCTCTCCCCATGGCTATGATTCACTCATCCAATAAGAATTTACAGTACTGGGCACTGCAGAAATGAAATAGGTAAGATACACTTTCTGCCTCCCAGAATAAATATTTAAAAGAAAAAAAGAATACTGATAAGCAATTTGTAATCATCTGCTATATACAAAGTCGATTACAGGATACAATCTAGATATAGAACACTATATGCTAAACAAGTTAGTTTCTAGCATGTGTTTTAAACATTTTTTTAAAAATTTTATTTATTCATTTGACAGAGCTAGAGATCACAAGTAGGCAGAGAGGCAGGCAGAGAGAGAGGGGGAAGCAGGCTCTGCTGCTGAGCAGAGAGCCCGATGCAGGGCTCGATCCCAGGACCCTGAGATCATGACCTGAGCTAAAGGCAGAGGCTTTAACCCACTGAGCCACCCAGGTGCTCCTGTCATGTGTTTTAAATGTAAGAGGATTGGGGCCAAAAAAAAAAATCACAGAATTTGAGAGCAGGAAGGCACCTTAGAGATTAAGCTGTCATCTCTGTGTTCCCTGTTAATTCAGGATCAAATTCAAATTCTTGGGGTGCCTAGGGTTGGTTAAGCATCCAACTCTTTCAGCTCAGATCATGATCTCAGGATTGTGAGATTGAGCCCCACGTCCAGCTCTGCATTGGGTATGGAGCTTGCTTAAGATTCTCTCTCCTTCTCCCTCTGCCTCTAACTGCCTAAAAACAAAAACAAACAAACAAACAAAAACACCCACCACAAAAACAAAACAAACCTTCAAACTCCTTCATATAGCACACTGGGATCCTTATGGTTTTCTTCCTCTTCACCAATGTGACTGCCTCTCTTTACCAGTTTCCTCCCTCCCACTTTAGGACCTGCATTTGTCCAGGAGCATCTCATTCTCTTTTGACTCTAAGCCTCTGCCCCACCCTGCATCTTGACCATATCACCCCTATCTGCCCCTTTCTTCGGGCAATCTCTGAGCATCACCTCAATTCACCTCATCTTTGGGGTGAGAACACACCAACCTCTGGGGTCTGTCAAGAGATCTGGAAATACAATATGACGACGGTCTCTCTTACTGGACCGCAGCAAGCTCCCTGAGAACGGGAGCCTCGTGTTGCTGTTTCTGGAGTCCCAGGGCTTTGCTCAAGGCATGGGACTTCAGACAGCCCCACTGTCCAGAGGCCTGTCTTATAAATAAGGTATGAGAGATATAAGGCAAGTCTGAGAAGTAAAATCTGAGTAGAGAAGATGGAGCCGACCTGAATTCCCAACTCTAAAAAAGCAGGAAAGCTGAAGGTTTACTCAGGTGGTAGACTGGTTTGGCTAAAGCAGAGAGATTTAAATAGAGGTCAGCTTTAAAATCTGGGTGAGGAGGAGCCTGGTTTAATAACCTAGAGGGATACTGGCATCCCCCCTTGAAGGAATTTGAGCTCATTCAGCTTTTTATATACCTTGACACTTTCTATGCACCGAAAGATAGTCTAGAATTACTGGAGGACGTAAAGACATATTTCCGCTAATAACACATTGATTGATTCGATAACCAGCATCTTAGAGGAAGAAGCAGGTAACGGCACAGAAAAATACTATAAACTTCATATTTAGCCAGGCAAGGAGAAGAGACAAGGAAATCTCTGGGTAAGGTCTCTAGGGCAACATGGTTTGATCACATGCCAAAAAAAAAAAAAAAAATTGCCCAGAGTCATCAGAGACATCCTGATCCAGAGGTTTGCAAACTTCTAATCCTTTTAATTATAGAAAGAATCAAAAAGACAATGTTTTAATTCTAACATTCACAGCGATATGAACCAAAACATTTTTGTCAGAATCCATACTGACTACCCCTTACAAAACTTATTATTCTTTTTTCGTCCATAATATGGCTTTAATAGTTTAAGTGCTAGTTAGTGATTTTCTGGAGAAATCTAGAGACATTCTGTTGAGGGTGTGTAGGTGTGCTGATCATGTCACCCATATGTGCCAGTGCACAGAAATAGGCAATTAATTACCTCAGTTACAGTACATGAGACGTGCTATGTTGCACATTCCCTCTCCACGATGCGTGAAATAGCTCTCTGAATTCTTTACTTCAAGCCTCAAAGAAACAAAACTGCGACATTAGAATGGCCATGGTGTAGCAGACATTTATTTTAAAATAAAGTTTAAAAAAGGTGGTAAACATGCCATGTAAATGGCATTATCCTTATTACCTAAGGATAAAAGGATAATATGTGAAACCATATTTTGGAGTTTTGTCTGCTTCCCCCAAAATTCATTTTTTTTATTTTCATTTTTTTTAAAGATTTTATTTATTTATTTGACAGAGAGAGACACAGCCAGAGAGGGAATACAAGCAGAGGAGTGGGAGAGGGAAAACCAGCCTTCTCGGGCAGGAAGCCCGATGTGGGACTCGATCTCAGGACCTACTGGGATAATGACCTGAGCCGAAGGCAGACGCTTAACAACTGAGCCACCCAGCCGCCCCAAAAAATACATTTTAAAGTTAACAATGAAGCTGGGTGAAGCTCTGCGTGGGCAGATTTTGTTTTAATTTGTTGCTTTGCAGTAGGAATCTTACTCCACTGTATGCCCAAGTCATTTCTGCACACATAATTTTTTTTAATAGCATATTCATAAGAGTCTAGAAAATGTGATGTTTTCTAAGGAGTAGAATCTGAAGACAGAAAGCTCGAGACAGGACTACTCTAAGTTTCTTCATGGCTGCTCTTCAGTTGGAATCACTCTCACCATGTTCTTTGGTGAGAGTGATTGGTGTGTGTTTCGGGGGAATCACTCTGTCCCTTCATTGTCAGCTGATGATCCTCCATGGTCCTAATTCTGAAATGCCCTACCTGCCTTTTCAGGGAGATACACACGTATGTTTTTTATTTTTTGTTTTTTAAATAAAGCCACTCCCACCTTGTTAAGGTGCAATGCCTGCAAACTTCTTCATCCAATTGGAGGAGAATTTTAGTGGGTATTTTTTGTCTAGTAAAACTAGAATCACAAAGAAAGGCAAAGAACCACCAGAAATTACATGGAGATTAGAGTGTCTGGCCTCATCTCTGCCCTTAAGTCTGTGTGACCCAGAGGTTGCAGTAAAAGGTGACAGTTCCAGAAGGACTGGAATGACTGAGGTTGTCTTGGTGGGGAAAGCAGTGAAAAATCCAGTAATCCAGATAACTTGATTTTTCAAGAGAAGCTGGGAATTTAGATTTATGTGAAAGCTCCTGATTGTTGAATGTCGAAAATTAAATTTAACCAAAAATAAATGAAAGTGAAGATCTAGCACGTGAAGTTCATGGTCTTTTTTTGGGAAAGGAAACTTTAATTTTATGTCCTGATTTAACACTACTCTGCATCAAGTTGAACCATGAGAGAACTCATGGATTAGAACCATACCTCCTATTAGCATTAACAGGTGCTAGAGAAAATGCCATTCAGTGTTAGCCTCCTAACTTGTCTCTTGTTTATTCAGAAGCCAATGTGATCTTTGAAAAACAAATCGGTGTGCTCAGGACTTCTCCACTCAAAATCTTCCTATCACTTCTTATGACTCATATGATGCAAGTCTAAGCCTTCACTATAGCTTGTGAGGTAGTTTTTAAATGGCCACAGATGATTTACTGCTAATCCTAGCAAAAGGTTGAATCTCTTTCCACCCTCTGAATCTAGGGTGGGGTTAGGACTTCCTTTAATTATTCAAATATGTAAGAGGAGATCTTGAGCAAGTTCTAAACCTAGATCTCAAAAGGCCTAAAGTTCCCAACTTTCGTCCTCCTAGAATACCTCTGCCACCAAGTGAAGACGGTGAAGATGGAAAGCCAGGTTAGCTGAGGTCCCAGACATCCAAGATCCTAAGATCCAACTAAGCCACCAACTGACTTCAGCTTATGAGGGACCTCAGGCAAGAACAATAGAGTCACCCAGTGAACCCACAGAATTGTGAGCAATAGTAGTGCTTTAAGACACTAGGTTTTGGTGTGATTTTCTATGTAGCAGCAGATAACAAATAGAGCCTACAAGGTACTGAATGATCTACCACTGGGTACCACCCTGTCTTACCTCCCACCTGTTTTAACCATTCTGGTTGCCTGCTACTCCTCAACTATACAAGCATGCCCCACTCTTTGCCTGAAGCCCTTTTCCTCCCAATCTGCACATAACTCCCTCACTTTTTCCAGTCTGTGGAAAAAGAGCAACCACCTTTATCTCTGATTGCTCTTTAGCCCCTTTCTGCTTCATTCTTCTGAGCTCCTTGTACTATGATCTTAGCTGGCAATATGTTTACTTACATTCAAGTCAAGGAAGAATGAGAACTTCATGAAGCCGGAAAGTTTACTAGAATAACCTCACCGCCTAGAACAGTGTCTGGACTATAACAGGTGTTTAGTTAAAAATGTGTTGGAATGAATTACTGTTCAATTCCTAGAGATTATTCCATAGGGATTCAAAATAGAAAAGGTGCTCATATTTATGTGTCAGCCTATATGTGATATGTTATAGGGACTAAGGAAGAACCTTAAAGAAAAAGAAAACATAAAAATCCTGGAAAATAGTAGTATATATATGCTCTTGAGTTTTTCTATAGCCTAGGAATTGGTGTTCCCTCCATGGAGCAATTGCAGATCTTGTAATTATACCGACATAGAAAGGAAAAAAAAAATAAGGCCATTCAATTTCTCTCTGGGATTCTTTTCCTAAAATGTGTCTATACTATTTTTTTTTCTGATCCTCAAACTTGTGTGCTACCTCAATCATTCTGTCAACACAGGTCACAATTTACTTCACACTTCACACCATTCCCCTACCATCGCACCCCTTTACTTGGGTCTAAGACATTAGATTTGTGGATATTCCCTTTGTATCAGCTCCAGTTGCTGCCTTTTAAAAAGTTAGACTATTTTTAGTGTAGCTTTAGGTTCATAGAAGAATTGAGAAGATCCAGAGATTTCCATTATACACACGCACTGCCTCCCCCATTATCAACAGCACACCCCCCCCCCCCGCGCAGAGCGGCACATTTGTGACAACTGATGAACGCATCATCATTACCCAAAATCCATAATTTACATTAGGATTCACTTTTGATGTTGTACATTCTATGTGTTTGGACAACTATGTATCATGTATCCACCATTATAATACCTTATAGGGTAGTTACACCGCTTTAAAAATTCTGCGTCCCATCTCGTCATCTCTACCTATTCCCTGGATGTCCCCATCTCTTGATTGAATCAAATTGGACACGAGTGAATCCTAGGAAAGGTCCTAACCACTGAAGATGCATCACACATGACAAAGAAATTGAGAAAACATCACCTGACATCCTTGGTGCTCACTGCACACAAATTGTCCACTGCACATTGCTGGGTTTTGCAAGGCACTTTCCAGAAGTTTGATTCCATTCCTCTTCAAACCAGAGATGTGGATGTCAGGCTAGATTCCTTCAGGTATTTTTTTTTTCTTATTCCTTTTTTTTTTTCCACTTGTTTGTTTTTGTTTCCCTCTCCATTTACTCAGCAAGTCCAAATCTGGAGGCTTCCACTTTCTAAGTAGCCATGTAATCCATCTTCTCACCATCCTTCAGTTTATCCACACAACTATAGCAATGCGCTCATTATCTCTTGTCTGGACTGTCATAACAGTCTCTTAATCTGTTATCCTTGGCTTAAGCCAAGGATGGACCCACCTCCCGTCCATTCACAGCTGCCAGCTTTCTGTCAGCAGATGAAGAGACTAGGGAGAAAAGCATTTATCTATTCTTCCTAGTATTCTTCTTCTTAGCATCTCAAGATGTTCAACTTTACATCCACCATGCTCACCTATTTTCTTAGGACGCTAGAAATAATCTCTTAGAGGATCTGCAGTGAACTGTTCTTGTAGCTTTTCTTCTGTTGCTTTTTATCCTTTTGAGAGAATACTTTCTATCAGAAAATCCTTGGAACACTTATTTGTACCTTCTGTTTTACCTTCACTGTCAACAAACAGTAGGTCTGAATCCCATTTTATGGCGTCCCAGGAGACATTTTTATTATTTGAAAATACAGTGTTTCAATATTAGGCTCTCTGGTGGCCTGTTTCTTTTTGTTATGAAGGTTTTCCAGTGTTCTACTTCATATCTTTATATCTTATTCCCTTTGGGGTGTGTGTATACATACATATATATGAAATATATATATGTTATATATATATTTCACATATATAAATTATATATTATATATAATTACATATATTTATATACAATAATTACATACTATAATTATATATAATTATATAGTATATATATATATATATGTGTATATACATATATTTTTAAGTGGGTAGTCCATTCTGTCAAAGAGTTATGTGTAATAATCTCAGATTTTCAGGTTTCTCTATGTTTGCTTTTCAGTTATTAGACATGCAAGTTTTCTCCTCATGTAAGGGTAGAAATGCAAAAATATCCAGAAGCAAACTCTTCTTGGGCCTCTGGGCTCACACTGAATTGGGAAAATATTAATTTCTTTCTGTTGATGCCTCCAGGGTCCCAAACATAAGTGAGGAGGAAGATTTTTTTTTTTTGTAAGATTCTCTTTAGCTCTGCCTTTTATGGAAGCACTATGTATAGAGTTTTCTTCTGTCAAGTTGTATTTAAGATTTCTGATTTTTCTTTTATGGAGTTTATCCATAAAGTATATACAGAATTGTTAACAGCATGGGGAAAAATTACTTTTAGTAATTAGATCAAATTTATTGCTAAATTTGAAAATCATAGCCTTTTGTATCCAAGAAATACTTTTAGTTTATTTTTATATATTCCCATTTATTTTACATTTAGAAACCCTTAAGAGTATACTGTTTTATTATATTAAATAATTTCTCATTAATGCTACTTTGTTCCAAATTTCTGTGACAACTGAAAATTCAATATGCCACTAATTTATTTTTTGACTATTTCTTGCTAAAGTCCATGATTAATTACTTAACTGAAACTATGGCAAGTAGCTATAACTATTTTCATTTGTATTTTCCATGCTAGGATTATCTTCAAACATAAATAGTAGATTCTTCTCCTTGTCTACCATTAAACAACTTAAGTAGCCAATGTTCTGGTCATTGTTGTAATTCCATCAGAAAAGGCTAAAAATACTGCTAGTAATAAAGTATTTGTAGAACATTAGGACTTACAGAAATTCAACTATCATTGCCAAAGTAATGTAGTTATACTTTTGGATCTTTATCCGCATCGTCCTTTTATGGGAAACTGATTTAATAAGAGTTCCTTTCTTTCAGGAAATAGCCCAAATTAACACAGTTCACTGTGCAAAAACTCATCTTTACCTTGTCTACCAAAATTAAAGATATTCATTCGCACTGAGGCAGTAGATAAGATAGGAATGTGAGGAAAGTTAAAGTTTCTGGAGAGTTACACCAGAAGATGTTTGTTCTCCTGCCCTAACCATATTACAACACAATGACAGCATCTTTCCCTCTCCCTCAACCCAGGTGGTTTGGGAATATAATGATGCCTATGATTCTACTCAGAAAATTTAACATCACTCACTGAAATCTTTGGTCTAAGGCAGAACCACGGATACCTGCGGAAAGAGGTCATTTTGCATGGTTGCAGATTTAGGCTGGGAGGAGCAAGAGGGAACCAGAAGCTGGAAGTCACCTAAGAGGATGAGGGCATTGGGGAAGAAAAAGAACAAGCATGCACTGAGCCTCCAGGGTCCAAGGATCTGTGCCAAACTCTCATATCCTTTCTCTCCCAAAATCCTCCAAACAATTCTATAAATGCTATCACTATTTTCATTTTATAGATTAAAAAAAAACAAGAATCAGAGAAATCAAATACCTTGTAACTGTTCATAAGTATCGGAAATCTCAACCAACCTCCCCCTTTATACAGGCTTATTTGAATAAAAAAAAGTACACAGGAAAGTATCACTAAAAATTTTACAAATGTCTGGCTAACTGCCAGAACATTTCCCCAAACACTAACCATCCCAGGCTCAACCACTCTGTCCAGAAGGCAAATATTCAATGAATTGGCAACCTTTTTGGTTACCAACGTCACCCAACTATACTAACTCAAACTCGCCATAGTAATTATCTCCTAAGAAAGGTTTCCCAGATAATTAACATGCCTGCTATAAAATGGCATATTTGAATAGCCTTCATTCAACAAAAAACATCAAACCTATTTAAATTATACCAAAGGTGATTCTATAATTCTTCCAACTAGCATTTCCGATTGGATTTTTATTCTTTAAATTGTTTATGCAAATCAGTATTTGCTGCTTTAAGTTATAAACATGTAATCAACTTGTAAAAGGAACCTTTTTGAAATATTATAAGATTATATCTATCACGTGAGTTGGCAAAAAATTAAGTGTATTGTTTTCAATGAATCACATTTGGATATGTGTATAGAGTACATCTGAACATATTTACATAATTTAGAATTATGTTGTTTTTCCATAAATAAACTTAGAGCTTTCAGTATTAATTACTTTAAATTTTGTCTTCATTGCAGTAGAAAAAAAATTGTTTTTCAAACTAAACACATTTGTTGTACAAATGAAAATGCTCTTGCTTTTGCCAAAATGTAGAACTATAAGACCTCATCTAACATAATGTGCTCTGTGTTTTGTGAAATGACAATTACATTTCTCACATACAGAGATGTGTCATTAGGAAGCACAATGGGGGCACCATGCTATCATTCTTTGAGGTGAATGAAGCATGGTATTGATCAAAACCATGACTCCTGTTGATGATGAAGGGCCCTTTTTTTTTAAATCCCCCCTAAGGTGGTATCAAAACAATGTAGCATCTAAATATATCTAATTAGATATGAAATTAGACTGTGTATTTCCTAAGCTTAAATTTCTTATCCAAATACATTTCAAAGTATAGGATATAAATAAGCTTATTTTTATTCAGTCTGATTATAGATACCTAGATAATTTTGTTCCGTATCTTAGAATCCAGAGATTCATTAAGCCTCTCTTTGTGGTTTTATATTATATAGGGAAGTCAACTGTTACTGAAAGAAATCCTTAGTGATAACTTAAATGTGTGTTCTCTTCCCCTACATACAAACTACATTTTATCTGCCTTCTCTCAAAGACACTGAATAATTGGAAATTTTATCATCCTACGGTCTATGACCTCAGGTAAGTCATTTGAATGATTACTACTTTAAAACAGTAATTTTCTTTCTTCCCTTATACTCTTATTCCCTGGAAATTCTGTAAGAGTTGTTCCTGGTTTTAAACATAAAAAAATGCTTTGATCTCCTTGTGAGTATAGGCTTTCCAAGTCCTTTTTAACCTACAAATCCTGCATTGTAGGTTGGTCGAGCGGAAAGCATTATGAAAGTTCAAGGGGAGTAAGATGAAGTCTAAGAAGTGATCCCTGTTGTCAATGGCCTTTTTTTTTAGTGAGACAGGAAACACCTAAAAAAATGTTATTTTTTGTCCTCAAAAACCACTGAACCTTCTTCTAGCCAACTAAATACTATTAATTCCTTTCCGTCCATTATGGTTCAAGCACTTTGGATAAGACAGACCCGCTTCCCCTCAATTGCCGAGGTCTTCTCTTCCATCCTAGATCAAAAGTTAAAAAATGTTTGACCTCCAAATTATAATTATCTCACAAGTATGATTGGAAAGCCTATCTACAAAAGATTCCAACACCATATATGAAAGAAAACAGAGGTAAGCTATGAGACAGAGGTTCTCCATACTACCCCCACAGAGAATTGGCCCAAATCTGGTGCTGCCCTTGAATTTAGACAGTAGGTTGTGCTCAGCCACCTCCAAACACATTCCTATCTTATACACACCTCCAAAGCTCAAGAAGCAAGTGATGAATAGTTCTTCACATTGTATTCCAAAATATGTTAAAGAATTTTTACTTCCATATATCCCTGCTACACTCATGCATCCCATTTCTCAAGTCTTTCTTTTGAATTCAAGCAGGTAAATCTGAGCAGTAATCCACTTTCCTTCTTTAAAGCTATTATTACTATTATTGTATAGAACATTATTGGGGTAATAGACTCCATTGGAAAATTTACTTCCTGCATAAAATCAGTTGGGATAAGTTTTCATTTAAAATAAAAAGACATTGTCTTAGGATGGAAATTTTGGTTTCTGAACCCTCATTAAAACATGGATGTATTTTTTAAGAGAAGCATTTTAGTAACTGTGTAGGATGCCAAGTAATCATGAGAGAGAGTCTTCCAAGAAGACTGAAAGAGAAGGAGTTGGGATAAAGGAATTCTTCCCTTCTTGGCGCTACGGCAGAGATTTCGACCAGGACAACTTTACTTCTCAGGAGACATTGAGCAATGTCAGGAGACGATTTTGATTATTATAACTTTGGGTGGCGTGGCGAGGGGGAAGGTGCTATTCGTATCTGGTCAGTAGAGACCAAGGAGGCTGCCAAGCATCCTACTATGTACCAGAAAAATCCCCAGCAACAAAGAATCCTCTGGCCCAAAATGCCAGTAATACTGAGGTTGAAAAGTCCTGCCTATAGAACATCCCTTAGGGTTCAGATGTTTAGTTGGAATAAACTGTAGATAGGATTAACAAAAACAATTAGGCAGAAATAATAGAAATGTTGCACACGTTAGGTCATAGACAACTAAGCTATGTCCCTCTTAGATTACAATTATCCACATATTCATATATTAGTTAGTTACCTGCAAAAGATTTTTTATCATCTCAATCTTCTTTTGTCGTTGTAGTAACTATTACCTAACATATTAATGATCTAGCTGGAATCGGCAGCTTTTGTGTGAGCTTTCAAGGTCTTTGGTATTGAGTAGCTATATGATTCATGATTTAAAGGGGCTAGTTTCAATTGGGCCATTGCCCATATGACTTATACAGGTATGTTGCATCTGTGACCTTGTACTAGGCCTTCAAAGCTAAATCAAATACTCCACTAGTTGTAATCTCTCCTGCATCTAAAGTCGAAGGGAGAATACTCTTCTGCGAATTAGTCAACAGAAAGGTTTCTTTGAGAGAATTTGCTGAGCAATTTCTTGAGAGTCAAGTTCAGAAATGTGGCTATATTGAAACAAAAGTCAAGCAGCACAGTCATTAAAATAAAATCTGCTATTTAGTTTCACAGACACAGGGTACAAGGAAATCTACAGCAAGAATTAAGCTTCTTATAGACACCTTGGTATTGTCAAAAACAATCTAATTTTCTGACTTAGTCATCACAAGATGAAAAATTATTGCTCTGCCAAAAGGATCCTATGCCAAATTCTGAATTCTAACGAATAGGCAGCACAATTTGCACAGCCAAAACCACCATGTAAACTTAATATTGTAATTTAAAAATCTAAGCCTAAGTGTACATACGAACTCAATATAAAAAGTAAGTTTTTGAGATAATACAGAGAACAAAGTTTCAAATATACCACATTTCATCTCTGATTTCACAATAGAGATTTGGTTTGCTTTCAAATGACCAACTTCTGATACCTATCAGTAGCAATTAAAATGAGAAGAAATAAGGAGATGAAATCCCTCCCTGTTGGTAGGATAGCAGTAGCACCTAGATATACACAGAACCAAAGCATCTTCAACACTTATGCAAAAACATCTGAGAAGTCTCTGAAAATTGGTCACATAGAAATTAAAGTTTCTACTGGCATTTTCTAAAATACATTATACTTGAGCATTCATTTAATTTCAGTTATATATTCTCAAATCAAAATTAATCTTTTAAACCCTTATTAATAACAATGGAAAATTTACTAGCCCACATAAATCAACAGCTTCTATTTCCTGTGGAAGATTATAGGTAAGAGAGTAAATAAAATGCTCACACTTCACAACTCCAGCCTTATTGTTAATGCCCTAAGCAACTAATTCTGCTGTTATGGGTCAAAGCCCAACATGGGATAAATTTATGTTTCACTTTATCTTGATTTTAAAAAATGACTTATCTACTTGTCTTCTGTTATAGATGAAGAATTAGAACCAGAACATTCATTTGTTCAAAGTTACCCAGTGGTAGGACTGGAAAAGAGCTAAGATAGTAAGACTTGTATTATATACAGAAGAATTCCATCACAACGAAATGATCAGATTTAAAAAACAGTTATAACTGAAAGAATTTCTATTTGAACACACTTGTTTACAGATAAAATGGCAGGATTTTTATTGATTTTGATTTTCTTGTTCCCTTTTCTCTTTGCAAGAGGAAACTGATTTGATTAGATGAAATAAGGGTTTTCATCTTACCGAGCTGGATCTATGTAGATACATTTGTTGTTTAGCAGGAAAACAAAACAAAAACCACTTGGCAGTGCTTTGCTAGCTTTGCCAGTGAGGTAGTGCAGTGAACAGAGACACTATAAGCACACCTCGCAGGAATATAGATGTTAATACTGGTTCAGCTACTCCACGCCTGCCATCCCTTTGAAATCTAACATATTAAAAATACATTTAAATTCATCATTAAATTAAAATTCATTTAATTCACCATTAAACTTCATCAAATAGCAATGTACTGGCTTGGAGAACTTACAATACTATAGCTTGTATCTTGGCACAGCACAGTCCTCATGGTTGAAGATACCCTACGCCTGGTACTTGGAATGGTGGTTCCAAATGCTCTGGTAGGCTCACAGTGCTGGTCTCTTCTGCCTTCGTTGGTTACTATGAAATGTCCCCTTTTGTGGACACAAATGATTCCGTCACTGTGTGGCAGCAAGTAGACCATACGGTTTCTCTAGGTGTTCAATTTCAGATATAATTTGGGGAATTAGGTAGATTACTGGACCCCAGCCTAGAGCCTAAATTCTGGCCCCAGCTTTACCAGTTACTTACTACCAAGACTTTCAAATACGGTTTCTTTTCAATAAGCTACATGAAAGGCCAGAAGTAAGAAGTCCGGTTTTGCAAGAAAGTGAGTTGAGACTGTTGCTGCCTAGAGTCCAGCACATGGCGGGCTCTCTGCAACACTGGTGGATCCAAGTTAGTGAACTTAAAGAGAATGTCAATGCACTTTTTAGATAAATTTTGGAACCAACAGTCACCCCTCTCCTCCTTCTGCCTCCCACTGATAGAGTCTTTGTGCTCCTACCAAAAATTTGCTTATACTAAACACAGATCAGAACAAACAGAATACACTATGCATGTCAAGAGATGAAGACCTAATTCCATCGTAATACATTTCAAATTCTGTCATCACTGATAAGGAAAAGGTCTCACAGGTTACTTTCCAATTGCTCTCGTTTAGGTTCCTCCTTCATGTGTTCTTCTTGATTAGGCCAAGGAAAAGATTCTCTCCAACTTCAGATATTATGCTGTATGAAATTACAGTACCAGCTTCTTCAGGAACGAGCCCACTATATTTGGTGCTCTATTTTTCTTTCCATTGTGAAATTTTCTTAGTATTTTATTACTTTTTAGTTGTTTTTTTTAAAGATTTTATTTATTTATTTGACAGAGAGAGAGAGAGATCACAAGTAGGCAGAGAGGCAGGCAGAGAGAAAGGGGGAAGGAGGCTCCCTGCTGAGCAGAGAGCCCGATACAAGGCTCAATCCCAGGACCCTGAGATCGTGACCTGAGCCGAAGGCAGAGGCTTTAACCAGAGCCACTCAGGTGCCCCATACTTTTTAGTTTTTACTGTATTTTAATCTATGTATCTATATATCTCTAAGTCTATACACATACACACCCATGTAAAATGAGTTTTCTATGCATAAACATTTTCAATTTAACACACCTGACCAAGTTCAGAGGAGTATTCACAGGCCCTTCAAACCCATTAGGATTATTGGCTCTCCCTTCAAATAAGCAAAGCCAACCCCATTCGGAAGTGAGCATTAGTTCCTCCTAAATTCTTGTATAAATAAGACATTCTGAATTTATAGATGACAGTTGACAGTAGATTTGGAAAGAAGGATAGCTGTGGCAGGACAGTAAGTTTAGGTTAAGAGAACTGTGCCATCCAAAGGAGAGTCTTGGGGTCTTGGAACTAAAGTGAGTGAGCTGGAGTGGGTACCCCAAAGGCTGGAAGTCTGACCAGGCAAGGAATGCAGTTCAGATTTAAATACAACAGGGTGCTTCACTTGGTGAAGGTAAAACATTTAACAGTATAAGAGTGCACTGCTGGTATTCAGCATGGAGAGCAGAGATGGTACAAGTTGAGCAATGAGTGAGAGTCCTACCCATTGAAGAATTGTAAGACCCAAGATAACGGTAGGGCCCCCTTTAGAGAAACATTGACAAGATAAAGCAGATTTCACAAGTGTTTATAGATAATAGTATTTAAATTCAGAAAGGTAGTTTAGACAGACAAATTTATGAACCTAGGCCTGGAGACTGAGCAGGGAGAGCAGGGCCTCAGTAGCATGGTGTTGGCCAGATTTGCCAGTCTATTAAATGAAGAACATCACCATCGACAACACGGAGCCTACTGTATTCAAAACCCATGCTCAGCACTTCAGGAGAAAGACAAAAGATATGGACAACTGGTCCACTGTGGACACAAGTTTTTGTTTTTTTTGTTTTTTTGGTTTTTTTTTTTTAAGATTTATTTATGAAAAAGAGAATATGCAAGCAGGGGAAGGGGCAGAGGGAGAGCGTATCCAAAGCAGACTCCCACTGAATGTGGAACCTGACACAGGTCTTGATCTTGGGACGTATGAGATCAGAACCTGAGCTGAGACTGAGCTGGATGCTTACCGGACTGCGCTACTCAGGTGCCCCTGGACACAAAGCTTTTACCACACAGAGATCCTACCCAGATTGGGATGGCCTAGACTACATTCAGGAAAACAAATAAGGTTCACAAAAGACAATGCCAGTCTTATAAAATCACTAATCTGATGGTGGCAACAGTCTGCCCACTATGTAATACTCAATTTGTAATCCTTACATCTAGTTTCACTGCTCAGGGTCATATTTCTCTGGTCCTAATGTATAAACTGGTCAATGAAATCCCTCGGCCATCAGCAAAATCCCTTGGGCATCCCTGTGGCTTACACCCCCTACGAGTTCATCACTTAGCTCCTGCCAGTCCTCAGGCCTCCTGAGTCCAGGGAGAAGGCAGCTTCCTCGGACCCAAGTGTTCTGGCCTGGCTCCCTGAACATCAATACACACGTTAGTGCCTACAGGCTATGCTGAGGCCTTTAATCTACCCTTCAACTACAATGTTTTATATTAAAAATGGCCTGGATTTTCATTTCTGAGACCCAGGAATCAAGGACATTTAACTCAGTAGCATTTTAAAAGCAATAGTTGGTTTGTAGCTTTAGAGCTAATGAGAGAAATCATACTCAGTATTTTTAATTGATCCCTGGAGGGAAAGCTGTAGTATCTGCAATTCCAGAGCAAAGATCTGGGATAAGATATAGGAGAGGAAGATTAGGCAGAGATAGACAACTCAAAAGTACCCCCCTGCATGCTTATCCTTGGGAGTCATTTGGTTATTTGTGATGAAAAGCTCTACTTCCCCCCTCCACAAATACTTGTTATGTATCACTTGCCACTGGGCTCTTCTCTCACTGAATAGCCTAAGATCAGTCCTCTGTAAGGCAGCTTGGAGAAACCACAGGCTTTATGCGTAAACTACCTATAGTATCAGCAACCAGCATCCCTTCAGTCCAGAATATATTTAAAAAAAAAAAAAAGGAAGCTCTGATAAGTGGGCCCTTTTTCAACAGCAGATACCCTAGGTGCACAGACTTACTGTGCTCTATTTAGTTACAGAGGGATTGTTATTTTAGGAACTATGAGCCTCTGGGAACTATTCTCTAGGCAAAAGTACCTGGTAAGAAGAAGGATTTGGTTCCTTCAGGACTTCAGGAGATGAGAGGAGGCTCTTCTAGATAAAGGTAAAATCATTTTGCCATTTCTCTTACGTTTAAGGAAAATGTTACTATTTCTGATGACAGTATTAGTAATATGTCTCATGTAGCTTCATGCTCACAGAGCCATGCATGCTTATCCTTGAATGGGCTTCTTAAATGCAGGCCCACGCTCCCTCCCTAAATATGTTTGGCTCCCCTGAGCTTCAGAAATGAATTGCATGAATTACATATCAACCAACTTTCTAAGTCTTGCAACACTTCCCATATTCACAATTCAGTAGCTAACCAAACATAATTGTAAATTATAGACATCTAAAACAGATCATTATCTTTCCAGAGTTAAGTTCCTCTTGGGAAACTATTTTTACTCAAATGGTTCATTGGAATGATTTCCTCTACAGAAAATGCGATAACATCTTAATCCATTATTAACTCATTGCTTTTAACTTCAGCCTTGATTTGAAGAGCAATGAAACCAAAGATTTAACAGGTTATGCTTGTGTCAGAGACACAGCACAAAGGATCTGCTTTAAAATAGGAAAATGACAAATTTCCTTGAGGTACTAATTAGGAAAAATCTTCCAACTGGACAAAATGTAAGCACGTATACTGACTGCAATGTTTATCAAACTTCCCTAAGTTTGGAACTTTCATTTCTGGCCAAGATAAAATAACAGGGATTTGGTTTACCCTCTCACCTCAAACGATGAGACAAAATACATCTTAAAAAATGTTTAAGACATTCACTCAAAAAAGAAAGTACAGTAAGCTCTGAGAGACAGTAAGTAATAGGAGGTAAAGATTGTTCCAGAACGGTCTTGAGGCAGTTTCCAGGCCACTGAGCAGGAAAGGGGAACCCAAGCAGAGCCTGGTACTAAGGTGCCCACGGTCAGAGGAGACCAAGGCAGCTCGAGTTTGCTGGAGGGGACACCTAAGAAGAGAGAGCATCATATATTGAGAACTCTAGAGTTGTGCA
The DNA here is from genome assembly GCA_028533885.1 of Nasua narica. Taxonomy (NCBI): domain Eukaryota; kingdom Metazoa; phylum Chordata; class Mammalia; order Carnivora; family Procyonidae; genus Nasua; species Nasua narica. The sequence continues at coordinate 96,625,001 of CM052799.1, forward strand.
GAGAATCCCTCTCTAGTATTCCATATAGAACTGTCAGCACATGCATATGAAGGAACTACTGAAACCAGGAAAAGAACCTTCCAAGAGGATTAGAGGAAACAAGGGCCAGAATAGTGCCTGTGACCACGATCATGCTAGGAAAAACCTCATAGATTTACAGGCAATAGGACTCAGAATTGTTTTGTTTCAATAACTGGGAATAATAAGCCCTCACTTAAGCACTGCTCTGGTCCCACCTAACGACTCTTAAATGTAAGTCCCAAGAAGACCAAACTCTTTCCAAATACCCTAACTGCATTCCAGAATGCTCAATAACCTTTATAAGAATATAAAACACTAAAAAAAAATATCCTATACTTTAAGCAGAAAATCATAACCTAGAATCTAAACCTGACACATAGCATTTCATGTAATAAATTCACACAGTAAAGACTTACTACACCAAAAGATAGGTACCAAGATTATATTAGTTCTCAAGGTGTTTATAGTCTAGTAGGGAGCAGAAGGGTAGCAAGTATTATTATAAAACTATGCATAGTGGGAAAGCACAGACTGAAAGTGGGAATTGCATGTGGAAAATGCTTTGGCAAGGGCTCTTATTTTAAATAACGAGGAGGCCCTCATTCTACCTCAAGCCAAGTAGGACTTGTTGAAATGCAGTCATGGACTGGAAGTGGAAACAACCAGAAAGCCACAAGGAAGTTGAGCAGAAGCTCCAGAGACATGGTCTCTGGCTCGTGGAGTCTTCGTTTATGCCCTCATATCTGCTCTACTTTCTTAAAGGATTGGTTCCTCCCAGGATTTCAGCTTGTATGGAACAAGAGGACTAGCATAGCCCCAAGTAATCCATGATCTGTCTGTTTCTGTAGCTATAGGCCCAGTCTGCTTTCCACATTCCCCAAAGAGAATGCCTGTGAGGCCCCACTCAGCTTTTAGGGCTGGATTGTACCATGTATACCATTGAGTTAGGGGTCCCGTCCCTTTGCCCAACCATCTGTGTCTCCAAACTGAACACAACTATCCCCCGCATCGGCTGCTGGGTTTAAGGCCCTCACTGATGATATGGTGGGGCAGGCAAGAATTTCTCACAAAGGAAAAGCTGGAAAGATGATCAGACATTTGCCAAGTAGTTGCAGGAGATGGAGAACATTCCATGCAGAGAAAAGCAAAGCTATGTGAGTATTCATGGTCTAATGCTTAGAAGACAAATTTCCTCATATTGGCTTCCCCTGGTAGCAAAAATACAGTGTTTTTATACAAGTCTGATCCACATCCTGTCTATGTGGTCCCCTTTTAGGTATGTTCTTCTTTCAGGGATGGTCTGTTCAGGGATCTCCTGGCTTAATCTGTTCTTTCAGAGATGGTCTCTTGAGGGTTCCCCTGGCTTCGTTAATTTAAATGCATTGATAGAAGAAAACATCGAGAACAAGTTCTATCTCTGCACTTTGGATGGTCAGACCCAATCTGCAGAATGCTTTTGCACCTGGCAAGTACCCTCAGTGGGTAATGGGCATAGTCGGTTGGATTGGCAAGTAACGAGTTGAAAGGAAAACCACATTTTGAAAAATGAAGAAACTAAGGACATTTCATTTGAAAACAAAAATAATTAGTGGAGGCGACCTGATAGCAGATTGAGAATATCAGCATGGACTATCAGGTTAAAAAAGGCCAGACCGGATCTGATGATACTAGAAGCAAAACCCCATGGGAGGAAAGTGATTGAAAGACAGATTTCAACCCAATTTTTTCCAATAGAAGGAAAAGATTAACAATTACACAAATATAGCTATTAAGAAGGAAGTGAGACTTTTTTTTAAGATTTTACTTATTTGAGAGAGAGAGAGAGAGATAGCAAGAGAGAGCACGAGCAGGGAGAAGGGGAGGCAGACTCCATGCTAAGCAGGGAGCCCAACGTGGGTCTCGATCCCAGCATCCTGACATCATGACCTGAGCTGAAGGCAGACGCTTAACCGACTGAGCCCAGAAATGAGACTTTCTGTGATCCATGCTATGCCTCTCGACCAAAAGTAAAGACTAGACTGCAGCTATTATGTCGTGTGACAGCTGAAGAAAAAAATGAAAGAGAGTCAAATATGTAATAGCTTTTGTCACAGAGGTAATACATAGCCAGAGTTTCTGGGGTTGAAAAATTCAGAGAATCAGTGTTAGTTCTCATTAGGGTAAGACAAAATTTACACATAAGATAAAGAAGTTGTTTTTGTTCCCCTCCCACCAAGCCCCGAAAAAGCAATCAGAGCTTTGTAGAGAAAGTTTAGTGATACAGAGAGGTCAAGAGAATCAGGTGATTAGAGAACTATGTTCTATTTTGCAGCAAGGTCCACAAAGTACCAAGGAACATTAGCAATTTTAAATGACCCTAGTTCCGAAGCCAGCACATCTGTTTTCTGTAAAAGCTGACTCTGTGCACCGGTAATGAAACAATGAGCATTATTTACATTCTATCCAAATAATTCCTAGAAATTTGAATAGAAAAAGGGGAGCCTGAAAATGGGGCAATGGAAATGTACTGTGTGTTGGCATTTTCATAATTAGCTATGGAAATCCCTGGCTAAAACCTCAACCACTCAGGAATCCATGTCACTCCTGTCAACCCTGCATACTTTTCCTTAACATGGACAATGTGACACTTATTCCAGGGAGCTACATCCTGATCCTATTACCTTCTGTAAGACTTAGATCGCTGTGCCTCAGTTTCCTCATCTGTAAAATGGAGATAACAGTGGTAGCTTCTTTATTGCATAATTTTAAGAACTGAAGTTTCCCATACATAAAACAGTCAACATTATTTCTCCCTTTTTCCCCAACCTATAGCCATAATTCCCTTGAGCCCATGCCTCCCTACAACTTACCACATTATCTAAACCCCTTTTAATTAATACTTGGGATAAGAAAGGAGAAGCTGGATTACATTCAAGTTTTTTTTTTTTTTTCAATTAACAGTGATTAAAGGTACTTTACAAAATTGTGCCTTGGTAGTTAAAAATTTGAATTTCTCCTAGCATTTGGATTTAAAGTTTTCTTCAAATGTAGAAAGAGCCCTATTAATTTGGATAGCTTTTAAGGTGATGCTTTCCTAAATAGATTTAAATGAATTATTTTGAAGTGTTACAGTACTCTTTTAACTCTGAAAGTACCTGCTTACTTCCCAGATCTGAGTCCCTCTGTGGCAGTTATTCCAGGATCTCATAGGACCAAGGATATAACTTCAGCCCTTATTACTGGAATTCTCTGGAATAGTCACAACTTTTTTTTACTGGCTACTTTGTTCTTAAGCTGGGTTTGGCAGGCACACAGTTACAAGTATCTGACAGACATGTGTTTTTCCATTAAGAAAGAAATGTTTCCGGGTGCTTGGGTGGCTCAGTGGGTTAAAGCCTCTGCCTCCGGCTCAGGTCATGATCTCAGGGTCGTGGGATCGAGCCCCGCATCGGGCTCTCTGCTCGGCAGGGAGCGTGCTTCCTCCTTCTCTCTGCCTGCCTCTCTGCCTACTTGTGATCTCTCTGTGCCAAATAAATAAATGAAAGCTTTAAAAAAAAAAAAAAGAAGTTTCCTCAAGACAATTATGTTCAACATTCATAGTGAAGTTTAGAAAATGCATTGCACAACTTCTTTATGCCCATCACATGTGTTGGTCTGCCCCCCCAGGCAGGCTGGTATCATTAGTCCCTAAGCAATTATGTGCAACTAAATCTCTACCTGGTGCCACCAAGGCACCAGCTTACATGGTGAGCTGGTGATGCAGGAATTTGACAGTAAAATAGTTTTCAGCTTTATCAATGCATCTGACAGTGCTTCACCAGCACTTATTAGAAACTATGAACTTTTCCTCTCAATAATGTGAACAAAATGATGACCAGCCAGAGGTATTAGCATGTGCATTAAGTATCTGAAGCGTTGAAAACCAACATACGCACATCATTTTACTGGAAGAAAGCCCTGCAAAAAAGTATTTATGAACATAAATGTAATCTATTATTATAATTTGCTATGGAATAAAGTTATCCATTTCCTAACTTGTATGGCAATAGAGAAAAAATAGCATGTTTCTATTCTATCATGTTAAAAAAAAAGTCAATGTGTGCTATTAGAGCAAAAATTATATTCTTCAAACATAAGAATCCCATATGCTCTCATGCCTCAAAGTTAGAGAAAGGAGCATCCCAGCTAAAGGGAACACAGAACCTTTGAATTCATATCACTTCCAACTAAAAATGATTGATTCTCTGCTAAAATCATCTTAAACGTTATTGGGAACAATTCCCAAAGAGTTATATTTGATTGCAGAATCATATACATGTTCACATAAATTACTTACACAGAAGTAAAGGAAAAACCATTTTCCAACTGAGGAAAACAACTTTTTCTTAAAGTGCATTAATATGTCAAAATTTGTTTACATTTTTCAGAAAATACAGGTGAACTGCTTTGAGAAATAAACTGAAAGACTTCTAGAAATGACAGTGAACAATGTGGGACAAGCCTATCTTCCCATCCTAAACACAAAAATGATGGACAAAAAAAAAAAAAAAAAAAAGGAAGAAAGAAAAAGAAAAGCCATGTTTAAGAGCAAGCCGGTACCAAGCTCAAAATAAAGGAAAACCCTCAAGTACCATAAATGAAGAAAGAAATTAAAGCCAGAACTTGAATCTGTAGCTAAAACCATAGTGCTCACAGGGAATTTAGTTCTTGATTTTGGCTCGAGGGGTTAGGGGCTGGGCTTCCCAGTGCCCAGAGACCTCAAACTTTGTTTCAGGCCATGGAAGGTGGAGGAGCTAGACCAGAAAGCCTTCTAGTCCTGAAAGAGAGAATTAGGAAACTTCTCCCACCAGAGAAAGGCCCTGGGAGAGGAGTAAGGGCACAAGTAGGAGCCTGCAACATGAGGCTAGAAAAACTGGGACCACTAGACCCTTCAGGGCTCAGGACAAAATATAAAATTCACCACCGTTTGGGAAATAATTGGTTCCTGAATTTGGAAGGGGTTCTGAGCTTAAAATACCCTGCATTACGAATGATAGACCAAACACCATGAAAGAGAATCAGCAGATATAACAAATAAGATATTAGCACAATTACTACAAATAAATGATGAGAAAGGACTAAAATTTATATAAAATGAAAAAAAGAAAACAGGTGAAGTCAATTTAAGAACTCAATTGGTAGCTTTAAAAAAAGTAATCAAATACAATCAGGAAAATGAAAAATTACTAATTAAGCACCAAATGGTATTTACCCAAATACCAACTGGGAATTCTGAGAGGCTGACTATGGTTATGGTAGTGCCATCAAATTGCTTTGTTTGGGTTTTTAAAAATTATTTTGAACTCACAAAAGTTGTAAAAATAATGCACAGAATTCCTAAATACCCTCACCTAGCTTTCTCAAAAGTGAACATGTTGCATAGCCATAGCATAATCACAAGTCTATAAAGTTAACATTAGAATACTTAACTAAAATATAGAGTTTACTCAATACTTTGCAGCTTTTCCACTAATATCCTTCTGTTTCAGAAGCTAATCTATGAGACCACTTCACAGTTTTCACATCTCCTTATAGTCTTCCCCAATCTGACTGTTCTGCAGTCCTTCCTTTCCATAACCTTAATACTCCTGAATATTGGTCATTTCAAAGAATGTCCTTTAATCTTTATTTGTGTGGATTTTGTCTCTTAATCAGATTGAGTTTCATCATTTCTGTTAATACCCCAGAATGAATATTTTCTCATATCAAAGGGTACATGTCAGTATATTTTATTATTGGCAATATTAACTTTGAATGGTTAAGTTGCTGCTTATCCACTTATGCATTACAAAGTCACTATATTTCCCTTGATAATTAGTATGTATCTTGGGGAAGATCCTTTGGGACTAGGTCATTATCCTGCTTTTCCTCAAATTCTTTCTTACCCATTAATTTTTAGCATTGTGTATGTTTCTTGCCATGATTATTACTTTGTTGTTCTAATGGTGACTTTATATTCTTCTCATTCCTCCTAGATTAATTAAAATTCTTCTGTAAGGAAGAATTGTCCATTCCCCTCTCCCATTTATTTATTCAATTATTTATCAGTATAGACTCATTCTGTGGATAATATGATATGGATTATTTCTTACATTATTGGTCACTCATGCAGATTGGCTACTGTGTTTTTTCAACCTTCCCCCATCTTTCTTTGAGCATTTCCATAATATGAGCCAGGCTTGTAATGTACCACTTCAAGAATCTCTGGTTGCTTTTACTGGAGAATGTTTTACTCAGAGCATATCTTTGCCAATTTAACACAGACTCACTGTAGAAATTATAATTTATAATTGTATTTCACAAGCCAAGAGCATACAGGATAATGTCTCTTAATAATCCATTAAAGAAATAACATACTCCAAACCAATGATGAATTAATTACACTATTGTTACAGGCAACGGGAAGAAGAAAAGTCCAAATATAGTTACAGTGTACTTTCGTTCAAGCTGGTTCTCAGTAATGTTAGTCCTAACTAAAAACTGGGTATCGGCTGCTGGCTTAGGTCCCTCACTGCTAGGGCAATAGCTAGCGGGCAATGGCATCGGTGTTGCCAGGCCAGGTGTGCTGAACTGAAGGTTATTACTCCAGGGATCATAACATGGTATGCACCATTGCTTATGAGAAGTAGCTTCGCCAAAGCAGGAACAAATGTTGCTTCTCTTCCTGAAACTGCTGCATGGTTTAAACACCATTGCCATCAAAAAGTAGCCTGACAGCACCAGAAGCAAGTGTCTCAAAATCTTCAGAAAGCTATTTAGATCAGTAAGAAGTAACTGTACCCAGACTGAACACTCTTGGAAAGTCCTCACCAACACTTGGTATTTAAAGTTTAAAAGTCAATTATGTCATAGTCACTCCTCCATATGTTCTGGTTAAGTGCCCAATGGTACCCCTAACAGTTGAGTTATTGAGTGCTTATCAATAAGAGATGTCAATGACAACACCTCAACACAGCTTCTTTTTTTTTTTTTCAACACAGCTTCTTAATGTAAATAAGTACACTCTTAAAACTTCACTTAATTTGGGGCACCTGGGAGGCTCAGTCAGTTAAGCATCCAACTCTTGATTTTGGCTCAGGTTGTGATCTCAGGGTGGTGAGATCAAGCCCTGCATCAGACTCCATGCTGAACATGAAGATGGCTTAAGATTCTCTCTCTCCCTTTCTCCCTCCCCATCCCAAACTCTCTCTCCAAAAACAAAACAAAACAAAATCTTCACCTAATTCATAAACAAGTTGATTTGAAATGATAATAAACCAATACACAGAGAATGCCATTCAGAAGCCAAGATCTGGATCTCAATATCCTGCTAACTACTGAGTGTCATGACCTCTCTGCCCCAATAGAGCTAAGGAAATTGCTTATGTATACTAACTCATGGCATTTTTTGTTTAATCTCTAACTCTTTCTGCCCATGCCATGACAAAAAAAGAAAAAAAATTACCAGGAACTAAGAGAGTGAAATCTAAAACCCATCGATAATAACTACAACAAAATAAAGTAAAAACATGACCCCTTAAAAAAAAAAAGCAAAAAACAACAAACAAAAACAAAAATTCTAAAAGATAGGAGTAAATCACTAATAGCTTTAAGATACATAGGGAACAAACACCTGGGCAGAAATTGAGAAGGGACCATACCAGGACACATGGTAGCCTTAAAACAGGAGATACATAAGATTACTAATAGGTAGTCAGGAGAAAATTTGGAGAACCAGAAAACAGTTTAAATATGTAGCAAAAGGATTCCTAGAAGTAAAATGAAATAACTTACCATAAATTTGTATCCTACTGGTAGCATAACTATACATAAAATAACTTAAGTTACTTTAAATCACAATTTTTGCCTGTATCTCTAGAGTCATAGATCTAAGAAGAAAAAGAAAAAAGTTATACTGTTTTCAAAATTTTATTGGTGGATATCCAATGGATATCCACCATTTTATTGGTGGATAGTGTTGGTGTTGTTATTCTAAGAATGTTTATTGTGAGTTAAAATATAAAGGAGTCCTGAAAATCAGGATTTTCAGTATAAGGGAAGTACATATGTAAGATCAATGAGTTTATGTAAAAATCATGAATGATCCTGAATTTGAATTTAAATTATTAGTATAAATATTTAATGCATTTTATGTTAAGAATATGTATTTCCTAGCTCTGTTCATGGAAAACAACAAAGCAATAACAAGGAATATACTTAGCACCCAGATTGGGATCTCTAAATAAAGGAAACAGCCTTTTGGAGAATAAGCTGATTCTAGAACTGAGAAGAGAAATTAAAAAGATGAACCTGAAACTTCTGGTCATACCATAAAAGTGAGGAGATTATGAAAGGTTATGAACTACTAGAGTTATGGGGCAAAGTGGGGGCAAAAAGGGAATGAGAAAGATCTCAGACTGATCTGACAAGCCTCCTACCGATCAGAGATTGAAAAATTTGGGCATTAATAAGAATTCTCCACCAAAACAGAACACTAAAGAGAAAAAGAGATCTCACTTGTCAAGTGTAGAGGATAAGGAATAAAGTAATAATTTAGAGAAATGGTAAATAAAAGAATCAAGCATTTAAATTGCCTTTCCTATGCCAACTATACCTCAAGGCAACCCAACAGTTGCTGTAGCAAAGTTTCACCTTATAGAAATATTCTGCCTCATAAAGACTTATGACATATCAATCAATTACATTTATGGAGCTTATTCTTATCCTAATTCAAAAAATAAATACCAAAAAAATTATAAATTTGAAAAATATAAGCAGTGACCAAGAATACTTGATGACATGAAGGATTTTTTCTGTCATAACATTTACTAAGAGAATTCCATTTTACATACTAAGATACATTTCTATAGATTTGCAAGTCTTACAAATTTCTAAGTTTATAAATCTCTGTACTCCTTTGGGAAAATTGTATCTCCTATTCTTTGAAAAAATAGGTGCACTGAATAATTATATTGTTGAAAAGACCTAAACTGGAGGAGCAATATGATGAAACAATTCAGAAGGTCCTATAAAGTTGAAAAATGAAAGTTGCTAAGAGATGTAGAAGACTGAATGAGAAGGTCCAACATGAATCCAATAGGAATAAGAAAAGGAAGAAGTGAAAGCTTTGACTAATGGAGAAGCTACCAATACTATGAAAAAAGTGAGGTTTCATGTTAATGAAGCCCAATATATTCAGAGCAAAAAAAATCACGTCGAGATATAATGTAGGAAATTTATGAAAATCTAGTACAAAAATAATAAAGGTAGGGGCGCCTGGGTAGCTCAGTGGGTTAAAGCCTCTGCCTTCGGCTCAGGTCATGATCTCAGGGTCCTGGGAATGAGCCCTGCACTGGGCTCTCAGCTCAGCAGGGACCCTGCTTCTCCCACCTCCCCCACCCCTGCCTGCCTCTCTGCCTACTTGTAATCTCTGTCCAAAAAAAAAAAAAAAAAATCTTTAAAAAAATTAATAAAGGCAGCCAAAAATAAAAGTAGATTACTTCCACAAATGAATTTGATAGCAGACTACTTATTAGCAAATGTAAATGTTAGAATACAAGAGAATAACATCTTTCAAATGCTTAGGGAAAACAAATGTCATCAATTTTTAAGACTTTTTAGAGCAGTTTTAGGTTCAAAGAAAAATTGAGAGAAATTTACAGAAATTCCCCATGTACATCCTGCCAGCATACATGCATGGTCTCCCTCATTATTAACATCACTCACCAGAATGGTACTGTTTTGTTTTTTTTTTTTAAGCCAAGGATGAATCTACAGCGATATACATCACCCCCCCACCCAAAGTCCAGAGTTTACCTCAGGATTCACTGTTAGTGTTATACATTCCATGGGTTTTGGACAGATGTGTAACATATATCCGTTATATTATCATAGATGATTTTCACTGCCCTAGAAAACCTCTGCCTTGTCTATTCATCCCCATCCAACCCTTGGTAACCACTGATCTTTTTGTTGTCTCCATATTTTTTCCTTTTCCAGAACATCCTGGAGTCGGAATCATAGTATGTAGCCTTTTCAGACTCATTCTTTCACTTACTAATAGGCATTTAGGATTCCTTCATATGTTTTTAGCTCTAAATAATATTGCAAACACAAACAAACTCTCACTGGAGGAAAGCATCTTCAATTGAGTCTAAAAATTCCAAGTTCAGCCAACTTCCAGAAAAATAAGCCACCATGAGTAAAAGTCAGCGAAACAAGAACTGCTATATGTGAACATCAGTTATTGAAAATGGAAGTTATTGAGATACCGAATAGAAAATAATTTTATGGTATTTTTAAAAAGGGTAGAATAAGGAAAACAACTAAGCAGACAATTAAAAATGTCTAAGTAGATTTGGAAAATAAGATTTAAGAGATTATAAATTTAATTTTCAAAAGAAAAAAAATAATGTGGGGGCAAATATATGATTAAACTTGGTTTGAAGAGAGAATGGTTGAACTATAAGACAGATCTAGTGCTTTGTGAGTGGGTAAGAGACAATCAAGTGACAAAGTCCTAACATGTCAAACAGGATTTATAAAGAGCACAAAGACAAGAAAGGACAAAAGAAGGACTACTTCTTTTGAAAAACTATTTCACCTGCAACATTGGAAGATATATAAATATATATAGAATATATAAAAAATATATAAATAGTGTAATATTTTAAACATCTAATTTGAAATCCTCAGAGTTAAAAAAAAAAAAAACTAAAAATCTTCCCCCCCCTACAAAAAAAAAAAAAAAAAACCCAAACAACAAAAAATACAACCCATAGATTGGGAAAAGATATCAGCAATGCATAGACTACACACATAAAATTAAGAATATTGATATCAAGAACATATATACTAGTACCACAGAAAAATAGAAAAAAAATAACCCAATTATAAAAAAAAAGATTAATAGGCAATTCATTGACAAGGAAATCTAAGTTACTAAAACATAAAAGATCCTTTTAGACATAAAACAGATTGGTAGTTCCCAGAAATGTGGCAGAGGGATGAAGGAAGTGGATGAAGGTATTCAAAAGGTATAAACTTCCAGTTATAATATTAAGTTTTGAGATATAATGGGCAACATGGTGACTACCATTAACAATACTGTTTTGTGCATTTGAAAGCTGTGAATAAGTAGATCTTGAAAATTCTCATCACACACGGAACTATAAGAGGTAATGGATATTAACCAAACTTCTTGCAGTAATCATTTTGCAATACATACGTGCATCAAATTACGTTACACACTTTAAATACAATGTTATATGCCAAACTAAATCTCAATAAAACTGGGGAAAATGCAAAACAAAATGTACAACAACATTCTGCCTCCAAGACCATCAGTCACCAGTCTGCCAAAGCAGTGTTTTGCATTAAACTCATCATAGCAGTGGAGATATCAGAGAGGTTTCCCAGAACAATACTAGCATTATAGTTGCTTAATATTTGCTACTAACGTATTTTTAAATTTTGATTTAAATTTATGAAATTTCATACCGCAAAATTGCTAAGTGGACTACAGAAAGATTCAGAATATTGACAAAGCATGATCTAATGCCAACGGTTAATTCTTGACTTCATTTAATTATCATTTGATACAGTGATCACTCCCTTCTTGCAATCTTTAATCATTAGAGTCTTAGAAGCCCACTTACTTGGTTCCTGTCACCCCCCCCCCCCCAACAACTAGTCACACTCAGTCTCTTATGTTATTTCCTTGGTATCTTCCTGATCTCTAAACACTGAGATGCCACAATGACAACTGCCAAGTTCATATCCCTTGCCTGAATCTCTCCATTGATTTTTAGATCCTTATATCCAGCTGCCTGTTCTACATTTCCACGTGGATGTCTAGGTCATTCATCCAGATGAACTTAAGATTTCCTGCCTCCAAATCAAGATGCAATTTCTGCAACTCATCTCATTTCAATAGATGGCAACTTTATTATCCCAGTTCCTCATACCAAAAAGCCTGGATTCCTTGACTTCTTGAATTCTCTTCCTCCTCCCATATCTAGCAACAAAAACAACTCTATGTTCACTGTGTATATAGAATCTGACCACTTCTCAGCACCTTGATTGCTACCATATTTGTTACCACCACCATCCTCTTCTTGGAACTGTCATGGCATCCTGGTCAAATAATGTCATTATTCTCTTCAAAATTCCTGTTTGTTCTTTCTTTGTCAGAAAAAGCTCAAGGGCTCTGAGTACTCTCCAAAGCCAATACATAACTTGTGCTTCCTCCCTTGTTCCTGGAGTGTCACCTGCCCCAAGGCCTTTGTAAATGCTGTTTGTGCTGTCTGAAATGCTCTACTTCCCAGGATCAGGCCCTCATTTCCAGGGACTTTCATGAAGAAGTCTCTCTCACTTCTCCCTAAAATGGCAAGTACTTACTGTTTCCTTCCCCCTTCTCCACCAAAATTCTTTCCAATTAATTATTAGTTGGACAATAAAAGTAATGGTCTCTCCCCCGATGTCTAGTGCCTAGAAGAGTGCCTGAAAGGTAGCACTTAGTATTTGGTGAATGAATGCCATGAATACTTGATATTCATATCAATTTGCCTTTAATCATACTTTGCTTTTTCACTTTTCCTGTAATGATTTCCAGTGAGATTTTATACCCTCAGATGATATATTTGCTATATTTGACTCTTGAAGATACAGAATATATGAAAGACAATATACCCTATTCAAAGATTTTGAAACATAAAAAGACATCCTGAAGACACTGTGTAGGAGTGTTTTGTTAACCTAGCGCAAAAAAGTCAGTGAATGCGTGTATTTTATGCCTTGTAATTTATATACCTGGATATGTTTATTTATGACTCAACTTCTTTATAGACAAGGGTTAGATATGATGTAATTATATCTCTTGTACCTCTCAAATATTTAAGAATTCCCCATTATGGAAAACCCCCAACCTATGTGTCGGGAAGAACACCTAGGAAGAAATAGTAGTGCTTCTGCAAGTGGTACTCCATAGGTACCCTCCAGACTAGTCTGTTCTGAATGAGAGTCATGCAAAACCAGTCTGGATGACACAGCAGATTCTTACCAGAGAGTCGTAGGACATATGGGAGATAGGGATGGGAAGGCAGGTCAGGCCTAGATTATGAAGGATGTTGAATCATGGACTTTTTTTATTCTATGGATTTTATGGTATGGACAGTGACAATCAGGAAGGCATAGAATTGTTTGAATGATTGATTTGCACATATTATAGGAAGGACCTCAGCACAAGGTCACATAGGCTGTACACTGCCTAAGGTCACATATGCAAATATTATATTTGCACATATTATACTGCTGTGTCATAAACAAGGACCTTGTGCTGAGGTCCTTGTTTTGTCTGTGCAAAACCAGAGTAGTTTTGCATATTTCCTATAATATAATATGATATTGAATAATATCATTCAAACAAGTCTATGCTCCATGGGTTGCCAGTTATATTGCAGCCCGTGGCATGTGCTTTAGCTGTATAATGTGGCCACTCTAATCAGGTAGGATAAAATTTTGCAGCCAGTTATGAAGATATTTAATTTCAATAATCTAGGCAAAAATTTGGAGGTTTTTTGTTTTGGTATGGAGCAGGAATTTGAATTAGGCTACTACTGCAATTGTTTGCAAAGATAAAGGTCAGGTTAGGGTCTAGCAGTGGGAATAAAAAGGAAGAAGTAGATGACAAAGACATTATGAAGCAAGCAGCAGCAAAATCAATGACTCAGATGCAGGGAGGAAGAGGAAAGCAATCTGATAGTGTCTAATATAGATGACTTTGAGAATGCCTCACAGGAAGAGCTAGGATGAACAGAGTTTAAAAAGATAGATTTCATGTTTGTTATATTGTGTTTGGGGCAGAAGTAGAACTAGAGAATAGATCCTTTGATTCCCAAAGACTTTTCCCCATTGGTCTATCATCCTCCATGAAAAAATTCTCACTTTCATTTTACTTATACTTCTAGAAGACAAATTACTCCATATGCTTGTCTTTTTGAGCTGATAAAAATGCTAATCATTAGAAATTATTTTACATTTTCTCCCCCATGCATTTGCAACTGTAAATATTAAGATCAATGCCATATATATTTGAGGAGGCGGAATCCACAATTTTCAATGAGCTTACCTTGTCAGTCAGTCACTATGCTAGAAACTTCAAGTTTTATTTATTCCTAGCCCTGTAGAATTATGTATTTTCTCTATTTTACAGTGAATTGTCTGAGAGAAGTGAATCAAATTCCCAAGTCCCCATTGGTAGAAAGTTATGGGGTTGAGTTGCAAATCTTGATCTAACTATAAAGGCCTTTTTTGTCTGCTCTCAGATAATATCTCAATGTGGACAGTTCTAAAGGTGTTGGGAGGCCAAAGGAAATAAGGGCAATACTCATTTTTCCACTTGATTATCCTTGCTGTCAATGTTGTTTGATAAATTTGAACTGGGCAATACTAACTGAAGCATGTAAGGTGATAACAATTATACCTTATTGGTTTTGCATGCAGGGAAGCTTACCCGCAATCCCCAAGGTTCATTGAAGTGTTCCAATGTAAGATGACTGGTTGAGTACCATCTGTTCCAATAGTTTATTGCTAAATTACCTTAAGTCTTACACAAATTGTGCTTCCTCTAAAGCAAAACCAGTGCATAAATATCTGGATTAACTAGCTTAAGAGTGAGACTTCCTAATAAGTAGACCAACTAAACTCTAGGTGATGTTTCTCCAGGTTGGAGAACTGAAACAACTACTTTGTAGTGGAGACATGAGGTACTTGAATAGTAACCATAATTCAAGTCAAATACTAGCAAATTCATTAAATATTGCCATGAGACAATTAAAAAAATAAGATGGAGACAAATCCTGCCCTGACACAGTGAAGAAATTGGTATGAAATTGCTTTAAAGGGTACAAATGGGAAATCATCTACGCTGTTTATGTACAAAGTTTACTTAAATGCATTCACACGTTAATTTCAAACACATGAGTACAGCACCTCATGGATGTGAGGCTCCATGTTAGGGCCCAAAGATGACAAAGAGGAATAGGACAGGGCCCTGCCTCTATGAAACATCTTGTCACTTAGCAAAGCCAAAAAGAAAAGAGTCTTGCCCTCTTGGTCAAATCACATGAAGTCTATAAACCCGGTTAGTATGAATCAAAAACTTAAAAAAAAAAAAAAAAAAAGAAACAGGAGAAAGACAGTCATAGAGCAATAAATATTCCAGGAAAGCAGAGGTCATATATGTATCTTACAGATTTTGAATAGTGCCACATTTTTTTCTTGAAAATTTGTTAGGACTATGAAAGAAAAAAGTTGAATCTACTATTTCTGGGTTGGTGGGAGCATAGAGATTTTGGGTTATGGATTTTCATAGACCAACCAATTCATAGACCAACCAACTAACCGATAAGGACAGGAAGCCAATTAAAGCCTGTTGCAATCTGAGGTGACAAGCCAAAGGTGTGTCAGGCCATGCTGTGTCCTCAGAAACCCAAACCACTGAAGCTCCAAGTACAATCTAGACCACTAATGACCCTGGGAGGAAACATTTAAAGTCATGCCTGATGCGGAGAGAGAAAACAAACTGGGTGTCCCCCAGGTTTGAAGGTCTCCAAAATATGAGGTGTTTTTTGTGACAAAGGAGGACACGAGAAAAGCAGCTCTGGTCAGAGAAGGGAGCTCTGGAACTAAGGAGTGGAAAGGCCCATGTGGGGTTTCCCATAAGAAAGGAAAGCTGAGCTTTTATTAAGGTTTTAAACATTTCATATCCCATCCTTTCAATTCTACTCTGCTTTCATATTTCCCTGCTCCTTCCCTCCTCCTTTTCCAGTTCTTTCCTAACATAAATAGCTACATAAATTGGATTTCACAAAACAAGGATCACATAAGCAACTGTTAGTTGACTTTTGATAAGGTATTCACAGATGTTCCTATTTCTGTGAAGAAATTTTTATTATAGCTCGACAAGAATTTGGTAACCAATGATATGAAGACCTAAATTATAAATGCTTTGATGATCATTCTTTTATTGAAGTTTTTTTTAACTATACAGAAAAGTATTAGTGACTGAATAGTGGCAAGTACTTTGAGAGTCAGCTGGAAACACCTAGTAAGATAGGAGGCAACACCCCAAAGGTTCAACCCAAATCCCTATCACATGGCCACATAAGGGTGACTGACCTCTTTGGTTTTGGTATTCTACCCAAGCTGTCTACACCTTGCCTATCTCCTCCCTTAAATAACCCAGCTTCTCTAGCACCATTACTGATAGGGAGGAATCTCTCCTACCCACAATACAAACCCACACCCTACATGCTTTATTTTACAGCAATCACTTTTTACCTTTCACCTTATGCCCCAACACCAGAGCTCATAGTTTTCTGATTAAATACAACCATTCAAATGATCAAGTATCCCAAAAGAAATGTATAATTTAGTGACTTGGGTGGTAATTTTATAGGAGATGCTAAAAAAAAAAAAAAAAGCTAAAATACTTGTCCCTCTATACCCCTTCATATTGCAGTTTTCATATCTGCTTGGAAAAGTTAAAGAAGGAAGAAGTCTTACTATAGAAGGACTAAGGGTTCTTTTAAAAATTACCCCAATTAGAGTTTCATCGAATAGAAATGCTCCTTTATCTGCTACTTTTAAGCGAAGAACTTCTTTTGAGAAACATAGGCAATAATTACAGGACGTAAAAGGAAAAAAATGAAAATGTTTCAGAAATGGTTTTGCACCTCTATGAACTGCCGTTGAAACTCCTGCATAAGTTTCTCTATTCCTGCAGGCAAATGTTTGTGTAGGAGATTCCGACAACAGCAGTCTGATGACACCACAGTAAGATTTCCCCCAGTCAGTGCGGATGTGACTCAAATGCACTATTGAACACATTTCACCCAAAGGGAGAATAGGCAGAAGGAATTCAACAGTTTTTAGTATCGATAGGTTCCCTCCATCCATCACACTGCTTTCCAAGGCTAAGCTCTGTCAGATACCTACTTCAGTTTTTATGTAATTGAAAAGAGTTTATGTTTTCTCCCTCTGGCAACAATCTTGATCCTCCTCCACCTGCTCTCATTCTCCAAGACAGAATTATATCTCAAATCCTTATCACCCAAACTCCTATATTCTCTGTCGCTGGGCATTTAAAAGTAGAAGCCAACTTTGGGGGGCTATTTCTGGAAATGTAACATTTGTGCCCTTCCAACATAACCTAGTTATTATAGCACACGATTCTGGAGGGACAAATCATTTAATACATCTATATTCATATTATCTTTCAACCTTAAGCATGTATTTATTGCATTGTGATTGCTAATGGGAATAATGTCTGCTGTTATTAGTTTATAGTGCCAGTAATGATAATTATATATGCTGCACAAATACTTCTGCTCAGATTAGCCTAATCTAGTATTAATAGAACTCACTTTAAGCTTTTGCTTAACAGTCTTTTGTGTATTTAAATTGTTTCAAAGAAAAATTGGCTGGTTCCCACCCCCCCATCTCCCAGCCAATAATAATAATAATAATAATAATAATAAAAAAGAAAAAAAAAGAAAGAAAGAAAAGCAGTGGCATTAGGGAAATAATGAATCACATGGGAACTGCCCTGGCCTAACTGTAACATATAATTACAGGTTGCTACACAATTAGAACCATTTTGTCTTAATAATGCTTCCACGCGCCCAAGTACCTAATGCTTCTCATGAGGTTAGATAAAAGTATTTATTCCTTTCTTTCATAAACGACTACTATTAAGAAATAGGAAAAACCCTTACAATAAAAGCAGTGGTGGCTAGATCATGATCTTTAATGCATCATCAAGGACAGCGATAAGTCTCTTATTTTCCCTGCACTGGACTTCAGACACACCAACATCTGCTTCTGAGAGTCAGGTCCTCTCTGTTTCATCACAAGAGAAATAATGAGCTAATGTTACAAGGTAGAGTGACTGCTCAGAGAAACTACTAATTATCAGCAGGGCGAGTCGTTGTCCTGGGGAATGATAGCACAGCAGCTGGCTGGCAGGCATGCCCATCTCTTGGGACACCATTTTAGGAAAGATTTATCAGAACTAAGGAAGTCTAAAGAAGCACTACGCATTGTTGTAATGGAATTCACTGCCTTAGGGCTTGAGTTGATGTAAAACATTTCATTTAGCCTCCAAACACCAGTTTGACCACTGCAAGACTATTGTCTACCTTTCTGAATATTTTTCCAATATCCACTTTATCCAGATCAACCTATTTATGATTTTTAAAAACATGAACTCTTAAATGTAGGCAAAAATGCAAAATGGCTATTTAAAAATAAAACTAGTGTGGATGGGGGTTCAAGGCCTCCCCCCACCACACACACACTGGGGTAGATGATTCAAAAAGGATAGTTGTTAAGTCTATTTAGTGTATAATTTGTGCATATGCCTTTTTAACTTGAAAGTGAAAAACAAGAAGTGTTACCATTTAGGATATTCCATTTTTAGGTGTTATGCCTTCCTGTGAACAAACCATTAGTTTCACCTAAGAGGGTAGAAAGAGAAATGATATATACCGTGAGGATTTCAACAAAAGAACTTACAAATATCAACCTAACAATAGGCGAGAGTTGGGATAAGTCACAAACTAGGGTAAAGAAACTAGTTTAAGTAAATAAACTCAAATATTTGACCTTGAAAGTTGTAAACACAAGAATTCTAGAAAAGTTACAGCTCTTAAACTTTATGTATTTTCGATATTTGAATGAAATGGAAACCTGATCACATTCAGAACATTATTCTGCTCCAATTTGGCCTTTCTTGAATTTTTGAGGAAGCCTTGATTCCTTCTAGAATACTGGCATTTTCCAATTGATTTAAGCCTCTTTCCTAGTAAAACATAAGGTTGCAGAACCCTGTTTGCACCTTATGGGTCACCTCCAATCCCTAGTAAGTAGATGCTATCAGCAGGCATAATAGAAGGTTCTAAAAAGTGTGGGGCTATGATATACTATAAAAAGTTATCAGCTACTTGCACTGTGATTAGCCACACCAGTTAAGGTAATAGCTTCAAAACTCTCCTATTCAAAGTCCAGAAGTTATACATGCCTTTGGTTATAGAGGATTAACTACTCTGTGTTACACACACACACACGCACACACACACATACACACTCGGGTGAAGGAGGCACATCTGCTTTAAATATCCTGATAAATTTCTCAAAAATCTTGGTCACAACTCACAAATATATAACTGACCAAGTAGAGTTTTCACAAAGGGCAGCCAAAGTTTATGAGGGGAGCAGAACGGACTACCTGCTATGCTGAAAACCTTTGAAAATGCGTGAGATAGATACAGTCATACTGGACTCCCGAAGAGGATGTATTTGCAGATAATCACAAAGCTTGGTGATACAGACAGGATAATAAGTGACAATATCTGAAAGATCTTGCAACCTAGACTAAGGCTGGAACCATCAAGATTACACTCCATAAAAAAAAAAAAAAAAAAAAAAAGATTACACTCAATAGAACAAAATATAAATTCAGGGCCTCCAGATAAACATGGTAGTTTAAACCCACACATTTATTTCCACATTCTTCCAAAACTCCGCTATAATGACAGTAAGGAATTTTAAGAACATACAAATCTGCAAGGTCAAATAGAATGGGAGACAAGATCGCAACAGATAAGAAATAGCAACAAAGTTTTGGAAGCCGGAGCAGCAGCTAAGTGTAGATGTGAATAGAAAATGAAACCAGTAGGAGGTTAGTTCATATCACAAACCTTAATCCCCCTACCTGAAGAATGTGAATTTATAGTTTAAAAAAAGGACAAATTTTTACTAACATGACCTTAAAAAATCTTTAAATATTAGGGATATTGGAAAGATCTTAGGAGCTCTTATAGAAGGGTTTTTAAAAAATAAGGTTACATGTAATACAGTAAGCTTAAGAATATCGGATTTCTTAACAAATATGGAAGTTAGAAAAAAAATGGAGCAATGCTTCCAAAACTCTGAAGGAAACATTTCTAATTCTATATCTAGGCAAAAATCAATTAAGAGTGGAATTAAGGCACTCCAGACATCTCAAAATTTATCCTCCTTTTTAGGAATCAGCTAAAGGATAAAGCATATCAAGATGAAGGAGTAAATTAAAAGACATGAGATTCAGGAAGCCAGAGATCTGACAGATGAGGGAGTTCCCAGGATGATGATAGTATAGAGAACTTCTAGTGATGGCAGATCTACCAATCAATCAATCCATACTGGAAAAGAGACACAGACAGCTTCAGGATGAGAAAACAAGAGATTACTTGGAGTCCGAGTCTTCTAGAATTAGATTTTCAGGACCAACGGAAAATTGAGATTTGAGTGTCAGGTAAGTAGAAAGCTAACCAACCCGCCAAAATCAGCAGCAATTATTAACTTGGGCAAGGGGGGACTGGACACAAAAGAGAAGTATTACCTTGGCAATCACAGACACATGTGTCAGTGGTGAATAATATTTATAAAGTTATAATAATGTGGAGAATTGGTTTAAAAAATAGATTAAAAATTGTGTTCAGTGGAATGAACCTGGAAAGCCAAATTTCTTTTTTCCTCCACCACAGTGGCTCTATTACAGTTCTAAGTAGTCCTGTTTACATAAGTCCTAGTCCTGGCAGCCATAGCTGAATGAAGGGCAGGAATAACCAAATGAGCAATCCAAAATCCCCAGGTGAGCAGGATCATTTTCTATTCCTAGAAAGACATTCTTCAATGTGCACTGGCCTCCCATCTTTTATGGATGAGAAATCAAGAGTAGGATCTGCACCAAAAAGTTGGTCAAGTTCAAACCCCAAACTATTTGATTCATTTGGAGGTATGTTCTGTATATGTTGGGGGGCAGGAAATCAGACAATTACGTTGATTTAGAAGTGGTTAGTGTTATTTGTATATCCAGTTGTTTTCATTTATAGACATATACTGGACCTGTTTCTAGTTACCTATATAACTTGAGATATCTTGAAATTCTTTACTGAATTTAATGGGCCACTACTGGACTCTTACTATTTTGTTAGGCCCCATTGTCCTTGACTTTACTGTCCAAACAGATTATTTTTTTAAACAGGAAATGATGTATTTCTATAATACTTAGAAACTGAAGAATCACTAAAAATGTAAGATTAAAAACAGGAAATAGTCAATTGGTTTGTAGTATGCTTTTCCACAGGTTTTATCATCAGAAGACCATGAGTGGCATTTCTGGTGCTCCAGCTCACAACGTGGAAAACAGAGCCCGCATCTCTCCTAACAGGGTAGATACAGCCTTCACGGAGAGCACGGTTGCTGACAAATGAGTGCGAAAAGAAGGTCATACACCCCACAATTTTCAGTTGGGCTGATGTCAACCCCGAAAGTTCCCAGCTAAATATGTAGATAATGAGGTTGGACTTCCACCGCAGCTACTATGGAGGGACTGGATCTTCAGACAGGAGCTAACAACAGATCAGAACCAGCTCCTCTCCATTGTTTCAGCTCCAGGACTGTGTAGAGGAGACACCCTTGGTGAGTTTTTACATGTAGCACAAATACCCTATTTTAAAAACACGTGGCAAAATTTCTTGGTAAAGAAGGTCACATTGACCAGAATCTAATTTTACTGTTTTATTCCTTCAGAATAGGAGTGACGTGACTGATAGAGTTTCTAGGTAACTTGGTGCTTGGGTAAAAAAAAACTAACACTCTTCACACTAGAAACACAAAGGTGAGAGCTTCTTAGTGAAATCTGAAAATTCTAATAATACAGTTACTTGGATATAAATTGTTTGGTTGATTCAGAAAACTGGGTCTTAAGATCTTAAGCCTAGACCCTATGGATAGTTCGTTTGTATGTTTTCACATGTAATGGAAATTTCTTTGAAAAGCCTCTGGCAGTGTTATCCTGATTTGCCTATTTGAACAGAGAAGATTGTAGACACTGGAATTTAAGTGTCAGACTTTAAGAGCTTGAGATATAGTTCATATGCCATATAACTCACCCACTTAAAGTGTCATTTCAAAGGATTTAGTATATTGCCAGTACAACCATCCCTACAATCTAGTTTTTGGACATTTTTTTTTCACCCTCAGAAAGAAACCCCATGCTTGGTAGCAGTCAAGAAAGGCAGACTCTTGGCACTTTTCTTTCTTCCCTTGAAAAAAGGTCTGGGATGCCTGGATGGCTCAGTCAGTCAAGCGCCTGACTCTTCATTTCAGCTCAGGTCATGATCTCAGGGTCCTGAGACTGAGCTCCTGCACTGGACTCCATGCTCACTGGGGAGTCTTCTTGTCCCCCTCCCTCTGCTCTTCTCCCTGTGTGCAATCACAAGGTTGTAGATGCATTACAATTTTAGGGTATTGTGCACCCTATAGAGTGAGGTTTGCCTTTGGGGAGATGCTGAATGACAGCACAAGCCCCCTCTGCTGGGTTCTGCCACCTTCTTCACCCTCTGAAGGGGAAGAAAGGTACACATAGTGTGTTTGTGCATCTGAAGATTCAGAGGGAAACCAAGCCCACCTCTCTGACTCCATCTCTGGAGTTAGAGGGAAAAGAGACTCAAAAGGTGGAGAGTATATCAAATGTGGCAATTCCAGCATTAAGACTGAGATTCAGGGGGCAGCAGGGTGCATATGGGTATGTGTGTTGGGCAGGGTATAGAGAAATCATGGAAAGGCCCAGGTTATAGATAGATTTCTCTGTCCTGAAGGACACATTTTTTTTTTTTTATGTAGAATATAACTAGGGAAAACACAAAGTAAAATTCTCCAAAAGATAAATAGTTTTTTGGATATAGCATTTCAGGATTTTATTGAGAGGACTGGAAGGTTCTGGAATGATGAAACTAAAATTTGTGAACGAAAGCTACCTAAACATTAAGGAGAGAATTTAAAGACAACTATGTAAGGAGGCAGCGTATATTAGCTGCTAAGAGTGTGGACTTTGGAGCCAGACCACTTAGGTTCAAATTTCTGCTACTTTGAAATATCGGAATGCATAAACCAATACTTTGTATATCCCTCTAGCATGTGAAAGAAACAGTTTATCTGGTAACCCATGACGAAGAAGAGTGGGAATAAAATAACTTTCACTTTTCACATTATAAGCTTTTGCATTATTTAAGTCATTTTACAATGAACACTTCTTTTGTTTTATAGTAAGAAAGGACATGTCATAAATATATCGATATCTAAACAGATAAATAAATCCTCTACTGGGCAAAAGCACGAGAGCCTTGAAATCTCCCACACAATGGCCATAAAATTCCCACTTAAAATCCACTCTTAGGTGGACAGTCTAGGTGCATACATGCAAGTATGTATTTGTCTGCAACTTCAAATCCTTCAATTCCAATCAAGTAGAAAACCATGAATATGAATCTGCACTGTATTGTCACTTTACTTCCTCTCATTTTGGAGAATAGGTGTTTTTTTTACTTCCCCAACCACACGTAGGACATCAGACAATGCCCTGGAAAGGGCAGTCTCTTTAGTATTTTCTGAATTAAGTATACTTAATGGAGCTCAACTGAAGGAAGAAAAAACTATTCCAGGGGTGATAGATAGACCTTAAAGCAAGAGGCTGCATTCGAGCTGGTTGATTTTAGAAAGGTGAGGAAGACTGAGGAGGAGAAAGCCCGTGGCAGGGAAAGGAAGCAGTGTGAGCAAAGACACATGGGGAAGTCGAGGCTGTCAGGCAAAGATCGGCAAGCTCGCTTGGCTGGACGTTGTACAAACGGAACGATAGCTGTCTAACAGATGTAGAAGAACATCTGCGTGGAATAAACAACTGAAGGTTTAATTTTTTATGTAAAAATGTAGCTGATAAGAAATTAGATGTAAACTTTGTATGAGATTCAAAAGCATGTATTTACAGCCATATTTAAAAGGATATTGCACTCTCTACATTCATGGAAAAACATCCTTCCTCGTTATTCAACGGATGTGAAAGAAGGTGGTTTTTTCCTAATTATATGCAACTTGTGGTCTCTCTTTGCAACAAGAGAAGATAACGGGTAACTCTTACTCTTTCACCATGAAGTTGTAAAGCAGCTTAACTTTCATGTGTGGAGATGGCCACCATGAAGCCCCAAAGAATATTCATGTGTAGACCCTTGAACCAGAAGGAAGATACTTCCTTCTAACTATGTGAGGTGTCATTTACATTAATACAGCCCTGTAATTCATTGGCAACAAGGGAAACAAGAAAGAATAGGGTGGAATATGGTGCCGAAGGATTTTCCTTATCTCCTGAGAGAATGCCCTTAATAATTTATGTGTGTGTGTAGTACTGCCATGTGTAAGGTCTAAAAAAATATTACACAAAACACTTAGGATTCTTCTTGTACCCTACCTTAAGGCCTTGGAAAGGCCAATAGTCCTGGGAGAACATGGTTTATTTCTTTCCCAGTTGATTTCTCCTTGGAAGTGCTTTCAACTTTATCGTAGTCAAAATTTTCCATACCAAAATTCAGGTCTGGAGGAAGGAAATGCCATTTCCATGAAAACTGAGTCTAAGATAAGTAACTTGAAGAGATCATAATATTAGAACTTAATAGACATAAGTACATATATTTTTCTTTAAATATTCCCTATGAGGGAGAGGATATGCAAATATTTGATAGCTGTTAGAGCTTACTCAAAGAATTTTAAACCTCCATAATTTTATAAGTCACTGTTTTAGAGAATTACAATTCTGTATGCAGTTAAGCAGCTTATAATTTTAGGTCTTTTTCCAATGTTGTGATAAGAAACTTAAGCTTCCTGTCTGAAGTCATCATAGTCAAACCCACATTTCAGGAAGTCAATCTATTATCAGCTTTTCCAGATGTTTCTTCAACTTGTCTGAAGCTGCCTGCAACTAATTTGCTTCCTTTAAAGACACAGTCCTTTCCGTTCCCTTTAAGACCATTCTCAAGCAGAGAACACAGCATTTGCCCCAACATCTCATTCACTTTTCTAAAATTATTGGTGAACCTGTGTGTGTGTGTGGCCACTATTCTCTCATCTCCGGAAAAGTGTGTCACTGCAGTTTCCTTGGTCAGAAATGTCCTTCTTGCAAAAAGGAAATGTATTGTTCCTTTTAAAATATTGAAAATTCTGAAAATTTCTAAACCAACCTGGAAGTATTGCAATAACTTCTAACAATGTCACTGTGTAAAATAATTTATTAGGGGTTTTTATGACTTCTCATCCAAGGCCCCACCAGGTTTTTTGGGCACTTCTTAGTGCCAAATAAGAGTGCTACAGATGTTCAGTCAAAAGTGCTGTAATTACATGACTTGTCTGTTGAATTTGCCAAATACTGCATGGTTTGAAGGTTGCAGAGAATAAAGAATGAAAACCACAGATAGTAGGTCAGACCTGGAAATCAGCCTTCTCTGTAAGTCTTGTAAGGAGATTAGGACTCTGACGGGTTACATGTTAAAAATAAGGTGTTTTTTAAAATGCTCTAGCAACTGCAATTTTTTTCATTTCCAACCAGTAGGTCTCACTCAGGTTAAGTTTTCACTTGGGTGGCAGGAAGCAATCCCAGTAGATCATGAACTTTGCTTACTTGTCTTACATGGAGGTCTGCTGATTTGTCCCATGGAATCTCTCACCTAATTCCATAACCCAAAAAACAAAACAAAACAAAAAACAAAAACAAAAACCTCTTCTCCTATCTCCTTTTCCTGGCTTTGATGCTCAATCACTGTAATTACTAAATTCCCATCTACCTTTCATGGCTTTCATAGATAAGATGGGAGTATATTCTATATATTAAAGGGGAGAGGATATTTCATATTTGATCAGTTTATATAAGGAAAGCTCCTATAATGGAAGATACAGTTTAGGAGTCAGGCACATCCATTCAAAAACCACCCTGTGAAAATATTCCATATAACCTGTTTTCTTATCTGCAAAATGGCAGCATCACAGCCACCTCTGAGAACTGCAGTGAGCAAGCACATATTTCACATGTCTAGAAGAATGCCTGCAGCCCAACACTGATAATATACTACTACATACCAGGTGCTGTACTAGGTTCTAATGCCACACAGAGGAAGAAAGCAGTGTCCTTACTCTCCATGAAGTCACATCTGTAAAGCAAAGACACTGAATGGAATATGGTGAGAACTAGCTATCATCAAACTTTCCAATCTGTTGACAAACCATGCCACAATATTAAAAATAGACCGTACCGTAAGGGTAGCTTTAATATAGAGATCTAAGCAAACTACCATGGGAACAAGTCTGGAAGAAAAATTTCTTTGGAAGGAGAAATGAAAAGCAGCATCCAGGAAACCATCAAATGGGAAGTTATTTTGAGCTGAACTTTATAGAGAAGTAGAAAGCGAGCATTTCAGGAGGCAGGAATGACACAAAAAGGTGCAGGGGTAGGAGACTGCATGACATGCACAGACAGCAGCCAGAGACTTCTAAAATGAAAGTCAGTACATAGCAGGAGGGGAGGTTGGAACAGCAAGGAACTCAACTGTCAAGGGCTTTAGATGACATTGAAGAGTGTGGACTTAGGATACAATCATATGGGAAGTCACAAGTAAAAACACTATAATTAGATCTGTGCTCTACAATGGAAGCTCTATTTGTAGTATAGAATGGAATGGGCAGTGGCTCAGTTGAAGGAGACAGGTCAGAAGAATAGATTATAACTGAAAATAGGGCTGGTGGGGATAGAGAGGAAGGAATTATTTGAACGACCACTGGAGATGTGCTTCATTAGCTCATCTGGTCAAAAGATCAAAAAATACTTCTTCACAGTCACAATTATTATGGAGTACTCTGAAGTAAGGGCATAATGAAGACAATATCCCTCTTTGGGGGGATTAAGGGTGGAGGGCATTGGAGAGAGATGGAAAGCAGGCAGATAAATCTGTTTGCTCATCTGTTTTCCCAGCCAAGAACCCCTTCATTATCACCTCTATTTAAACTCTCAGTAGGTTACAATGCTGACTTTCAGGAAAAGTTCAAAGAGGAGACAAAATGGTTCTGGTGAGAGGGAAGAGACGGAGAACCAAGAAAGGTATTTTGGAGCTCTTGGACAACAGAACTGCGCCCTGGGGAAAGCTTACAGAGGCCAAGAGGATTCTCACCACCTACAGCTGGGTGACCTTGGACAAGCCACCTAATATCACACAATCTGAGCTGTAGCATCTGTGGTAGGAAAATAATGACAATAGCTGTCTTGCTTGCCTACTGGAAACACAAAGGCAATGTAAGGAGCTGCCATGTCGGAAAACTCAGAGATCACTAGGTTAATGTAAGGAACTATAAATATAGGATTACAAATGTGAATAGGATGGGCATTTTTCACTCATATGGAGACCGGAGACCAATGTCTGTGTTTTGTGAAGATATATTCATATCCACAAACATATGTATAACTCCCTAGAGGCATGAAGAATGGGGCTAAATCCAACTACTTAATTTCAGCCTGCTGTATGAGATTTCAACATATCATAGTGGAAGAACACAAAACATGGATCCATTATATAATGGGTTCACTGTGCAATGCTTAGGACTTCCTTAAAGACTTAAGCAACACAAGACCTAAGTTCCCAGGTTTTTCCATGAGGGAGATGGGAGAAAATTCTTATCGAACAATAAATAAACACAGGTTAAAAAAATTTTAAGGTAAAAAAAGAAAAAGGGGAAGGGAGTGTCAGATTCTTGGTTTCAACTCAGGTCATGGGAATCGAGCCCCATGTAGAGCTCTGCTGAGCACAAATTTGCTTCAGATTCTTTCCCCTTCTTTCTCTCTGCCCTTTTTCTCTTCCCCCTGCTCTGGCTCTTTCACTCTCTCCAAAATCAGTAAAATCTTTAAATAAACTTAGGTAATAATACTTAGCACAATGTTTGACATAATATGGGGTTCCATTCACATATTCATTCATTTAGCAAATTAGTATATGTCTAGTGAACTAGAAATCATTTGAGGATTTGATAGAATAGAAATTAAGAATGATGGGGGCTCTGCCCTCATGAAGTCTATAATACAGCTAAGGAAGCAAAACAACAGATGGACAAGTTCTATGAGGCAATAAAAGGAGGTTGTCATAGAATCAGTGGAAGGCAAGGTTTGAGGGGTGGATGCGAAGCCTATTTTAAGAAGGAGAATCAAGGAAGGTCTTTGAGAAAATAGGATCATAAGCTGAGATTTCAAGGGTATAAAGGAACCATTTGCCCCTTCTTTCTCCCCGCCCCCATGCCAATATTCCAGGCAAAACAAACAAGTAGAAAGAACCTCGAGTGGCAAAGGGCTTGGAGTGTTTGTGACAGTTGAAGGCAGCCAATACAGTTGGAAAGCAGCAAGTAGGAGGGAGAGCCATACAGATAAAGTTGGAGAGATGTAAAGGTCAGATCACACAAGGCCATGGGCATCAGCCCAAGAGTCTGGATTTAATTCCAAGTTCAATAGGAAGACCCTGAAAGACTTTAAAGAATGGACATGATCTGAGTTACAGCACCAGCATACATTTATTATGTATAAATAAGCTTTGAAGAGAGGAGTATCATACTGGACTTCTGGATATTTCACATTCAAGATGCCCTTCATCTTAAAGATGTAGCAATAGAGAAATACCCACCATATTTAACTTATAATTTTGCCGAGTGATTTTTATTAATTATGAGGTGTACCTATGGACCAATGATTCCTGGGTCTGATGTACTGAACTATTTTCATCAGTCAGGTATAAATTTTCCAAAGTAATTTTAGGCTACTTAATAGTCTAGCATAAGATCAGGCTCAAAATAAATAGTTCTTTGCTATTACAGCTGTTCTCTGCCACCTCCTACCCCTTCCTCAAGTATCTATTTTCCTTCCTCAAAATAGGAGAAAGAAGATGAAGGACAGGGAGGTATTTTTCTGGTGACCTACTATCACTGTACTGACCAATACTAAGAAGTAATTTTCTTTGCCAGACCAATGTAGTTATCAAGCCATTTAGGAAAGGAAAAGAACACCTGTCCTACTTTCCTCCCTCTCACATTGATCCTTTTTTTTTTTTTTTTTTTTTATGATGTGTGGTACTTGTCTTCAGGTCCAGCTCCTCCGATTCCTGGTCCTATGACAGGCTTTTGTTTGACTTGTAGAAACCATTCTGTGTTTCTGTATGGCAACCTACTGCTTGGCTGGATTCCTCCTCATATCCATTCCTGTTCTCTCATTGTTTCTATTTCCTTTCTTTCTCTCCCCTAGAGAGTCAAAGAATATAAAATTTCAGATGACATTGTGTTAGGACAAAGTTTCCACATTCTGCAATAGTTCTTCCTGTGGTTTTCACTAACTAAGTGTCTCTGGATAGATGCTCAGCAGTGGGCCAGGACTCTTTATTTTAAAAGGAAAAAAGTGTTCACTGTTTAGAATGAAAGTTCTCCAGCATTGGGCTCATGACACAGGGATAATATAATCCTTCAGTGAACAGGAGCCTCAGGTGAGCTGGGTTTCTTTTCATCTCCATCTCTCACTGGTCCCAGAGGGAAACCATATAATTAGTTTAAAGTGGGCACATAAAGATGTAAACTGTACTAGAACAAAAGGGATAGGGCAAGGGGTCTTCCATTTTAAATGGAGGCAGTGGAAACAAATTAACAGGTAGGATTTCATAGGAGGAATAATTAAGAAAAATACATAGAAAAATATAGCCATCAAAAGTAAGGATCACCTAGCAACTTCTGTGGAACATAGTAGGTGCTAGGTAATTGCCAATTAAACCAGCACTGTCACAGTTTACAAAAAAACATGTAACTTAGTATCCTTGTATTTGTTTTTCACAACTCACTCAGAGAACACTGGAAAACTGTCAGAGTCAAATCAATGGAGAAAGTTTCCTGAGTAGGGTGCACACTTTAGACTTAGATCAGTCTGGCTCCAGGACCAGACTTAGCTGTGTGACCTTCAGCAAGTTACTTTACCTGTCAATGTCAAAGCCCTACTATTCAGAAGTATCAAACATGGAATAATATCCATCTCAAAAAAAAGATAAAAGAAAAAGAATACCCATTTTAAGGATTTTAAAGAATTGAGATAACACATGCAGAAAATTCAAAAAAGCAATAGTAACCACATAAATATTATTATAGCCATAAAATAAAACTACAATTGAAACCCCAAACTCAACTTCGTATTTCCTATCTAAATATTTGGAAGCTTGGAAGGTTTGTAAGTTGTCTTTCTCATACACAGTGAATGTTAAATCACGGGCATTTTACTGACCACTTCTTCTGCTCTGGGATTAGTTGCCATATAATAAAGCTGTAGCAGCCACATATTTTTAACCTTTTGTCAAAAGGCCTAACTCACGTCCTTTCAGTCAACCCAGCCTCCTTGTGCTCCTCACCGACCATTGCCTCATTTCCGCACTGACTGAGGAGTGGCCTCTGCTAAAATCTTTTTATTAGAGGTGTTGTCTTCACCCAAGGTGAATGGGTCTACTTCACAGGAGGACTCTACACCACTCTTCTAAACCTACAAGAGATGGGATTTTATTCCCACGTTGGCTAGCCCTTATCCCTGACCTGACCAAGCGCTAGCCTTCCCCTTCAACTCTCCTAGCTAGACTCTTCTAAGTAATAGTATGTGTTCCGTATCTCTGAAGACAGGACTCCATCCTCTTCCAGAGACCATAAAGCAATGCCTACGGGCTTAATGCCGTCACAGAAATGATTTGTTCGGTCTATGTATTGTATTGCAACAGTTAGCCAATATTTTGTTAATCCTATTTTACCACAAATCCAATATTCTGGCTTCCCTTGAATAATCAGTATTTGAGATGCTGGCCAGTTGGGGCCGATAGAAGCTGCTCTCTTTGGTGCTCTCCACACAGCCATGCCCCCATCCTTTTGTATTACATCCTGCCTTCACTCATTTAGATCAACTTCCCAGACCCTATAGGCATTTAGGTCTGCAAACTCTAAGGCTACAAACCCCAGGATTTGCTAATTATACCTTTCTCTTTGTTATTCATTATGTTGGGTCTTAATCTTTTAAACATTTTGAGAGAGAGAGAGAGAGAATGCACGAGCAGGAGGAGGGAGAGGGAAGTGGAATCTCAAGCACACTCCATGGTGAGCAAGACCCAATCTCAGGACACGAGATCACAACCTGAACTGAAACCAAGAGTCCGACGCTTATCCGACTGTGCCCCACCCAGGTGCCCCTAAGCTTTTGAACATCAAGAGTCCTCACTAATTGGTAAGTTCTAATACCTAGCACATGTAGTCACTACTCTGGGCTAATGATGAAGATATCCACTCGGCATGGACTGCATGGGAACTCTGATCATGCCATTTTCTACTCCTCCCTGCACCCAACCTTACAAAAGAGCAGAGCCTTACAAAAAAGCCTTTATTATTCAGGCCATTTTCTAGTTTTGATCATTGATCTTTAAAGTAAGTGTGGAGACACAGCACATCCTTGGAGTTCAATAGCAGTTTCTGAACTTGAGCCCCAGCTTCTTACCATTTGAAGCTTAAGAGTTACTGTATCATCTTCACCTTGTTCTCTAACTTCCAGTCGCACCACCATCAGCAGCATCATTAAGCTACCAGTACCACCTCTTAATCCGGTGCTTGCAAAATCCCCAGCTCTTTATAAAAGCTTCATGTCAAGTATCATTCATCTCCATTCTTGCCATCACTGCCAACACATTTTTTTGTTCATTTATTTTTAACATTTAGAGTCTACTTCTAAACATATAGTAACAAAAAAGAAAAAGAAAAGAAAACCTAAAGACAAAAAGAGGTACGTATAGGATTTGAAAGATAAAGATGAAAGGTAATCATTCTGAATCTTGATATATGACAGCTCCTACAAGTCAGCACAAAATTTATTCCATTTCCTGACAGACAAGAAAAGTAGGAAGCATGCTCATCACTCCATACCTGGATTATTTTGTCCTTCCTGCTTTCTCTAGTCTAAGTCCTACTGCATACTGTGAAAAAAATACACACACACACACACACACACAAACACACCCCTACACAAACACACTATTTTGATAATTTTAGTCCCTTAACTCCCACTTCTAAGTGGTTCTATCTATATAGGTAAATACCAAGAGTGAATAAAATGGCATCCAACAAAGGCAATAGACCCACGTCTGCAAAAATCCATCCAGATCCTCTCTCCCCTTGCATATCCAAGCACAAGTCCCCCTTCGATATTCTCTGGCCCTGTCCCTTTCTGGATGACACAACTCCCTCCCAGTCTGGTATCCTCATTTAGACACCAGCATGGCTAGGTGTGGTCCTGGCTTAAGCTCCAGCGGTGATGCCCAGCAGGAGTTTAGAGATGCCTGAGAATATCTTGTCAACTCACCAGTAGTCTACATATGAGGTACTATGGAGTACCTAAATAAGGAAAGGATCATACACAACACACTTGGTAAAGAAGTGCATCCTTAGTAGTGAAGAGGAAAAAAAAACATGAAAAGAACATCATGTTTATCACTAGGATTTTTCTTCAGCTCCAGCACCCTTCTCTATTCTGCTTACTACAGGCTGGACTCATGGTCACATCTTGGGGCGCAGGAGGTACAAGTGGAATGCAAAATTATAAGTAGAAATTGAAACAACTCTTTTGTTTCTTTCAGTCTAACACAGGGCAGCACATATCTGTGACACAGGGAACACAACTGAAGATTATAATAACAAAGAAGGCCAGAAGCTCGCATGCCTTGAGCTCCATACATCAGAGATAGTAGGAAGAGCCTATCCAGCACCAGTCTTCTTAAAGCACTGTTGGGGGTGGGGTAGCATACAACAGCAGTTAGGCAGGGGCCAGAGGTGTGGCGGTTCCATTCCAGGGAGGAGGTGAATGGCATAAGGAAAGCAACCCAAACATGGATGCCACAAGGTAACTGATTAGATTCATTTGTGAGTTCAGGTAGAATACCTCTTATGATTTCTTAAAATACTCTGTGGCACATTCAGGAGTTTATGACCCAGTATTAATAGGAGAGTTCACAGGCAGGTTATAGTGATGTATCCTGCAGAACATGCACTTTGGCTTGGAATAAAGGACTGTTGTGCCACAATTCTATAAATCCTTTCTGAGACCCATGGGGCAGACCACGTAGGCCAATATCGAACTGGTTTCTCCTTCGTGGTTCAAGGCGTGCATCTCAGTTGGGCTCACTATGCGACCCAGTCACCTCTCACACTGCTCCCTTGAACAAAACTCTTATTTCAGTTAGGCTACAGCTTCCCATCTACACAGCACTTGGTCCCATCTGTGCATTTTCATGTGGTCTTCCCACCCCAAATCTTCATTTGCCTACTCACATCAAGTCTGTGCTTCTACATATCAGTATAAATTTCACTAGTTGCTTCCCTATATTTGCATTCTCAGCATCTTTTCAGGCATGTATTTCAATGTTGCTTTAGAGTGGTTGGTTGTGTGTGTATATTCAGCTTAAGCATTTTAACTTAAG
This sequence comes from Nasua narica, assembly GCA_028533885.1. Classification (NCBI taxonomy): domain Eukaryota; kingdom Metazoa; phylum Chordata; class Mammalia; order Carnivora; family Procyonidae; genus Nasua; species Nasua narica. The sequence goes on from CM052799.1 coordinate 96,658,453, forward strand.
ACTTTAAGGACACAGAAGTTCACTCATATGTGGAAAAAAGAAATAGCACAGAAGATCATAGGGGAAGGGAGGGAAAATGGAATAGGAGGAAATCAGAGAGGGAGACAAACTATGAAACACTCAACTATAGGGAACAAACTGAGGGTTGCTGGAGGGGAGGTGAGTGGGGGATGGGATAAAAGGGTGATGGGCATTAAGGAGGGCATGTGGTGTGATGAGCACTGGGGTGATAAGCAATGGATGAATGAACTCTACATCTGAAACTAGTGATACACTGTATGTTGGCTAATGGAATTTAAATTAAAAAAAAGACTTTAAGAACACAGAAGTTAAATGCCATCTTAATTAATCAATAAGAATTTATCTAACTTTTATGGGCTCAGCAATGTTCTGGATACACAAAGAAAAGCTACTGTTTATTGTTCCCAAGAGTTTGCTTGGATAGCACTTTAAAAACACTATGAGAAAAAAATAATAAACATAAAAAATAAACAACAACAAAAACAAAACACTATGAGAGAATCAGTAATTGAATGGGCAAAAACCACAAAGGGCAGGGATAGAGATGGTTTCAAGAAAACAAAGAAATTTGAACTTGGTCTCAAGTGATGGACAAGAGTACCACAACAGGCAGGGAGGAGAGTAGCAAAGTCTTCTCTCACGGCCAGGTTCATCCTCCAGGCCTCCATCTCCAGTACAGTCATCTTTTCCATCCCCCAAAACAATACGTACACCTACACTCTCTTCATGCTTCCCTCTGCCACCTTTCCTCGGAGATGAAACCCCACTAACCTTCAAAATCTACCCCAAAATGTCTTGGTACTCCTTTGCTTCTTTTTTCTTTTTTTTTTTTTTCAGAAAGTGAGAGAGAGCATGAGAGGAGAGAAGGTCAGAGGAAGAAGCAGACTCCCAGTGGAGCTGGGAGCCCGATGTGGGACTCCATCCCAGAACCCAAGGATCATGACCTGAGCCGAAGGCAGTTGCTCAACCAACTGAGCCACCCAGGAACCCTCCTTTGCTTCTTAAATTAAATAGAACTACTCTTCCAAATTCACAGAAATTCATTCCACAGCTATAGCACTTAGCATGTTACTAGTAGCCAACATTTTTGTCACTTAATTGTGGATCTCTTAAACTGTATTTTGGGGTCTTTGATCTGGGCACCTAGCATTAGTCTGGCTGGTATTCAATAGGAGCTTAGTAAATATTGATTATATTCCAAAATAACTGACTAAACATCCAGGCACCAGGGTATGAGAGAAATATGGCTAATATGGGATGTTCCAGGTAGTCCAATTGGATAGAACATGTTAAACGTTAAAAATTACCCCAGGGCACCTGGGTGGCTCCGTCATTAAGCATCTGCCTTTGGGTCGGGTCATGATCCCAGGGTCCTGCTTGGTGGGAAGCCTGCTTCTCCCTCTTCCACTTCACCTGCTTGTGTTTCCTCTCACTGTTTCTCTTTGTCAAATAAATAAATAAAATCTTTAAAAAAATTATCCTCAAACTCAGAGGCTTAAATAATAACTTATTAACTCGCCCTTTCTGTGTGTTAGGAATTCAGGCATGGCTCAACTGGAGTACTTAAGCTCAGGGTCTCTTACAAATCTGCAATCAATGGGCCAGTGCTGCAGTCACCTCTAGGCTTTGCCTGAGAAGGATCTGTTTCCAGCCCTACTCATGTGGCTGTTAGCATGGCTCAACCCCTCCCTGGCAACTGGCCAGAGACATCAACTCCTCCAGCAGGCCTTTTATTAGGGATGCTCACAAATGGTGACTGGCTTCTCTTCAATGAGAGAATGCTCCCAAGACAGAAGCCATAGTCCTTTCATAACAATCTTTACAACCTTTATTTCTATCCTATTCTATTCCTTAGAAACTAGTGGATAAATTTAACCTATACCTAAGGAGAAGGGATTACATGGGAACGTATATAAAAAGAGATGGGATTATTAGGAGGCCTACAATGGAGAACAAGACAGGAAAGCTAAAGGTGCTTCTTGAGGGACCCATGGGAGCCAGATCATGAAAGATTTTATAGGCCATGCTAAAGAACCTGGAATTTATGCAATCATGGAACATTCAACATAATCACCACATGAGAAGTTCACACATTGAGATTATTCAGAATGTTTAATTATGTTTGAGATATGTTCATTGGATTGGGGTACTGTGATAAGCAGGAAAGCCAGTAAAAAGGCATATATACCAACAGATGACATCTTCCTTAGTAACTCATTTTTTCATTCAAATATTTTGCTCCTACCTTTCAAGGTTCTTTTGAATATTAAAAATATGTAGAAATTATTTTTAAAAATATGTAATAAGATATTATTCTATGGTTATAAAATATCTTGCATGTGTAAAAAGGTACATTTGGAAAGAGCTTTAAAGACAAAGTCACGTGATGTGATGAGCACTGGGTGTTATGCACAACTAATGAATCACTGAACATCATACCAAAACTAATGATGTACTACAGGTTGGATAACTGAATTTAAATAAATAAAAGTGTCAAGGTCAAAGACAGACTGAAGTTATTATAGATTGAATGAGACTGAGGAGATGGGATGCTTAAATGCAAGATAGCATCCCAGATTTGATCCCGGAACAGACAAAAAGACATCAGTGGAAAAAATTGGGAAAGCTGAACAAAACGTAAGGCTTAGTTAGTAGTACTGTACCAAGGTTAATTTCTTAGCTTTAATAGATGTATCATGGTTAACATTACAAAAAGCAGAGTGAAGCATATATAGAAAAAGCTCTTTTCTTCACAACTCTTCAATAAATCTACATTTCAAAATGTTTTCTTTGAAGAAACATCAGGAATGGAACATTTAGATACATAGCTGACAATTCCAGAAGAAACTTGGATGTGACTATGGTTAGAAATCACTGGTCTCGTTGTACTGAGGAAAACAACTTAAAAAAAAAAAAATCCAGCTCTGTGGGTGGTAGATAATGGAAACGCTGCCAGACTGCTGGCTGGGGTAGTTCAGTGAAGAAACAGAGCTCACCATATTCTCAGGAGGTTTTCATGCTGATAAAAATAAGTTAGGCAAAGGCCCTTGGGAAAAATCTGAAATTGTGTATTAATCTGAAGGAATTTTTATGATTTGTGTTCAAGAATCCATAGTTCACATTTAAAGGGAAAGCAGAGCCCTATTACATGAGGAACTAAGCATGCACAGTGTAAAACCAAAGAGTTCCTTTTGTTCTCTGGAAACACAGAAGCAGGTAGAAAGAGAAGTTTACATTGTTTTGAATACCAGAACAGTTTCTTTACAGAGCTTTGTTTTTTACTTTCCTTATGGTATATTTTGTCCGAAACCGCCCCCCCCCTTACCTGCCTCCTAGTCCAATGGAAAAAAATTTTTTAAAGATTTTATTTATTCATTTAACAGAGACAGAGCACGAGCAGAGGGAGCAGCAGAGGGAAAGGGAGAAGCAGACTCCCCACTAAGCAGGGAGCCCGATGCGGGACTCAATCCCAGGACCCTGGAATCTGAGCTGAAGGCAGACGCTTTAGCTGACTGAGGCACCAAGGCTCCCCTCTACAATGGAAATTTTAACTGGCTTTTCTGAAAGAGGTAATTCTACCACTGGTTACCCATGTAGTAGGATGAATGTGACACAGTGTTTACTGTGTTTTCCTTTATTTTAGTTGTTGAATGCTTTACCAGGAAGAGGGCTAGATGCTGAGTGAATGAGGCACACGAGAGGGAATTCTTTTAGATAAAAATAAATAGTAAAATCATCAGCCCTCAATCTGCTTTTAGTTTCAGAATTTGCAAGCGAATCTTAAAAGGGAACTATGCTACAGCCCTGGTCTTTCGAACAAGGCTGCTTTCAGGGCTGCTACTCTTTCTAGGCATCCTCTCACCCCCCCAAAGATGACCTGAACACCAGGAATTACATGACAAGTGTCTGCTATAGCAGAGGCAGTGTGTCCAAACCTATAGAAAAGCATATTTTTAAAATCTTGAATAAACGTCTATCTAACAGACCTAGGATGTAGGTATCAATTAACCAGCAAAATGTAACTGTCTATTCCATGCTTACCATTGCATAGCATCTAGTGGGGATATTAAAAAGTCTCTTAAGGGCGCCTGGGTGGCTCAGTTGGTTAAGGCACTGCCTTCAACTCAGGTCATGATCCCGGAGTCCCAGGATCGAGTCCCACATCGGGCTCCCGGCTCCATGGGGAGTCTGCTTCTCCTTCTGACCTTCTCCCTTCTCATGCTCTCTCTCACTCTCTCTCTCTCTCTCTCTCTCTCTCTCTCAAATAAAGACAAACTTAAAAAAAAAAAGTCTCTTAAAATGCCAGCTATCGAGCATCCCCTAAAATTCATATGTTGAAGCCCTAAGCTCCAACGTAATAGTCTTTGAAGAGGAGACCCTTGGGAAGGAATGAGGTTTAGAGGAGTTCATGAAGGTGGGACCCTCATGACGCGATTAGTGGCCCTTAACAGAAGAGATACCAAAGAGCTTGCTTGCTTTCTCCCCCTCTTCATTCCCTGGCATAGGAGGACACAGAAGGCAGCCATCCACAAGCTAAGAAGAGATCCCTTACTGGGGATCAAATCACACAGTACCTTGATCTTGGACATCGCAGTCTCCAGGACAGCAAGAAATAAATTATCAAGTCTGTAGTATCCTGTTATTAACAGGTTGGGCTAATATGATGACAGTCTAAGAAAATGGAACAGGATAGTAAGTACTAAATTGTGAGGTATTATAGGCTTTGGTCAAAAACAATGAAAATGGGGGTGACTAAAGAATGGGTTTTGGAGGATTTGGGAGTGGAGCTGATCCTTTCCAGTCTCAACTGGACTATAGGTGTGTTCTCTGCTGGTCCTAATACCATCCTAACCATGCCTAGGCCTCAGCAGTCAGCAGAAGTGACGTGAAATTTGCTGCTTTTAGAGCTTGTAACCCCAGAGGGGCCCTAGTCTTTGATGTCCACTGGATTGCTAACCAACTTCCCTTGCCCAGTGGGCCAACACTTAAGCTTAGTACTAAAACTTGTTAGACTTGGTTTCTTCATTGAAATGTGAATCTATATGTTGAGCTTCCACCGAAAATGGGGAGAAATTAGATGAGTGGTAGGGGACAGATAAGGAATATAGAAGAATATAAATATAGAAATATAGAAGGACAGGAACAAAGACATGCAGTTGGAAAGAAGTAGGATATGTTAATAATGTTAACCTTTACCACCCCTCGTACCCCTGCCTCCCAGACAGGTGAGATCAGATGAGCTAGGCTATGGAATAATGGAAAATGAACCCAAGGGAGTAAAATTATCTAAAACTTGGGTCAGACTGTGTGACGGTTAATTTTATTAGTTAACTTGACTATAAGGAATGCCCAAACTGGTAAACATATCTGAGTGGATGTGTGAGCGTGTCTTGGGAAGAGATTAGCAGTTGAGTCAGTACACTGAATACAACCAACCACCGTCACCAATGAGGGTGGGCCTCATTTCATTTGTTCAGGGCCTGAACAGAACAAAAATGCTGAGGAAGGCAAATGCTCTACTTGAGCAGACCCATCCACATTCTTCCCACAACCCCTGGAGCTCCTGGTGCTCTCAGGAGGTTCAGACTCAACCAGAAGTTACACCACCAGCCCCTCCATCCTCAGGCATCTGGACCTACACTGAATGACACCACAGCTTTCCTGGTTATCCAGGCTACAGGGCAGATCGTAGGCCCTCTTGGCCTTCCTCACCGTGGGAGCCAATTCCATAATAAAGTCTCCTCTTACATATCCTATTGGTTCTGTTTCTCTGGAACTCTAACGCAGACTGTGTCTCCAGTTTATAGCAGCAAGCAGAGGAGAGGTAACAACAGCAAAGAAACAGGTCTTATTTTGCTCCTACCAATAGCTCACCGGCATAACTGCTCGCAAGAGCTGGTAGCTGCCACATTGGAAACCACAAACAAAAGAGAAATGCATTAGCCAAAAAAACCACCCTTCTAATAACTAAAAGCGATGTGTGTGCCACAGCGTATCACAGCACAGACTGGATAAATCTGCAGGAACGAGAGGAGGGATTTCTAAGATTTCATTTCATTATTTTACAGTGTTTGAATAATTAAGGAGCAAGTCAGAAATGAAAAGGTGAAAGAAGTGACAGATGTTATTGGCTTCTCCATACTTTTAGGCAGTAGTCCTCAAACTTCAGCATGCATCAGAATATGAATGTGAAATATCTGACTCGTTTGGGGAAGGGGGCTGTGTAGGGTGGGCAGACCAAGAATTTACGTTTCTAACAAATGTAGGTGCTAACACGGCTGCTCCAAAGATCACATTTTGAGAAATGCAAGTCTAAGGGGGGAAAAAAAAAAAAAAACGACAAAAAACCGATCATTTTTGCTTGAGAAAAATTCTGTTAAGAATTATATCTAATTGGCCTGTTACTCAGGAGTTTGACAGACCACTGACCTCTGTACCACTAGCAGCCCTCTCCCGAAATTCCTTATAGTTAAAATGTGATATTGCCCAACAAAGTCAAGGAGTGAGAAACAGGAAACATTCTTTCCATTTGATTATTTTAATACACCAGGAAGGTCATAAGATAAAATAGTCAACATCAAAAGAAGAGTGGAAAAAAAAAATTCTTTTAATTCAAATGCCTTGCCTCATATAACCCTGACCTGAGTTAGGATTAAAAATGGGTTTTGCATACAAATCTTTAAAGTGGTCAGATGTTTATTTTATGAATAGTAATTCTATAGTATTTTTATATATTGGGTAACCCAATAAATAGTTTAGTAATGCCACTAATATAAAGTTGTTACATTTATTTAAAAAAAAAAAAAAACGCAACTTTGGAAGGCACTATTTAATCAGGCTGCCTAAATACAGTCTTCCAAAACCTGGAGACTGCGAAATGAAATATTTGTTTCATACTTTGAAGTTTCTTCATAAACTTTAGTAGGACAATTGACTCTTAAAATAATAAATTCCTACCCGACTTGGAAATGACTCGTTATAGCAATAAGTAACCACCAGAATCAGGTATAAACCAGTGCCCATCTATCAGTGTGATACACTTCAGCAACCACACCTCTGAAAAAAGTCAATCAACTTTCTCTGCTGGGGGCAACTTACCCTCAAATGTCTTCTACTTCCCAAATCTGCCAATTCTGAAACTCCATGGTTTCACAAACCCTATGTAAGTTCATCTCTTCCCTTTGCTCAGAAACTAACAACTACTGCTCTATTGTAGTAAACAATGAATTCAGTTTAATGGGCAAAACATTCAGCTTTTCATTTCAAATACTTCCTCTGGTACTGTGCATTAAGGATTATCAATTACCTGAGGCTGATTACTTATTCTTCCCAACACTTACCTAGAGAATGTATAATTATCTCACTGGCCAGTAGGATTTAGGCCAGTGTTTCTCTATGAGTGGGGAGGGGGACAATTCTAATCCAGGGAACATTCGATAGTCTGAAGAGACTTTTGGTTGCCGTGACAGGGGAGAGGAGGGCTACTGATATCCTGTAGGCAGAGGCCAGGGACACTGTCAAATATCCCACAATGCAAAGGACAGCCTCTCGATAAGGAAGGCTCTGGCCCAAAATGTCAGCACCACTACGGCTAAGAAACTCTGGCTTAAAATAAAATGTGAAAAATGCTAGAAAATGAGGCTTCTGAAAAAGGGAGGACCTGGGAAGATCTGAATCACTTGTTCTGCCTCCTCACTAACCAATCTGCATCTTTGTTGAATTTCAAATGTTAATTCTCCCCCAAAATATTTCCAAGTACTCCAACAGAAAACAAACAAAAAACACAGGACATTATACTCTCCCAAAGGGGCATTATTTTTTCTTTTATCCAACCCCATCAAGATCCCTCTAGCCCAAAGGAAAAGAAATAAACACACTGATCAGCCAAGCAAGTCTCTCCAAAACCGACTTGCTGTAACTTTTCAAGCCAGTCTCCTAGAACTCTCCTTAATGCATCTTCCATTTCATCATTTTATATTGTCCGGTGCCCTCTCCCCATCCTCTTATACTCGCATTCTTTCTAGCACTGACAGCTTGGAAAAGTTACCTACGTTCACCAATCCTTTTCCTCCTTGTCCTTTTGATTCCACTGCAAATCCCTGTCTATTCCTTTTCGGTTTTTTTCAAAGGTTTCCTTGAGGTCAACCCAGATTTCCAAACCCCATGGCAGCCTACCACCTCAAACACTTTGCTGTACACAATAAAGCAGGCTCCTCCGTTTACTGGCATAACGTAGCTGCCAGTCTAACACTGAACTTTCTTTGCTCGAAGTCTCTGACATTTCTTTCATGGCCCTCTTCCCCCTTTCTGCTAGATTTAGGCACTTCCAGAAGTTCTCAAGTTTTCTTTCCTGGTTGCCATCCCTAAGAGCACCCAGGCCCCACATCCACATTTCCAGTCCCAACACAGATCTCCACTACATCATATTTACTCTGATAAAACATGGGTGTTTTATCAGAGTAAAACAGGGTATGGACTGGTTGTCCATACACAAATTTTCTCCTGAATTCATTACTGAAATACAAACACACTGGTGATGTGAGTGTAAATTAGTACAATCCCTCCGTAAAGGATTTGTCAGTATCTCAAAAACCGGAATATATTTCTATCGTATGGCTCAGGATTCCACTTCTGGGCATAGACCCAGTAGAAGCGAGTATACAAATGCATCTAAAGACACAAACAGGAGTATTTGTAGCAACATTAGCATTAGATCTACAAACTGGAAACCACCCCAATGTCTATCAATAGATGGGATACATAAGTTTGTAGTATACTCCTCCAGTAGAATAAATATTATGTGATATTGAAAAACATGGTTACATCTCACAGATAAAATGCTGAGCAAAAGTAAACACAATGACACTCAGTAGGATTTCATTTACAAAAAGGCCCTAAACAGAAATCAAATCTCTGATGACAGAAGTCAGAATGGCTCTTACCTTTAGGAGTACTTCTGGGGTATACGCAGTGCTTCGTATCTTCATCTGGGTGGTGGCTGCACAGCTGTGTCCACTTCATAAATTACCAAGCTATATATACGTACGGTCTGTTCGTCCTTTATGTCGGTGTTATATTTTAATTAAAACACATTTCCAGGACACATTCTTAGATAGTTCAAACATTCAAATGTGTTCCCATGTTCTCTTCTTGTGAGCAACAGAACCGTAAGTTTCTAACACTTATTATTAATCAGACCATGTGCTATTTGTCCTTTTAGAATGAATCCTTAGACACCTAACGGTCACAGGATTGTCAGCTTCACTAAATAACTACGTAAAGTCATAACTACTCATTATTCAAAATGAACTTAAAAATAGAGACCAAAAGAAATCTGCCTATTAAAGCTATCAGCCATATAGTTTAACACACACCACTTAGATTTTTCATATTCTTCATGAAGAAATTGAAAAGCCATGTTCTATAAGAAATAAAACTATTCTTATGACTTTTTGTCTGGAAACTACTCTCCTGATCCCCCTTTTCAGTACAACTGAATTTCAACGTGACTTTCCAATTTCTTCAGAGAAATCCACTTAATGTTAGAAACTAAAAAACATTGACTTTAACCCTTTTAATATGAAATTAACATGACATATTTGCTTTTATGATTAAGTATTACAGTGATTTTTTTGTTGTTGTTATTTTGCCAACTAAGTGGTATTCTCTCACATACAGTGATAAAATGAAAACAAAGGTCAGTTCTAGATAGTCAGTTCTATCAAATAAAAATTCAACCCAGTCTTGAAACATGAGTTAAGATTTTATGTAAGTTAAATTCATGTAGTTGCTTTAGGGTTTTTAAAGCAGCAGAATGTGTTCTAGAAAGAAAGGACTTTAAACCTCCCCAGGGCTTTTCACACAACTATCATTAACTGGCAAAACGGCCTCTTATTTCAGCATTTGTCACCGAGACCAGATTTCTAATGTTATTCTGACTTTTCATGCTTTTCCCTTCAAAATCTATCATTTTTTATGTGATAATTTATCATCTTCACACTGTAATCTCAGTCACTGTGTCATATCAAGAATTGGAAATTCATGGTTAATAAATCCCTGGGAAAGAAGTCCGCAAAAACAGAGAAATTGTTTTGACTCTAGTGCTAGATTACTCAGCCCGGTAGGACTGCCTGTGAAAAAGGTAGGGGTACCAAAACATTTGTAAGAGTTTTAGATTTGTTTTTAAAAGGTAGTCAACAGGGACACCCAGGTGGCTCAGTCAGTTAAGTGTCTGCCTTTGGCTTAGGTCATGATCCTAGGGACCTGGGACTAGCCTTGCATCAGGTTTCTTGCTTAGTGGGGAGCCTGTGGCTCCCTCTGCTTGTGTTCCTTCTCTCCCTCAAATAAATAGAATCTTTAAAGAAAAAAAGGTAGTCAACGTATTTTGGAAGAAAGTCGGAACTTCTTTGGATTTTCTCATACTTATTTTAAAGCTTAATTTTTGTTTCATTGAGTGTTAATATATTTGAGGTGGGAACACCATTTTTTCTACTACATAGGGCCACAAGAGGGATTTTCTCCCCGCCCCACAACACACTTCTAGATAAAAGCTGTGTGTTTTTGCAGCACAACTACAGAAGAAAAGTTACAAATAAAGACCTTGCAACAAGGAAGGTGCAAATCTGGATAAAACTACTTTAGTCTCTACACAACAATCTCCTTAAGTGAAAGAATGTCATAAAGATAGGGCGAAATATCAAGAACATGCTGTCAAAGAAATTCTGCCCCTTCCTCACTTGGGATTTATTTCTACAGTCAATAATAAAGGTAAACTTGGTTCACCACTGACTTTCCAAAGTTTCTATTTGTTCCCCACTGTTTTTACACAAATTTTACTTTACTACAACGTCAAGGTGTGCTGGCAATACACATTACATTATTAAAAACATGCAAGAACACCAAAAAATAAATTCAAAACCACTTACAGTTTTGTGTTCACCTCTAGTCTCCGAGGAAATGGCGACACCTTAGAAAAACGGCTGGCGTCCTGCCTTAAATACATACTTAAATTTGTCAGGAGAGAAGACTCCAGAGCTCCGCACAGCTGCTTTCAATCCTTGGTATCCACTGGAATCACCTGGAAACTTTGAAAACAACATAGCCAGCGACAGGCCTCCAGAATCTGAGTTAGGTGACCTGGGGGAGCCCTAGCACTGGCATGCTTAAGAAGCACCAGGTATTACTGCTGTGCACACAGGGTTGAAAACCGCTGCTCTAAACCTAGAACTGATTCAAGCTACCGTAAAATGGGTTCTCATTTCTCTACTGCGTGCTAGTTTTTACTTAGGAAACAAGCTTTTATAGTTTATCACACTGAAACCTCAGCAACAAAAATAAAACAATATCCTTAATTCCAGGTTTTTTTGCCAAATGCCCTATTAAATGAATCAAAAAATACCCAAGTTCTTATCCTATATTAACCAGCATCAAAGGACCACATTTGCTGGAAGGGAATCTCAGCTCTTCAGAAATTCCTCAGCAGGATTTACAAATGGGTGACTCTGTTTTTCCTACTTACAACACTCCTCTTTGCTAAAAAACCTACCTCCCAACTTCCCTAGCACTCAAAAAAAAAAAAAGATACAAAAGGGCTGGTGCACTGGGAAAGCTTTAACAAGTAGCTCTCTGGGAGTGGGATAAAGGAGGATGGAGGAAGAACTTGTCTGTAGCCTTGACTGATTTCCATGTCCTATATACCCTCACCATGGCCTACCAACTGGCTTGCAAAGTTTTAGAAAATTTAAATATCTTCAGGGACACCTGGGCGGCTCAGTTGGTTAAGCGGTTGCCTTCGGCTCTGGTCATGATCCCAGGATTCTGGGATCGGAATCCAGCACTGGGCTGCATGCTCAGCAAAGAAAGAGTCTGCTTCTCCCTCTCCTTCTGCCCCTGCCCCCTGTTCGTGCGCTCACCTTCTCTCTCTCACTCGCTCTCTGATAAATTTTTTTTAAGACTTTATTTGTTTAACAATCTTCTGAGCCCGTATGACCCAGTTGCAAAACTCCCTCCCCCCACAGTGAAATTAACATGTTTGTGTATCAGAGGCCGCATTGGTAAGAATTGAGATTTAGTTACATCTGACCTGTTACTCCCTACAAGTATCAATTTGAAAATGATGACTTACAGTGGACTTCAGGAAGTACCCTGAGATAGGGACATTCTTGAACTATATTTTAGCCACAATTGGGTTCAGAAATATATAGATCTATCTGTGGAACTCAAAGTAAGAAGGATAAAAGAAACAAGACTTTAGTGACATTAAGACAAACCACCAAAAAGAAAGATTTCCATGTGCGAGACTCAGCAATAAATCCTAAGAGTCAGAGAGGAGTTGATAATGTCAGTCAAGTTCAGAATGACAACAGAGGTATAAAGTTCTTTAGACCTAGCTAATTTGTGACAGGGTAAAGGAAAATATCAGTGAGCTTAATGACTTGCATCACTCAGGCTCCACTAACGATGTAGGTCAGGGGAGAATCCGTTCTCCCTGATTTTGAGAGAGGTACTTGGAAAAGAACGGACTACCAGATGGATCACCTGGGATGGGCTAAGCTTACTTAGAGAAGTCTCTGGTAGAAGGGAGTTCTCCAAGTAGTTGGAGATTTAGAGCTACCAGGATCCTGGTTTAACTATTCATATGTTAACATTAGACACCTGGGAACACGCAGGCACTTTAAGTTTCACCATCTCCCTCCTGCAACTGCATATCAAGACAGAGTAGCATAGTCTTAAGAGTAAACTCAGAATCGGACTAAAACCCCAACATCACCACTTAATATCTAGGTAACCTTGTGACATTTCTCTGAGCATCAGTTATTGCCTCTTTAGAATGAAGATTAGTACCTACTTATCATAGGGTCATTACAGAATTATATTAAATAATACATGCAAAACATTCAGCGTAAGGTCTCCATGAAACATTCTATCACTTTGCTGGGGTATCAAGAAAATACGGGCAAAAGATGGGGTATATAGTATTATATACTATAGTGGGGTACAAAAGTATATATAAACAAAAGTGGGGTATATAGTATTAGCCACACTTGAAAAAAATGTGTTCGAGAAATGAAGTATCTTGCCCAAGATCATGCATTTAGTAAGCTGTGATACAGAATATGAACCAGAGTCGGCCTGTTCCTGAAGCAACTATTTTTCCCATACAAGTTCCTTCTCCTGAAGGGAAAGGCCATAATAATGCTAATGGACTCTTTAAGATGCTTACTCAGTCTGGGAGGTGCTGGGATGAGGGATGTCTAAGGGTGAAGTTTTTGTTTTATAAAGGGTCAGTTGGGACAGTAATATAAGCAACAGAATACCCCTCCAACTCTGATTAGAGACAGATTTCTGCAGCAGGCTCTCATTTCTCTGCTCCCACACCTCTCCTCTCTAGGCATTGCATTTTTCCACCCAGGGCATAAGCAAAAGTCAAATAATGGAGCTTTAACAGCTAGCTATTTCTTATACTGCTTAGATGAGAGCTCTGTTCCAACACTCTTATTCATACCCTCAGGATCTGTGCTCTATGCCACCCCAGGTGGATGCAGGCTACCAGCCAGCCAGCTACTTTCCTCTATTTCCATTCTGGCCATCTTTCTCTCTGTGACAATATATACTCTTTCCCAAAGTGTGTGTGAAACAGACAAAAGGTCCTGGATACATTAATAAGTGCATGGTAAAAAGAAAGCATTATGTGCCCAAATAAATTTGGGAAGTTCTAGGCTACACAAAGTTTAATAACAGAGCCTTTAATATTGCAATGCATATTAGGTATCTTCAAGAGAGAAATGTAATATGCAACATTGCAAATAGAATTTTAGAAACATAGAATGCTCCTTGCTCACCCACATCATACTGATTGTTTTCTGAAAGTGGTAGTTTCTACTCACTTGCCTTTCTCCTCACCTGCTGGTCTTGCAAAGCAGATCTGCTAGCAAAAATATTTCACTAATATTCCAAAAATATTCCATTAATTCCATTAATAATAGTTCTTGCCCAGGAAATTATGAAATACAACTGCAAGAATATGGTACAAAACATTTAGAACAAGTTCCTATCTGGGGCTGAATTTGTTTCACTTTTCACTACAAAAGAAAACTCTTAGGAAAAAAGAAGCAGAACTCTCCAAGCATATCTGAAATACATGGATAGTCGGTTCATTGGATAATAAACTCAGGCTCCTTTCAATAATGAAGAGCACCTTTATTTGGATTAGAGCATAAACCAATATATTGAAAACAATATAAACTGATTATGCAGAATAAAGAACTGATGACATGTGATAAAGGCTAACTGGAGAATGCTGACCTAGGTTAACAGTAATCTGCCAGAAAACACAATCTGAGTCCCAATTGCATATTCTTTTTTCTTGGGGCACTTTCCCATCCATTTTTTCCCCTCTCTCTTATCGTCATTTGCTTTCTACAGACAGGTTAGAATACATCGAGGTTAATTTTATTACATTTTAAACGGCTTCATTTTTATCCTTCTATCACTCCATTATGGATAATCTGGAGCTGTTTCATATGCTGTTGAGCCTTTTCATCTCACCTTTGCACCAAGGGTCGTTCATGCTTAATTTGAGTGAAAGGTGAATCTCTTTGACCTTCAATTGAGACCATTGCAACTTCTTTCAGCTGTCAGTTTGCTTGCCCTCTGTTTAGAAAAGGCAAGGTAGTGATGGAAATACTAAGTGAAATTGTCCTCTCAACTATTGAGTTATGAAATAATTTCTTACTTAACTGCTCTGATGAATAACAATGCTAGTTATGTATAATATTATGTTAACTTGGGGAGAAATTAAGTTGCTAAAAATACCAAATATTTCAGGAAACATGTGGAAGGTGGTTACATTTTCTCATTTTAGAAGTGTCAGCATCTTGTTCTTCTTTGGAAATAGATAAGCCCTGGGGGAAAAATGTTTTCTATAATCTTAAACAAATTATTGCCATCATTACTTATTTAAGGACCTGCTAAAGGTAATGGCTGGTTAAAGTGCTATGAATACCTGAGAGGAGATGTAGCTCATGCATTCTAAATAATAATTATTATTATAAACACTGAAACATGCTATAGACTGACTCTGCTGGCTGCATTCCATAAATCCGTTATATAAAGAAGATATGAAGCAAAGTGTTTATAATAGATCATTTACATAGTAAGCTGCTACTAAGACAATATGTTATAAGAGCTTGCTGATGATGGGGAAGAGAAGTAAAGGTAAGATTGAGAATGAAGGCAAAGACAGCATCCTTGCTTTGTTGGCAAGGGAGGCTAGCAATGAAAAGAAATCATAGATTCTTGATTCGAAAAGTTTAAAATTAACTTAAATAACAACTATACTGTTAAAGAATCTTGGGAAAACAATGGACTGAATCTATCTTCATAAAAAAGAGTGAGGAGAAACTATACACTGAATATAAATCTATAGATAAAGCACACGTATGCCTCTTAATGTGGTATTAAGAAAGAGTTGGCCCTTGCAAACATGGGGATTAGTGGGGTGGCCCTCTGAACTACTGAAAATCTACCTGCAACTTTCTTTTAAGAGCTATTAGTACAGAAACTCTTTTATTATTTTTTCATTGAGGTATAACCGACATACAACATTATATTATTTCAGGTGTACAACAATGATATTAATTAAATACAATATATGTATATATTACAAAATGATCAACACTAGATCAAGGTCTAGTTAATATCCTTCACCACGCAGAGTTACCATTTTTTTTTCTTCTGATGAGAACTTTTAAGATTTACTTTCTTAGGAACTTTTAAACATGGAGCACAGTATTATTAGCTATAGTTACCATGTTGCAAACGACATCCCCATGACTTATTTATTTTATAACTGAAAGTCTGCACCGCTTGGTCCCCTTTGCCCATTTTGCCCATCCCCTACTTTCTGCCTTTGGCAACCACCAATCTGTTCCCTGTATTTATGACCTTGTTTTTTTGTTTGTTTAAATTCCACATGTATGTAAGATCACATGGGACCTATCTTTCTCTTATTTCACTTAGCATAATGACCTCAAGTTCCATTTTAGAAAGCCTTTCAAATAATTCACTTTGCATCTAAGCGATGTAATGATATAATGAAAGAACTTTTTTAGAATTGAATTTGTAATTCTACATTTGGGAACTAAACATTACCTAGGTAGTACTCTGGATCTTAATCTGTATCCACTAGGATATTCAAATCCTCTAGCTTTTGGCTATTCAAAGATAATATTAAATATGCTTTTACTTTTCAAAAAATAATTTTTATATTTGTAAGAACATACATATTTCTGTTTGGTTTAAGGTGATGGTCATATGAATAAATACAGAGTATGAGTTTAGTGTTTTGGTTAAATTTAATAATTGGCACTATGGTTAAGGGATGAGGGGGTCTATATCTAGCAGCACCAATAGAGATAACTGTTGTTGGAAATATAAACTATGGGTAATTCCGAAGAGCTGTCAAAAAATGGGTCCACTTCTATCAAAAAACGGATCCTTGAACTATTATCTCATTTTATGCAGAAATTTCTCTATTCTAACTTTTTACAATTACCCTTTTAATTTAGACAAATCAGGAACCAGGAGAGACTGTGGACTCTGAGCAATAAACCGAGGGTTTTGGAGGGGAGGGGGTGGGGGGGGTGAGCCTGGTGGTGGGTATCGAGAGGGGCACGTACTGCATGGAGCACTGGGTGTGGTGCATGAACAATCAATCTTGTAACACTGAAAAATTAAAATAAACAAATTTGGGAAGAAAAAAAATAAATAAAATAAAATGATACTTATAGTTTCTGTAAAAAAAAAAAATTTAGACAAATCCAAAACAATTTATAAGTGTAAAAAACTAACAATTTAGTAGTAAACACTTAAATTTGAACTATAGAACAATTCTTATTGATTTTTTAAACTTTTTAAAAATTTAAGTGTAGTCGACACACAATGAGACATTAGTTTCAAGTGTACAACTCAGTGACTTGACAAGTTTGTACATTATGCTGTGCTCACTACAAGGAGAGCTACCTTCTGTCCCACTTCATTATTATTACAATATCACTGGCTCAATATCACTGGCTGTCTACCTTATGCCCTGCTTTTCATTCTTGTGATTCACTTATTCTATAAGTAGAGACCTGTACCTTCCTCTCCCCTTCACCCACTTTGCCTAATCTCCCCACCTCCCCTCTGGCAACTACTAGTTTGTTCTCTGTATTTATAGATCTGATTGTGCTTTCTGTTTGTTTATTCATTTTTTAGATTCCACTTATGAGTGGAATCATACAGTATCTGTCTTTCTAAGTCCGACTTATTTCACTTAACATAAAACCTTCTAGGTCCATCCATGTTGTCTCAAATGGCATGATCTCATCCTCTTTATGGTAATATTCCAGTATGTACTGGATATATCTCACATAATACACACATACATACCACACTTTTCTTGTCCATTTGTCTACACTTAGGTTGCTTCCATGTCTTGGCTATTATAAGTAATGCTGCAATAAACATAGGGGTGCATAAACCTTTTTGAGTTAGTTTTTTGGTTTTCTCTGAGTAAATACCCAATAGTGGAATTATTGGATCATATGGTATTTCTATTTTTAATTTTTTTAGGAACCCCCATACTGTTTTCCACAGTGATTGTATCAATTTATATTCCCACCAACTGTGCATACAGGTTCCTTTTTCTCCACACCCTCATCAACACTGTTGTTTCTTATCTTCTTGCCTTTAGCCATTCTGACAACAGGGGTTAGGTGATACCTTATTATGGTTTTAATTTACATTTCCTTGATGATTAGTGATGTTGAGCTTCTTTTCATGTGTCTGTTGGTCATCTCTTATGTCTTCTTTGAAAACTGTCTATATCCACTACCCATTTTTAATTGTACTCTTTTTTTTCTTTATTTTTTTCCAAAGATTTTATTTGACAGAGAGAGAGAGATCACAAGTAGGCAGAGAGGTAGGCAGAGAGAAGGAGAAGCAGGCTCCCTGCTGAGCAGAGAGCCCGATGCGGGGGTCCATTCCAGGAACCTGAAATCATGACCTGAGCCGAAGGCAGAGGCTTTAACCCACTGAGCCACCCAGGCGCCCCTAATTGTACTCTTTAGGGGGTTTGTTTGGTGTTAAGTTGTGTAAGTACTTGATATATTTTGGATATCATCCCCTTATCAGATATATCATTTGCAATTATCAATAGTTTTTTTTATTTTATTGTCCTTGCCTTAAGAGACATATCTAGGGACGCCTGGGGGGCTCAGTTGGTTGGGCGGCTGCCTTCAGCTCAGGTCATGATCCCAGTGTCCTGGGATCGAGTCCCGCATTGGGCTCCTTGCTCAGCGGGGAGCCTGCTCCTCTCTCCGCCTCTGCCTGCCTCTCTGCCTGCTTGTGTTCTCTCTCTGTTAAATAAATAAATAAAATCTTAAAAAAAAAGAGAGACATATCTAGAAAAATATTGCTATGGCTGCTGTTAGAGAAATCACTGCCTATGTCCTTTAGTAGGATTTTTAAGGTTTCACGTCTCACATTTAGGTCTTTAATCTATTTTGAGTTTATTTTTGTGTGTGGTGTTAGAAAGCAGTCTAGTTTCATTCTTTTGCATGTTGTCCATTTTTCCCAGCACCATTTATTGAAGAAGTATCTTTTCCCCATTGTATATTCTTGCTTCTTTTATCATAGGTTAGTTGACCACATAAATATGTGTTTACTTCTGGAATCTTCATTCTATTACAATGTTCTATGTGTCTGTCTATTCTTGTGCCAGCACCACCTTTTTTTTTTTTTTTTAATTACAACTTTGTAGTACATCTTAAAATCTGGAACTGTAATACTTTCAGCTTTGTTCTTCTTTACCAGGATTATTTTGGCTATTTGCTGTCTTTTGTGTTTCCATACAAACTTTAGTATTACTTGTTCTAATTTTGCAAAAGATGCTGTTAGTATTTTGACAGGGATTGCACTGAATCTGTAGATTGCTTTGGGTTATAGGGACATTTTGACAATATTTGTTCTCCCAATCTACAAGCATGGCATATCTTTCCATTTGTTGGTGTCATCTTCAATTTCTTTCATGAGGGTTTTATAGTTTTCAGAATACAGGTCTTTCACCTCTTTGGTTAAGTTTATTCCTAGGTATTTCATTCTTTTTGGTGCAATTATAAATGGTACCTTTTTTTAAATTTCTCTTTCTGTGACTACATTGTTAATGTATAGATATGCTATTGAATTCTGGGTATAAATTTTGTATCCTATCACTTTACTGAATTTGTGTATTACTTCTAGTAATTTTTTGGTGGAATCTTTAGGATTTTCTATGTGTAGTATTATGTTGTCTGCAGACAGTGACAGTTAAACTTCTCCTTATTCCGTTTTTCTGGTCTGATTGCTGAAGCTAGGATTTCCAGTACAACGTTGAATAAAGGTAAATAGAGTGGACAAACTTTTCTTATTCCTGGCCCTAGAGGGAAATCTCTGTTTTTCACCATTGAGGATGATGCTAGCTGTGGGTTTTTTTATATACAGCCTTTATTATGTCAAGGTATGTTTCCTCTAATGCCATTACTATGTTGAGGTATGTTTCCTCTAACCTCATTTTGTTGGGAGTTTTGTTTTGTTTTGTTTTTGTGAATGGATATTGAATCTTGTCAAATGCTTTTTCTACATCTATTGATATGATCGTGATTTTTATTCTTTTTTTACTGATATGGCGTATGACATTGATTTGTGAATGTTGAGCCATCCTTGTATTGCAGGAATAGATCCTACCTGATCACAATGAATGATCTTTTTAATGTATTGTCATATGCAGTTTGTTGAGAACTTCTGCATCTATATTTATCAGGGATACTGGCCTGTAGTTTTGTTTTTTTGTTTTTTGATTTTTGTTTCTGTAGTGTCTTTATCGGGTTTGGTTATCAGGGTACTACTGACCTCATAAAATAATTTGGAAGCTTTCCTTCCTCTTCTGTTTTTTGAAATAGTTTGAAAAGGTATTAACTCTTCTTTTAAATTCTGGTAGAATTCACTTATTTTATCACTATTTTATCACTTATTTTTTCACTAGACTTTTATTTTTTGGTAGTTTTTTTGATTACACATTCAATTTTGTTACTTGCAATTGGTCTACTCACATTTTCTAATTCTTCCTGGTTCAGTATTAGAAGATTGTATGTTTCTAGGAATTTATTCCTTCTTCTCAGTTGTCCAGTTTGTTGGCATATACTTTTCCACTGTATTCTCTTATAACCTTTTGTATTTCTGTACTGTCAGTTATTTATCCTCTCTTGTTTCTGATCTTATTTGGGCCCTTTCTCTTTTTTTCTTGAGGAGTTTGGCTAAGGGTTTGTCAATTTGTTTACTTTTTAAAGAACAAGCTCTTAGTTTCATTGATTATTTTCTATTTTCTTAGTCTCTATGTCATTTATATCTGCTCTGACCTTTATTATTTCCTTTCCACTATCCACCTTGGATTTTGTTTGTCCTTTTTCTATTTCTTTTAGGCATGAGGTTATATTATTTGAGTTTTTCTTGTTTCTTGAGGTAGACCTTTATTGCTCTATATCTCTCTCTTAGAACTGCTTTTGCCATGTCCCAGAGATTTTGAACCATTGTGTTTTCATTTTCATTTGTCTCCATGTTATTTCTCCTTTGATTCTTAATCGACATATTGGTTTTTCAATATCATGTTGTTTAGTCTTCACATGTTTGTGTTTTTCCCATTTTTCCTTGTGATTTATTTCTAGTTTCATACTGCTGTGGTCAAAAAAGATGCAAGGTATGATTTCAATCTTCTTAATTTTATTGAGGCTTGTCTTATGGCCTAATATGTGCTCTATTTTGGAGAATGTTTTATGTGAGCTTAAGAAGAACGTGTATTCTGTTGCTTTTAGATGGAATGTTCTATATATATCTGTTATGTCCATCTAGTCCAATGTATCATTCAAAGATATTGTTTCCTTATTAATTTTCTGTCTGGATGATCTTTCCACTGATGCTGTAGAGTGTTAAAGTCCCTTACTATTATTATACTACCATCAATTTCTCTCTTTATCCAGTAATATTTACTTTATGTAGTTGGGTGCTCCAGTGTTAGGTGCATAGATATTTAGAATTGTTATATCCTCTTGTTGGGTTGATCCCTTTTTATTATTATGTAATGCCCTTCTTTATCACTTGTTACAGTCTTAGTTTTAAAGTCCGATATAAGTATTGTTACCCTGGCTTATTTTTTCCCCCCATTTCCATTCACATGGTGAATGTTTTTCTATCCCTTTATTTTCAGTCTGTATGCATCTTTATGGCTGAAGTGAGTCTCCTTTAGACAGCATATAGATGGGTCTTGTGGGTTTGTTTTGTTTTGTTTTGTTTTGTTTAATCCATTCTGTCAGTCTAAGTCTTTTGACTGGAGCACTTATGCCATTTACATTTAAAGTAATTATTGATAGGTATGTACATATTGCCATTTTTAAAAGTTGTTTTGTGGTTGTTTTTGTAGTTCTTCTTTGTTCCTTTCTTCTTCTCTTGCTCTTTCTTTGTGATCCATGACTACAGTGTTTTGTTTGGCTTTCTTTCTCTCCACTTTTTGTATATCTATCATAGATTTGGGGCTTGTGATTAACATGAGATTTATATATAACACCTTAAGTAAATAACAGTCCATACTGATTTGATGGCCATTCAAGTCCAAACACATTCTAAAAAAAAAAACCCACAAAAACCAAAAAAAAAAAAAAAAAAAACCAGGAAAAAAGCCTTCTTTTTGTTTTTCCCCTTTTGTTCCCTTTTTACTCCCTTTTCTACATTTTATGTATATCTTGTCATATTTTACATCTTTTTATTCATATTTTTCTTATGTCTAATTATGGCCATTTCTTTTCCAATTAACAAAATCCCTTTAACATTTCTTTTAAGGCTACTGGTGATAAAGTCCTTTATCTTTTGTTTGTCTAGAAAACTTCTCTTTTTGAAATATGAATGATAACTTTTACCAGGTAGAGTATTCTTGGTTGTAGGTTTTTTCCTTTCTGCACTTTGAATAGATCATGCCCCTCCCTCTGGCTTGCAATGTTTCTGCTAAAAAAATCAGCTGACAGCCTTATAGATTTTCCTTTGTAGGTAACTTTTCGGTTTTCTCTTGTTGCTTTTAAAATTCTCTCTCTAACATTAGATATTTTAACTATTATGTGCATGGTGTGGACCTCCTTGGGTTCATCTTGCTTGGAATCCTCCATGCTTCTTGAACTTGGATGTCTATTTCCTTCCCTAGGTTAGGGAAATTTTCAGTTATTTCTTCAAATAAATTTTCTACACCTTTCTCTTTTTTCTTCTGAAACCCTAGAATACAAATGTTTGTTCACTTAATGTTGTCCAAAGATCTCTTAATCTATCTTCATTTTTTAAAAAGATTTTATTAATTTTTGCTCATGTGCCAGAGAGAGAGAGAGAGAATATGAGCAGGAGGGAGGGGCAGAGGGAGAAGCAGACTCCCTGATGAGCTGGGAGCCTGATGCAGGGCTCAGTCCCAGGATCCTGGGATCATGACCTGAGCTGAAGGCAGACATTTAACCAACTGAGCCACCCAGACGCCCCCATCCTCATTTTTTTAAAATTATTTTCTCTTTTTGCTGTTCAGCTTGTTGCTTTCTATTACCCTGTCTTCCAGATTTGTGATATGTTCTTCTGCATCCTCTAATCTACTGCTGATTTCCTCTAGTGTGTTTTCTACCTCAGTCATTGTATTCTTCAAATCTGATTGGTTCTTTTTAATATTCTATAACTCTTTATTGAAGGTTTCATTGAGTTCTTTTATTCTTTTCTGCAGCCCAGTGATTATCTTTACAATCATAACTTTAAATTCTTTATTAGGCATATTGCTTATCTCTGTTCATTTAATTCTTTTTTTGAGGTTTTTTTCTCATTCATTCTTCGAAGCTTTTGGAGCTCCCCATTTTGCTTAATTTTCGTGTTTGTTTCTACAGAATAAGCGAAATGGCTACTTCTCCTGAAGCTGAAGGAGTGGCCTAGTGTATAGTGCCCTCTGTGCAGACCTTGTGTGTTAGGTGACTTCTTTTTTTTTTTTCCCCCAAATTTGTTTATTTTAATTTTTCAGTGTTACAAGATTGATTGTTCATGCACCACACCCGGTGCTCCATGCAGTATGTGCCCCTCTCGATACCCACCACCAGGCTCACCCCCCCCACCCCCTCCCCTCCAAAACCCTCAGTTTGTTGCTCAGAGTCCACAGTCTCTCCTGGTTCAATACCCCCTCCGATTTCCCCCCATTCGCCCTTCCCTTCCTTCTCACGATGCCCTCCATGATTTTCTTTATACTCCACACGTAAGTGAGACCATAAGATAATTGCCTCTCTCCGCTTGACTTATTTCACTCCTC
>CM052799.1:96682362-96699037 GCA_028533885.1 Nasua narica
CACACGTAAGTGAGACCATAAGATAATTGCCTCTCTCCGCTTGACTTATTTCACTCCTCATGAAGATGTGGTACATCTATACAATGGAATATTATGCCTCCATCAGAAAGGATGAATATCCAACTTTTGTATCAACATGGACAGGACTAGAAGAGATTATGCGGAGTGTTAGGTGACTTCTGCTGGCTGGCTGAAGCTGTGGCTGTGAATGCTAGTTACTCTTTCAAACTGTAGCTTTTTAGAGAAAGAATAAAGAAAAAAATAATAGTAACAAGAGAAAAAAGAAAAGAAGAAAAGAAACAAAAAAAAAAAAAGGAGGAAAAAGAAAGAACAAAACCCCCAAAAAATAAAAAACAAGAGAAGACAAATTAGAATAATAAATTTAATTTAAAAATAAAAATTAAACAAACAAGCAAACAATACACAAAACTTTGGCTTCTTTTCTGTGCCCAGCACCCAACGGTGGCTGAAGTGGGCTTGTGGACTCCGAGCTTGCTGATGTCTCAAGTTCACCATGAGACAGATCCTGTTCCGGTTTGGGCCTTTAAGGTGGAGGGGAAGAGAATGTTTCTGCAGTTCCTTGGCCCTTTTAAAGTGTGGTGTTTTTTTCCTGTGTTCTGGAAGCCAGTGCTAGGCTGGTGTAGGCCCGGGGTCCTGAGCTTGCTGAGGCTGCAATCTTTCTGTGATGACTGGACCTACCAGTTATGGCATCTGGACATGCCTGTTAAGGCCTTGGAACCTGTCTCTTATGGTGGCCCCTGCTCTGGTCTGGGTTTTTAGGTACAGGCAGGAAGAAAGCATTCCTGCAATTTCTTGGCCCTTTTAAACCATAACTTTTCTTCTGTGACCCAGCGTGACTAGAGCTGGTGTGGGCTTGCTGGGCTCACTGAAGTCTCAAGCTCACCGAGATGACCAGACCTGCCTGTTATGATGTCCAGATCGTACACAGGTCTAGGCTTTTAAGGTGGAGTAGGAATGTAAACCATGTTGTTCTCCAGTCCCTCTGACCTGGGGAGGTTTCCTATAGGTTCTTCACCACTTCACAGAGTTCTCATGTTGTCTCTGTTATACACTAGTTGCTCTTTCAATCTGTGAGTTTTCTTTTTTTTCCTATGCCTAAGAGCAGAGAGATCTCTTCTCAGTCCCTCGGTACTATCCTTCCTCACTGCCATTCACAGCATCAGGGATGGGTGTTCCCTTTATTACCATATCTCTGTCTCTCTTGCTGTTCCCTTGCCATTCTTTCTGTCTTTGGTTGTTCAGTATCTATTCAGTCAGCCCTCAGTTTTCTTCAGGAAGAACTCTTCTATTACTAGGTGCAACTGCTGTGTTCTGTGAAGGTGAGTTCAGAGTCTCCTATGTCACCATCTTGAACCCCTCTTATAAATCTTGACTGCCCCCAAATTTAATTACTAATAGCCTACTGTTGACCAGAAGCCTTAATGATAAACATAAAGTCAACTGACACATATTTTGTATAGGTGTTATATACTGTATTCTTACAACAAAGTATGCTAGAGAAAAAAGTTCTTAAGAAAATCATAAGGAAGAGGGGCACCTGGGTGGGTCAGTCAGTTAAACGGCTGCCTTTGTTTCAGGCTGTGATTTCAGGGTCTCGGGATTAAGCTCTGCATCAGGGCTCCCTGCTCGGCAGGGAGCCTGCTTCTCCCTCTCCCTCTGTCTGCTGCTCCCCCTACTCGTGCTCTGTCAAATAAATAAATAAAATCTTAAAAAAAAATCATAAGGAAGAGAAAATATGTTTCCAGTACTGTGTGGTATTTATTGAAAAAATCTGCATGTAATTGGACCCATGAAGTTCAAACCCATATTGTTTAAGAATCAACCATATATGGTTTTTCTTGTTTTCATGTCATTTAAAACAACTGATTTGTTTTGTTTTTCTACTAAAAACTACAAAGAAATACATTGTCATTTAATTAACCTCATTTCAGTAAATAAACATTGGAATAAGACATTTAAAACTATATACTGAAACTAAAACGAGCTAAATGCAAAATGATTTTATCTAATGTTTTCAGAAATGCTCTTTAAAAAGGCTTTACTAAATCATCCTGTTCTCACCTCCAGTTATCTCCCTATCTTTCCTTTGCCTAGCAACACTATGACATTAAAATCCTTTGCTGCTCTGGAACAAATATTGCCTTAATATTTGTAGTTTATCTTTCTGACCTGTAATGTGGTTGTTAAAATGATTGTACAAATGCTTTTGCTTTACTGCAGATGAGAAGGAGCAGGCATTAATCAACCATTCAATTTAAGTGCAAGCCAGAATAATGACTGGGTTACTGGGGATGGCAAGAGTCACTGAACCAGTGTGGACAAAACAAAATGTGTGAGTGAGTCACATTGGCCGGGAAGCACAAAATGTCAACTGGCTCAGCAAGGTTCAGCAGAAAATGAAAATAATTTTAAGGGGAAAAAAAGTATGTAGTGCTGAAAAACCTTTGAAAAGATAGATTTGTCTGTGTGAAGTGAATATTAACAAATGAAACATCGCAGGAACGCTAAAAAGAAACATGGTTACGCATGAATACTGCACTCACACATCATCCAAACCAATTTCCATGGACTTGGGGTTTAACACTTTTGATGGCTCCATGCTTTAGGGGCTTTGTACAGATCCATGGAAAATACATTATCACTTATTCATCACTCTTTTCCCTCACCCTCAACTCACAAAACGCCAAGAGATTCACCCTAATATTCAAGTATTCGAAAAGGAACTAATTAATCACTTAAAATTAAACCTATTTATTACCGCACAGAGTTTATTATATAACTAGCTGAGGTCATACACTGTTCACACAGTTTGTTGGGGGTGTGGCTGCAATTACGTAATAAATAAGCTCTTACAGAAAGAAAAGTGAGAACAATGTTTCTTTGTGTACTTATTCAGTAATAGATATAATAAAGGATGATTGCCTATTAGATTTGTATTTATTTTTCCTTTTTTTATTTGTAGAAGAAAATTATTCCTTTTATTTCCTAGATAGAAACACTAAGATCCTACATGGTTAAATGATCAAAAGTCTTTTTTTTTCAAAAGTCTTATTTATCCTTCCCATAGTACATTCTTACTTCCTAAATATATATGTTTAAAACTGTGAAAAACTTGTTTAAAAGATCTCACAAAGACATCATTCTCTGTCCATTCTGTAAGTTTCCAAAATCCCCAATTCTAAAATAACATGAATTTCAATTTGTCTTTCTTCACCAAAAGTAATCTTCAATAAGATAATGAAGAAGAATCACCTCTTTATCAGTATTTAAAAATCAGTTTCTTAGCACATAATAATCTCCTCCATGTATTGTATTGTATTATAATATATTACAAAATTTATTTTATACTACATTTTGCATTTGTGATTCACTATATAAACACACACAATTTGAAGGGATGAGAGTGGGAAACTCCCTTTATTGTGTTGAAGTCCCATTATCTTTAACATTCCAGAAATCCCCTGGGTGTTCTGTTTTTCAGCGTTGAATGCCCTGAAAATGTCAGAGGAAAGGAAGAAGTGACGGCTCAAAGAGAGGACGAGGTAAGGAAAGGGGAGATGAAAATCACACTATTCTTAAGTAAAGAATAAAGTCATTTTTTCATCCACTTATGAAACTTAGTTAAGCCATTTGGACTTTCATCTATAAGGAAAGAAAGAAAACTTTAAAACCAAGCTGTTACCACAATATTAAAGTTAAAACAAGTCAGATGCAAATTATTGTGTGCAAATAAAAAAATGTTATTGAACATATAACTATGCCCAGGTCCCAATTTACCCTTCTTTCTATGCATTTTATAACCACCCTACAGGCAATACTTTAATTTCCATCTCAATTGCCCATGGTGAAATACTTTAATTTCCATCTCAATTGCCTATGGCTAACATCATGTTTAAAGACTAAAATATGAAAACCTTTCCTCTAATATTGGGAAATAGGTGAGGATGTCCGCTATAATCATTTCTTATTAACACTACACTTGAGGTCTTATCCAGTGTAACAAAGCAAGAAAAAGCAATGAAGACATACAGATTGGAACACTGGAACATATAAAGTAAAACAATACTTTTATAAAGTAAAACAATACTTTAATTTCCATCTCAATTGCCATTAATTGGTGAGTCAATTAATTAATAAGGGATTCAAAACGGAATTGAACCAGAATTATGATTATTGCTGAGGCTAGATGATGGGTACATGGGAATTTACTATACCATTCTTTTTATTTTATTACATATTTGAAACTTTCCATAATAAATTTCCATTAAAAATTAGTCTAAATTCCAGGTCCATGCATTTTTTTTTAATTTCACACATTAGTTTTGCACACTTTCTCCCTTAACTGGGATTTGGACGAGATAGGACAGGGCAAATGCTAAAAGTACTATCATTAAAATTGGAATAGAATGATCAAAAGAGAAGCAGAAAATAGCATGAGATATCAGACAAAAAAAGATGATGCTAAAATGGATCATTTGAATGAGAAGCAGTATTTGGCATGGACTTAAAAAATGATGAGAGGCAGTTTGGAGACTGAAAGAAGAGGGGCCAGATGAGCAAAAGCAGAGAAGTGGAAATATTCTGTGTGAGTTCAAGGATGACAGGATACCCTGTGGAGCTAGGGCATAAAAGGCAAAGACAAGGGGCGCCTGGGTGGCTCAGTTGCTTAAGCAACTGCCTTCGGCTCAGGTCATGATCCCGGAGTCCCGGGATCGAGTCCCATATCGGACTCCCGGCTCTGCGGGAAGTCTGCTTCTCCCTCTGACCTTCTCCCCTCTCATTCTCAGTCTCTCGCTCTCTAATTAAAAAAAAAAAAAAGGCAAAGACAAAAGTGTTGAAAAATAGGGGATACATTGTGAGAAGTCTTGATGACCAATGCTAGTAAGGAGGAGGAATAAGGGCATGATATAAACAGTTATTAATTTTTAATTCTCTTTTGAAGAATGAGATGGCTCCAGAAAACTGCATAAACTATATGGATTATTGCATTGTGAATAACGTTACCACCACCAGATTAAAGAATATAACACTAAAGAGTCCCTGCCCAAGAAGCCTCTCTTGTGTCCTCTCCCAATTCCTCTCTCTCCTACATCTCAAACACCATTGATTACCTCTGCCTGTTTTTGAACATTCTATGAAAGCATATAGTATGTATTCTTTTGTGTAAGTCTCCTTTCACTAAGCATTGTGTTTGTGATACTCCTCTGTGCTGTTTTCTGTAGTTATTATTATTCCACTTTCACTGATGTTTAGTATCCTATCGTATGAAAATATGTAATTTATTTAATCCATTATTGATAAACATTTCAGTTTTTCAAATTTGGGGCTATTACAAATAATGCTGATATGAATTTTTTTATATAACTTTTGGTGAATATTTGCACATATTTCTATTGGCTATGTACCTACTACTAAAACTTCTTGTCATAAGGTATGCTTGTGTTCAATGTTATTGGATAATGACAGTTTTTCAAAGTGGTTATAAAAATTTATACTCCGCTGAGCAGTATATTAGAATTCTCATTGTTCTCCATGTTTACCAACATTTAATGTAGTTATTATTTTTTATTTCATTATTCTGGTGGATTTTAGGAGTTTTACTCCTAAAATTTATACTTTTAATTATTAATGACATTGGACATATTTTAATATTTTCATTTGTCATTGGGTATGGTATTTTGTGGAGGGCCTAGTTCAGACTTCTGTTGTTGTTGTTGTTGTTGTTTTATACTTGATTGTCTGTTGAGAATTCTTATATTATCCTAAGATATGTTCTTTATGGAGTACAATGCAAATACGTCCTGCCTTTCTGTTTCTTATGCCTTTATTCCTTAAATAGCATCTTTTAATGAATAGAAAGAATCTCTAGTAATTAATTATAATGCTTTTCAATTTTAACTAGGACATTTTGTATCCTATTAAAGAAATAATTCTTTACCACAATATCATGAAGATATTATCTTCTATCACTTATAGAAACACTATGTTAAGCTTTCACCTATGCATCTACAATCTGCTTGAAACTGATTTTGTTATATGTAAACTCTCTCTCAAAAGTAAAAAGATTACATAAAGATTGAACTTTAGTAATTGCATGCATGGGGGAGTAGTTAGTAAAAAATGTATGGATATATGTACTTTATTTCAAAACGTATCAACAAAAGATGGATTAATGAAAGGAGAAGTATAGGTAATGAAATGTATATGTGATAAAACACATTTAGTAAAACAGTAATGGTAGAATACAAATTGTGGGTATACTAATATTTACTGTAAAATTATTTCAACTTTGCTAAATGTTTAAAAATTTCCATAATACATTTTAAAATATTAATCAATGCATTTTAATGTTTTAAAAATAAGAGAAAATTGATATGATCATCTTAACAAATTCAGATAAAGCATTTGACAAAACTCAATACCCATTTATGATTCAAACACTCAGCAAACTCAGAATACAAGAAAACATTCAACCCCATAAAAGACACTTGTTGTGGGTTAGATTATGACTTCAAAAAGATATGCTGAAGACCTTATCCCTTCTATCTGTGAATGTGACTTTATTTGAAAATAGAGTGTAATTAAGTTAAAATAAGCTCTTACTGGATTAGGGTGGACCCTAAATCTAATAACTGATGTCCATGTAAGACGACCATGTCAAGACACAGAAAAGTCAATGTGAAGAGAAAATGGCCAGTCCTTGGAATTTCTTGGTTACAGCTGCATCACTCCAATTTTTCCCTTTGCCTTCACATGGCCATTTTGTCTTCTAAAAGCCAGGAAGAAGCAAGGAAGACTCTTCTAAAGCTTTTAGGAAGAGTGTGACCCTGTTGACATCTTGATTTCTGAATTTTAGCCTCCAGATTTTGAGAGAACAAATTTCTGTTGTTTTAAGCAACCAATTTGTGGTATTCTTTAGGGAAATTAATACAGCACCTATTTAAAAAAAACAATGGCTAACATCATGTTTAAAGACTAAAATATGAAAACCTTTCCTCTAATATTGGGAAATAGGCGAGGATGTCTGCTATAATCATTTCTAATTAACACTACACTTGAGGTCTTATCCAGTGTCATAAAGCAAGAAAAAGCAATGAAGACATACAGACTGGAACACTGGAACATATAAAGTAAAACAATTTGTAACTGTAGCCAACTTGATCTCTTTTTTTTTTTTTTTAAGATTTTATTTATTTATTTAACAGAGAGAGAACACAAGCAGGCAGAGAGGCAGGCAGAGGCAGAGAGAGAGGAGCAGGCTCCCCGCCGAGCAAGGAGCCCGATGCGGGACTCGATCCCAGGACGCTGGGATCATGACCTGAGCCGAAGGCAGCTACTCAACCAACTGAGCCACCCAGGCGTCCCGCCAACTTGATCTTATATGTAGAAAATGCCAAGGAATCTGGGGGACAAAGAGCTACTAGAATTAATAAGTACGTTTGATAATTTGCATGATACAGGATCAAAAACATCAAATAGCAATATTTAACAAAATATACGCAAAATCTGTACATTTTGCAAGCTACTAAACAAGGCTGAGAAAAATTCAAGCAGACCTAAATAAATATATCGCCTCCATGAATTGGAAGACTCATTATTGTTAAGATGTCAGTTTTCCCCCCAGTTAGTCTATAGATTTGATGTACCTCAAACAAACCCCCTGCAGGTTTTTTCTTGTAAAAATGTACATACTATATCTAAAGTTTATGTGATAGTGCAAAAATCTAGAACAGTCAAAACAATTTTGAAAAAAAAATTTTTGAAGGACTGATACTACATGATTTAAAGTTTACTATAAAGTTATAGTAACCAAGACAGTATGGTGTTGGTATTAAAATAGACATATAGATCAACTAAAAGTAATACACAATCCAGAAATAGACTCACCATATATAATCAATTAATTTTTAACAAAGGTACCAAGGTAAATTAATGGGAAAGAACAGCTTCCTTAACAAATGGTACGGGGACAATTGGATGTTCATTAAAAAAATAAACTCAACCCTTCACTTGTACTACACAGGAAAAAAAATCTCAAAATGGATTTTATATCTAAAGCTAAAAGCTTCTGAAGAAAACATAGATTAAAGTCTTTGCTACTTCAGTTGGACAAAGAGTTCTTAGAATATAGAAAGCACTAACCATAAAAGGAAAAAAAAAGAAAATCTGATAAACTGGATTTCATACAAATTAAAAACATCTGCTCCTGGAAAGATACCATTTCAAATTTTAGAAGGGAAGCCACAGGCTGGAAGAAAAATATTCACAATGCATATATTTGATGAAGGGTTGATATCTAGAGGAATTTTCACAGCTCAGTCATAAGAAGACAAGCAATTCAATTTTTAAAATGGACAACTGATTTTAAGAAAGACGTCACAAAATAAAAAGCATAAATGGCTAATAATGACCAAAACACGTTAAGCATCACTGGTCATTAGAAGAATGACAAAAGTAAAGCCACAATGATAAAACACTAAATGATTAAAATTTTTTTAATTTACAATATCAAGTGTTGGTGAAGATATGTAACAACCAGAATTTTCACACATTTTTGATGAGAGTATAAATCCATTCTGTTTTACACTTGGGAAAGCAGTTTAGCAGTTTCTTATGAAATTAAATATATATTTATCATACAATACGGCAATCCTAGTCCTAACTATTACCCAGGAGAAATGAAAATACATACATTCAAAAAATATTTGAATATGAATACTTACAGCAATTTTATTCATGACAGCACCTAACTATCAACAGGTGAATGAATAAACACCACATTTTGGCATATTCATTCAATAGGATACTACTCGACCATAAAAAGGAATCAGTTATTAATCAGTGGAAAACATGGATAAATTCCCAAAACATTACTATGAGTAAAAGA
Source organism: Nasua narica (assembly GCA_028533885.1). NCBI lineage: Eukaryota > Metazoa > Chordata > Mammalia > Carnivora > Procyonidae > Nasua > Nasua narica. The sequence continues at coordinate 96,691,271 of CM052799.1, forward strand.
ATCCAGACACAAAAAGTGTACACTATATGATTCTAATTACATGAAGTTCTAGAAGAGTCAGAATGAACATATAGTGGTGAAAAAAAATCAAAGGTTGCCTAGGGCTTGGAGTGAGTGGCAATTCACTGCCAGGGCAAAAGGAACTTTTTGGGTATTAGAAGTATTTTATAACTTGATTGCACTAGTGCACCAATTAAGTATTGAACTATAGCTCACCTGCACAGTAAAATGTATGAATTTCATCGGATGCAAATTATACTTACATACAACTGATTTGAAAATGGAAAAAAAGAATTTGAAAAACAGTAAAAGGAGAAGGAAGGAAGGAACGAAGGAAGGAAGGAACGAAGGAAGGAAGGAAGGAAGGAAACAAAACAGGAAGGAGACATTACAGAGGCAGTAACTTCTGAAAGTTTTCATCCAAAAATCTGAGAGAAGAAGGGAAAGAGGTTAAAATTCTTATAACTTAAAGCTTACAGGTTTGAGATAAGAGAACTTACAGAGCTCACTTGGAGGACAGAGTGCCAGCTGGCTAAGGGAATATACATGTGATGAATGAGAGGAGAATACGGGTCTGTTTTTAGAAAGTATGGGCAAAACTCAAAATGGAACTGTTACAGCCAGACTAGGGGCCACAGCTGAACTGATACTGACAGGAACAAGAAGCAAACAGGAAGGAGGTCCCCTTCTCCCTCCCCCAACCTTTCAATCTCCTTCTCACACTCCCTCCTTGCAGAGTCTAGTGAGGAGCCACTGAACACAGGAAACATGGTTTGCAGGGTCTCCTCCCCAGCACCACAAGACTAAGTATAGAAAGATGAGTCAGTGAAATACAATAGCATAATAATCAGCACGTTCTACCCTTTTGATTACTCAGTATCCCTTTACACACCTTTTTACATTTTTTAAAACATCTATTCACCAACAGAACAACTTCATTTCACCTAACAAGATACAACTATCTTGTAGTTGTGTCTTGTATCACATACAAAGACTTCCTACCCTCTCCCAAAAGAGAAGACACAACAGGTCCCAATTGTCATTGTACCCACTGCCCTGAGATAGTCATAATATCTATCTCTGAGTATTAATTGCTCCTCAAATTTAGTGAGTGTTCTCTCTGAATGTTCTGTTACCAAACAACTAAATTCTAAAGTTAATCACCAGTAACAATCTTATAATAAATAGCAAGAGGTAAGAAAGAGAGAGAAGAAAAAACAGAAAATAGCTATCACACACACACATACAGAACCAATGTTTAACTGGCAAATGTTTACACCTTTGTAGGTTGACCCAAATCTTTATTCCTGAAGGATCTAAAAAGTATCTAAATCCTCCATGATCCTGCATTTCTTTGGTTGTTGTAATTGTCCTTTAAATTTTCTGATGGAGATGGAAATACTAGGTGGCATCCCAGAGAATCCTTTGAGATCCAGTCTCTCCTGTGTCCATTGCATAGCCTTACCCACAGGTGCTGATTACATGAGTACACTGACTGTAAAATTAATTGTGCCATACACTTATGATATGTGTACTTTTCTAGACATACGTTACATTTCAATGAAAAGATATTATAATAATCAAGATAAATGAGAGCCTAAACTAGAGCAATGGTTGTAAATATGGAAAAAAGAGGCTTACAGATACTGACAAAATGCTCTGAAAGTTAAATTGGTCATATATACCTTAATGTACATGTAATTTATATGTATAAATATGTGTGATAAGTGGAAGCAAAGTATAAGCTTAATACTAAGATTTCTGGCGTCAGTGATTTGATAACTTAAATGAGACAGGGAATACAGCAGGAAGAGTGGATGATAAAGGAGAAACATAAAAGAATGCATTCGTTCTAAAACATGTTAAATGTAAAATGGCTATGAGATCTGCAAATAAAAACAGTTGACATTCGAAGGTCTGCTGGTATGTCAAAGCCTAAAACCATGGGAGATTGGGGCTGAAGATACAGATTTGAGATTCACCAGCTTATATACTGAAACCACCTCAAAGGAACAGAGAGATGTGAAAGAGCAGTGAGATAGGCAGAATTCTAAGATCTCTAATGAATCACTCCCTCATATAACCCTCTCCTATTGAGTGCACCCAGGCTTATACATATGATGAGATACCACTCTAGTGATTGTTATGTGGTAAGGTATTTCACAGATATAATTAAGGTTCCAAGTCAGTTGACTTCAAAATAGGTAGATCTATCCTAGCAGAACATAACCTTAAAATAATGTTGGTTCTTCTTGGTGAAAGATATTTATAAAGTTTGAGAGAAATTCAATAGAAAGGAAGTTCTTTGTTGCCAGCTTGCAATAGAAGGGGCGCATGATAAGGAATCACATATGTGAAATGCCATAAATATAACCTGAAAGGTTCAGAAAAAGACATGCTTGGAACATGTCTTATTCTATATTTATAAGATTCTGAACAGTAAACTTAACATAATCAGATAACTACAGTAAGATTTGGATTTCCAGTCATCATCGACAAAGCATAGTAACAACCTTCGAGACACAGTCACAGAAAGCTAGTATTCCTGGGTGACCCCAGGATGATTTAGCATCATGAGTTACTAATAACCAGATGAAACAAATAATATCTGGGAACAGAAAAGGCAATGAGATATCTATTGTTTTAATATAATTTTGTGAGTAATAATAGTACTGCTGTCTTTTACTAATAAGGGATACATTAAATTAATCAGAAATGGCTCATCTGATGATAAAGAATATGAAGCCATAGTTCCCTGACCTGAACAGGAAGAGATGGTACCAGATACTATGAAGAATCTTCTCATGCTCTGACTGGACACTAAGTAAATGCACAGATGCCTCCCCTCTAACCAGTATTCTAAATCTTCATCAATAATTACCAAATCTCACATGCCTCCATTAATTGTTTAAGATACCTTTTAAAAAAATCAAATTGTTTCTACCAATACAAATCCTGCAAAAACTGACTTTCCCTGGGTCCTACCTACTCAGGCATCCCTGAGAGGAGATAATTCCATAACATACATTAAGGTTATCGGCCACAAATAAGAAGGGTAACATTTTTGTAGAGGTTTCAGAAGACTTATGAACACTTAGCGCAATTCTTACTGGTGACGAAAGAGCTGCTTGGGGACATATACGATAAGTCACAACCAGTTTTAGAGAGTTGGCTAACTATGGAGACCACAAATATGTATTAAGTAATCTATGTATTTGAAGAATCTTTTTCTAGCAAATCTCAACAGTTCAGATATAAGAGGCAGACGGTGAAATTAATTCTAGGCTGAGGACTTACAGAGGTAGCAGAAAGATGAGGATTCAAGGGAATTAAGAGAGGTTCAAGTGATCAATTATGGGTTCCAGGATAAATCATGAAGTAAGGTAAGAGAGAAGTGAAATTGTAGTTCTTAGAGACAAAAATCCAGAGCAGAACAAAGCTGGTGGATTTCTGGGATGATGGAGAGCAATATATGGATAAGAGCGAGGTATCAACATCTTCCATGACTGCGACAAGAAATTGGGAGTTTAAGGATTTATAAACAGAAATCATAAACCACAAAGGGAGAGAGCTGTTTTGCCACAAAAGTTGATGTATACAATTCCTTAGTTTCCTATCGATGCTATAATAAAAAACATAAAAATTAAGTGATTTAACCCAATATCAACATACTATCTTATAGTTGTTCAAGTCAGAAGTTTGAAATCAGTTTTACCAGGCTAAAAACAAGATGTTGGCAGGCCGGTAATCCTGTCCAAAATCTAGGGAAGAATCTGTCCCCTTGGTTTTTTCAGTTTATAGAGATCACCTGCATTTCTTGACTCATGTTCCTTTCTTCGATCTTCAAGGCCAGAAGCATAGCATGGAGGGGGAGAGCACCACTCAACCTACCCCAAAGGGTGTGTTGAGAGAATGAACACTTCTTTTTTTTTTTTTTTTAAAGATTTTATTTATTTATTTATTAGGAAAGAGAGAGAGTGAGAGAGAGCAGGTCAGAGTGAGAAGCAGACTCCCCATGGAGCTGGGAGCCCGATGTGGGATTCGATCCCGGGACTCCGGGATCATGACCCGAGCGGAAGGCAGTCGCTCAACCAACTGCGCCACCCAGGGGCCCTAGAGAATGAACACTTCTACCTAGAGTCCTCCAGGGGTGTTTGTATTCACAAGAAAGGATGGGGTTTAGCTAGGGAAACAAAAATAAAGCTTACATTGAGTGAAAAAGATTTAATAATTAGATTACTTTGTTTAGTGTGGAATAGAGGTTCTAGAAACTAAAGCTGAAAGGTTTGGTAAAGAGGAAAGTGGTGAGACGGTGGATTAAGCAGGAGTATCACACGGTTGAGAATATGCGAGAGAACAAAAGACAAGAGAAGAGTACCAATCAAATGTGATCATGAGTGGCAGTAATGTGGAATTGTATAGGCGTAAGGCTCAAACAGACCTCTGGTGTGAAAGGTAAGCCCCATCACAGTGCAGAGAGTGCCAAGTGATGCAGCAGGCAGAGTCTGTCATAGAAGCTCCCAGGTAAAGTGATTGGGGCTTTATACTACTTTTTTAAATCAGCAAAATAATCTGCAATGCCTTGGAAGGGATTAGTGTGCTTTTTCTTTCATCTTTGCATTGCTTTCTCATTTATAAGCAAGGACATTCCATTTTATAAAGCTTTACAAAATTGAAACATTGGAAGCTCCTGTTTTCTTGAAAATCTCTAACTTTAGAGTCAATTCTGGAACTCTGAAAACTTCCATTATAGTAGAAGGAAAAAGTGTCTGTATTTTATAGATTGCATGATATAGTTATTCCTAGGCCCAACCTGAATAGAATGAGAAAGTCAATACCAATTATGTCAACCTTAAATTGTACGTTTGCAAGAAATGCCAAAAAAAGAAAACCCCTTGGTATAAGTAACCTAGAAAAACCCTTGGTATTCTGGTGTCAAACCAAATGCCAACCATAATTTGCAAGCTATTTGAATGAAGTTTAAAAATTCTTCCTATTTTTATTTCCACACTCTCAAAATAGAATTTCGTCAGACAAATTGACCCGAGATATAACTACTGAAGGGCTGATAATGGTTATGACTGGAGACTTGAATAAAGACTCCACGTGGTATCACTTTTTGTCAAGGGTAAGTTTTTCAATCATTTCTTTGATTTTCATCTAAAATAGTATGGGGCCATGATGCTATGTGAGCCTTCTTAATATAACTTTGGTTTTAAGCTTTTCATCTCCTAGGCATTTAAATCTACTTTTTCTTTTCTGCTGAAAAAGTTCAAGCAAAAAGGAGAAAAATGAAAGAGAACCCCTGGCCTTAAGTTCTAAGAGTACCTGGATGAGCCACGAGATGGGGAATTATATGATAGCTTCTTGCTCTACTACAACCCCATGACCTAACTGTGAGAAGCACTTTCCATCCCCAGGGTCAATTTCAACTTGTCTAATAGCAAAACGCGAAAGTAGCAGCCAATAACTGAGTCTTACTGGCTGGTAATAGCAGCTGTAGCATTGCCAAATCATCAGCAATTTCTCTCTCAAAAACATAGAGGAGATAGATTTGTACTATTCCCCTCATTACAACCAAGAAAACTGATACACACAATATAAATGTAAGGATTTTATCTTTTTCCTTATGAATTTTCCTCTGCAGACTTCTTTTTCTCCTTGTGCGCCCGATAGCTGAATGTCAGAAACTTTTCACACAAAGCTTACAAAGCACTAAGTAAACTATAAATGTTAGGTAAATATATTTTTTTCCAACTGTAGGAAGATCCATGAGGTACTTCACCCACAACCTGTAAGATGATAATTCAAACCTGGGGTCTAGAGAGAAAGTATTGGGTCAATAGGTGATTTTATTATTGTGCAGAGAATAACAGAAATGAAAATGAGAGCTTTCTTTGTTTTGGAATGAGTTTTATCGCCTTATCATAGAAACACTGGTTATCTTATGTTCTGATTGGCAGCAATATAAATTTTAATTAATAAAGAAAGAGGAAACAAATCAGCACATAAATGTATATTTTTCTTATGTAGACATTTCTTAGAATAGCATCTTTCCAGCTATGGGTCATTAAATAAATTCAGTGTGTGGGGCATCTGAGTGGCTCAAATGGTTAGGCGTCTGCCTATGGTTCAAGTCGTGACCCCAGATTGAGGATCCCTGGGATTGAGCCCCATAGCAGGATCTCTGCTCAGTGGGAAGCTTGCTTCTCCCTTTTCCACTCCCCCCACTTGTGTTCCCTCTCTCACTGTCTCTGTCAAATAAATAAATAAAAACTTAAAAAATTGTTATAAAAATTAATTTAGTGCATCCCAGCTAGTATTTTTTAGTGAAATAAAATAGAAACATCTAGAAATTTTTAAAAGCAAAATTATACCTGTTTCTTGACATTTTCTTTCAGCTGCAGTGAATACACATATATGTGTGTACACTATTACACAGCTAAGGTATTTCTTTTTTTTTTTTTAAGATTTTATTTATTTCTTTGACAGAGAGAGAGAGATCACAAGTAGCCAGAGAGGCAGGCAGAGAGAGAGGGGGAAGCAGGCTCCCTGCCGGGCAGAGAGCCTGATGTGGGGTTCGATCCCAGGACCCTGAGATCATGACCTGAGCCGAAGGCAGAGGCTTTAACCCACTGAGCCACCCAGGCGCCCCACGTAAAGTATTTCTTAGAACAGACTGCAGTCAACTGAAATACACAACTTCACCATACTGGGGTACATGGGGATGATAATTTCAAAGGCATCTTTGTATACAGAAGCCCTGAGGTAGATGGTAGGGAGATCAGTGAGGCTCCTGAAGTGACTGACACTGGATAAACAGGATCAGTCTTGGTAAAATTCCTACCTAGGGAGTGGAATGAAAATTGTAGGCAACACCTAAGAGAAGTGAGTGGGAGATACTGTAATCAAAACAGGAAAGCACCCTAACAAATTCCTATTTTCTCTTACCAGTGTTTTCTCAATCTCAAGATTAAGCCATAATATAAATATTTATATTTATAGAAAAATGTTGCATGCTCATGGATTGGAAGAACAAATATTGTGAAAATGTCTATGCTACCTAAAGCAACCTACACATTTAATGCAATCCCTATCAAAATACCCTCAATTTATTTCAAAGAAGTGGAACAAACAATCCTAAAATTTATATGGAATCAGAAAAGACCACGAATAGCCAGAGGAATGCTGAAAAAGAAAACCAAAGTTGGCGGCATCACAATTCCAGACTTCAGGCTCTATTACAAAGCTGTAATCATCAAGACAGTGTGGTACTGGCACAAAAACAGACACATAGATCAATGGAGCAGAATAGAGAGCCCAGAAATGGAATCTCAACTGTATGGTCAACTAATCTTCGACAAAGCAGGAAAGAATATTCAATGGGAAAAAGTCCCTTCAACAAATGGTGTTGGGAAAACTAGACAGCCACATGCAAAAGAATGAAACCAGACCATTTCCTTACACCAAACACAAAAATAGACTCAAAATGGATCAAAGACCTCAATGTGAGACAAGACTCCATCAAAATCCTCAAGGAGAACACAGGCAACAACCTCTTCGACCTCAGCCGAAGCAACTTCTTCCTACAAACATCTCCAAAGGCAAGGGAAGCAAGGGCAAAAATGAACCACTGGGACTTCATCAAGATCAAAAGCTTTTGCACATCAAAGGAAACAGTCAACAAAACCGAAAGACAACTGACAGAATGGGAGAAGATATTCGCAAATGACATATCAGATAAAGGGCTAGTATCCAAAATCTATA
>CM052799.1:96699537-96723692 GCA_028533885.1 Nasua narica
ACCCTACGACCCAGCAATCGCACTACTGGGTATTTACCCTCAAGATACAAATGTAGTGATCCGAAGGGTCACATCCACCCCAATGTTTATAGCAGCAATGTCCACAATAGCCAAACTATGGAAAGAACCTAGATGTCCATCAACAGATGAATAGATAAAGAAGAGGTGGTATATATATACAATGGAATATTATGTAGCCATTAAGAGAAACGAAATCTTGCCATTTGCAACGACGTGGATGGAACGAGAGGGTATTATGCTAAGTGAAATAAGTCAGTCAGAGAAAGACAATTATCACATGATCACTCTGATACGAAGAATTTGAGAGGCAGGGCAGGGGGTTATGGGGGGTGGGGAAGAGAAATGAAACAAGATGGGATGGGGAATGAAACACAGTAGTATTTACCATAACAACCCATGTACTTTATAAGAGACTCCTAAACTCACGAAACAAACTAAGGGTTGCTGGGAGGTGGGGGAGGGTAGGGATATGGACATTGGGGATGATATGTGCTATGGCAAATGCTGTGAAATGTGTAAGACCAATGATTCATAGACATGTACCCTGGGGCAAATAATACATTATGTCAATAAAAAATTAAAAAAAAAAAAAAGAATTCAGTTAAGGGACTCCTGGGTGGCTCAGTTGGTTAAGTGGCTGCCTTTGGCTCAGGTCATGATTCCAGGGTCCTGGGATCAAGTCCCACATCGGGCTCCTTGCTCAGCAGCGAGCCTGCTTCTCCCTCCACCTCTGCCTGCTTGTGCTTTCTCTCTCTCTCTGACAAATAAATAAATAAATAAAATAAAATCTTAAAAAAAAGAATTCAGTTAAAAGCTATTTATTTATTTAAAAGCAATTCTGTCTTTCTTCAAATCTAATAGTTTTTAAAAGAGAAGTGAATTCCAAGATGTCATCTCTTCACTGTTATGTTCCAGACCCCTTCAAATATAAGCCCAGATTCAGGCACAAACCTCAAGGCTTTGTCCTAAGAGAAAAACTAAACAGATCTTTCCATAAAACTAGGGGGATAGGAATAAATCAAGAAATTAATGGGGGAGAGAGTGAGGCACTGACCCTGGTAAACACCTATTTGGTTCTTTACTACAAAATTAGTCTTCTCCAATGCTCTTTTCACAAACAAAACATCTTTAGAAAATTCTTGTTTTGCAACTCTTTTTGCCATGTGTGCAACATGTGCGAATGAAGTATAAACCACAGCAGTAAGCTTAAATATTATAAATTTAAACCTCAAGAAACAAGAAAAATCTCAAATAAACAACCTAACTTTACACCTCAAGAAAATAGAGAAAGAAGAACAAATGAAGCGCAAAGTCAGGAAATGTAAGTAGATTCTTAAGGAATAAAAAGCAGAGATTTTTGTTTTAAAGGATCTAAAAATTGTTCAAAGTATAATAAGCTAAGTCATTAATAGTAATAAAACTAAGTAAAAGCAATGTAACCTGCTAAATGTCTCACCTTGACTAATTAGCAGATTCAGAATAATTTTATACTGAGAGGTCTGACTCAATGTGTAATGAATATTTTACAGTAGTAGTATATGATATGAATATTTTAACAGTAGTAGTATATGATAATCCCCAAGAAAATTACTAGTTGAGCTAGTGCTGAAGGAAAGTAGAAGCTGCAAAATTTTTTTTGTTTTAATGAGCACCTATAGTTTCAAAACACCAGAAGAAATGACTAATCACAAAGCAAGTAGCTCCCGGAGAATCGAAAGAAAGGGGGGACATATATCAGGACAAATATCTTAAAAACAAAAAAATTTTTTTCATTACATTTCCAAGTTTAACTTCATCTAAAATGTTTAAATTAGGCTAAGGGGGAAAAAACCAGGCATTTCTCATTACATTTAAATCACACACACTATCCCTCAATACTCTAAACAAAATAAACTAAGACTAACCTAAATTCATAATTTTATCTCTTTGGAAGTAAAGGGAGGAAAAGATGGCTAAGATGATTCATCTGTTCTTTCAAGACTGAATTTAAGGGTAAAACACAGTAGTATTTACCATAACAACCCATGTACTTTCTAGAGGACCTAAGGCTTCTCTTTCTCCCTGCTACATTCCCCACTGCCCTGATTCCTCAGACCTCCTGGGAATGCAGAAGAGCATCATCCCATGGGCAGACTGTCCTGAGGCAGCCATCACACTTAAGATACATCTGAGCCTACAGGTGGTCCTTCTTTGTACAAGGTATACTGAACCTCTTCCTCTCCAATGTTTCATCTTCGCTTTCGGGAGTGGGTTACAGGAACCAGACATTCAACACCTGTCAATCAATCCACACCCTTACTTGATATCAAGTTTGTGAAACATTCAGTATCTGGGGCTTAGAGAAAGAGAAACAGAGCTAATGATAATGTATACTTGAGTTGTTACTGTGTACTAGGGCTGTATGCATTCTTCACATGCATTCATTCGTTCAATACTACCAATACCCCAATATACCAATCAAAGTTATGCCAACATAATGTGAAAAACTGAGGCTCATCTAGGTAAATTTTACCTGGCAGAGCTAGTAATTGGTAAAGTCTTGATTTGAATTGAGACAGTACGATCACAGAGTCTATAGTCTTAATCATTACTTTGTATTATCTCATAGTAAAGAAGAGAAAGAAAAACATCTAATGGTATATAATTTTGAAATTATATTGGCACATAGAAATTGGAACAAAAGATAACCAAATATACAAAACAAAACCTAGAAAACACATCAAGAAATCCTAACCCAGTAGCTGAGAAGTTGCAAAGAATCAGTGCATTATCTTTTCTCCCCAACTTTGTGCTGGGACGAGGCTTTGGCCCATCTTAGATCTATGCAAAAGCATGGTTAGGAAAAAAATGAACATGAGTCTGTAAAAACAAAGAATCAGATCTACAGAGAAGTCAGATATTGGAATCAACCAAAAAAAATAAGTTTAATATATTCAAAGAGATAAGAGAAATAATTCTAAGCATGAATTAGGAACAAAAGACCATCAAATATGATGGGACAGATCTGGAAAAAGGCCAAATAGGACTTCTATAAATAAAAACCTATTAAGATTAAACTTGATTAGTGGATTATAAAATGCATTCAGAAGAGCCAGATTCTAAAATTCACTAAGATACTCCACAAATGGAATATCTGAGGGGGTTAGAAAATATCGAGACATATTAAAAATCTCTAGTATTCAAAATATGTGTCATATTTACAGAGCTAAACAGACAGATGCAGTTAAACAGAAAGCAGAAACACATATCCATTCCTGTGTAATATCCCAATATGACAGTGCTGAATGGCACATCAGAGGGGAAAGAATGATACTCAATGAATGGTCAGGGGACAATTGATTACTTTATACTTTGCACAAAAGTCAATTCTTGATGGATTCATGGTTTAAACAGGAAAGACAAAGTTTTTGAACTTTAATAAAAATTGGAGAAAGAATTGATCACCTTGCAGAAGGGTATGGTTGCTTAAACAAACACCAACACTGAAATCATTTTTTCAAAGTTTGATCAATTCTACTAAATAAAATTGGAATTTTGTCCATCAAAAGACATCATAATGTAAATGAAAAGAAAAACCAAAACTGGGAGAAGATATATGCAACCCACATAGACAACAAAGGATGCATATCAAGAACACGTAAGGAATTGAAAAGCAGTTAAAAAAAAGAAAGAAAGAAAAGTAAGCAAAAGATGCAAACAGGAATTTCACAAAAGTATAAAATTCAAGTTGCTCATACTCATTTTAAGACAATACCATTAGTACTTGAGGGAATGAATATTTAAGTTACAAAACACCATTTCATATCATATATTATCAAATATACAAGTCTTAGAAATGGTACCAGACCTGTCCTGGTGATCATTTTAACATGTATATAAACACTGAATCACTATGTTGCATATCTGAAACTAATACAATAATGTATGTCAATTATTCTTCAGTAAAAATTTAGAAAGTCTTACAATACCAAGTATTGGTTAAGATGCATAGCAATAGGAACATACATTAACACTGGTAATTCTGTAAATTAGTATGATCACTTTGAAAAAAAACTTGGCATTAGCTACTAAAGTTAGATATAAGCCTACTCCATAACCTATGCCTTTTATTCCTAAATATACACCCTAGAGAAGCTCTCATGTATGGGCATAAGGAGATATGTAAAAGAATATTAGTAAGGATACTTTTATAATATACAATTTGAAACCCTGAAAACAACCCAAACACTCACAGATCAGAGAATAGATATAGATGTAATATTTATTCCATAGTCACTGTCACTCAACATGAATTAACTAGAGCTACAAGCATCAACATGGATGATTCCCATAAACACAGTATGTATGACATAAGCCAAGAAGCCAGAAAATATTATGTAGTATGATATTACATATCTGAATTTCATAAATATCCAAAACCAGCTATATTTTTAGGAATGCACACATGCATATTAAAGCTACATGAAAACCAAGAGAATTGCAAACACAAAGTCCAGGGTAGCATTTGGTAAGAATGCAGGAAGGCAAGAATGATGGCAAAAAAACACGCGGACTTCAGAGTTCTTAACATGGGTAGTACACCCTCTTCTGGGGCATTTCAGAAATTCATGATGAGGTAGGCACTATTGGCCTTACTGGACTTCCAACTGTCTTACTGAACTAAATCCTTACAAATATAAATTGGTGGTATTTTAATATGTAATAATCCTAAAACAATTTTATAAGAAATTACTCTAGAAGTTCAGTAATGTAACAGATCTTACAGAGAGGGAAGTCTAAATGGAACAAAGACATTTTAAAAACTAATGTTTTACTTGCACATTCCTCCCACTCAGTATATTCTAGCATTTCTAGCTACATATGTAGTTGAAAAGGGTTTCAGCATATAGTGTGCTTATGGCAGTATCCTCGACTGTAACAAATGGAGTAATTTTCACACTACAGCTTCAAATTCAGCTCAGAATATCACTTGAGAGACTATGGTTCTTATTTTCTCCACTTTGGCAGTCAGTATTTTGCCTTGGCCAGTTTTCTCTAGTTGTTTTCCACCTCTTCTTTCCCTTGGTCTATAATTACTTACAGAACTTTATTTATTTAGCATGTCCACCCTTAATTCTGTTCCTATATGAAATGACTTTTGATCTTATGTATCCTATATCAAAACAAATTTATTTTAAGCAGGCAAGAAGAATGTAACTGCTTCCCAGTAGTTGTAATATACATGTGCTCAAACATTTACAGATTGAAGCTTTTTTTGCTTTCTTTTTTGTATTAAGTAGTACTTCATTATGTTGATTTTTAAAAAATGTGTGAGTTTCTTATGAATTTTATTGCCAGATAATGAAATATTTATTATTAAAACCTATGTGGTGGGTAGACACATGGCCATTTCACTATGATTTGTTATACCTCTCATATATGTCATCATATCTGCATAAAATACTTCATAATGAGAAGATAACCCTCATCTTCAAATAGGGCAGGAGCACTGTGAGTAATAAGTAGATACGTGCTAGACACTGGGGTATAGTCAGCAAACTGATGGGGGAGGACAAGCGACCTAAGTGAGTCCACAGATACACAAGTGAGACTAGGAACAAAATGTCCTGATGGATTAGGAACAAAAGCAACTTCTAAGACAGCAAGGGCACCTCTTTTTCTTGTTGAACCTCCTTCCTACATCCAGGTACCTGGAAGTGGAGGAAGTGCAGTTTCGAAGAAGCCTGAGAGTCCTCCCTTGGAAATAATAAAAAGAGAGTAATATATCAGCAGCTTCCCACGACAGACTTCATTGTTGAAAATCAGCAGTTCACTTATCTGAAATCCTCCCCTGCCAAAATCCTCGCGCAGTTTACCAGAGCCTGACATGGAAGGGTTGAACTGTGGGGAAACACCAGGAGCGGTGCAGGCAAAATCACGCATGCTCAGACCCTTCCTGCGACGGATGCTGGAATTTGGTATTTACAGAGTATTTAAATGCAGGGATGCAGCTTGACAGCCCCTGGGAGTGTTGAAAGCTGGTAGGGGACCCAATTTTTGGAAATGAGGCTCAAAGCACAAACATGTTACTGGAAATAGTTAAGACTTTACTCCCTAAGCAACCAAAATAAGGATTTTTGGAGTAGAGAGAAAATAAAAGTCAAATTTCATGGAGCTGAGTCTAAAGTAAGGGCTTAACTACAATAAATATGTCAGATTCCTAGCTGCATGACAGAATCAGAGCAAACAAGGCATAGAAATGATAATGTCTACCAGAACTCAAAAGCGTGATTTGCAAATTGATAAAACGTGGATAATCTAATAGATATAATGACTTTACATTTATATCTTTGCCTGACGTTTTAAGTTACATAATTTTCTTTTTTCCAGATTCTGTTAGGTAGAGTGGTAAATGGAAGTGAAAATACAGTGAAGAAGTAAAATATTTTATTACAAAAAGATTCTCAGGACAGGAATTTATTTTGCTATATGTACTATTTCTGTTTCATAGTCACAGTACATTATCACATTTAAATAAAGGCATCCACTGCCAACATTGAAATCAATTGTGTAGCTTGCTTTATCACTAATGAATATCTGATTGTCTTTAATATTGAGAAATATTTTATTTGAGAGAAGGGGGCTTCTTAAATATTTTTAAATACCACGGAAAAGTTATTTATTTTTTACAACTTATTATAGAAATAACATATCTCATGTTATAAATATAGATTCAGTTCCACTTTCAAGTGAGAAGATTGTCTCCTATCAGGAACATTTCCCAAATGTTCAGAATCTGCTTTGACAGTTTGGCTTTGCATATTAGAAGAATAGAACTGCAAGCAGCATTGAGATCTGAGGACTAAAATAGGGACTTTTCTCCAAATTAGTGTCTCGTAAAATTTGCCAAATGTTAGACACAAACTGTCTGCAAGATGCATTCAGTCTTGAGAAACTTCTGAATATTCAAACAGTTTTTCCTGGGAAATAAAGATATGGGATTAGTTGGTTGAAGAAGACAGTTTTTTCTCTATTCAGCTAACTGCACACAAAATTTTACATGAAGCAAATTAGGAATCTTCTGTTATCAGTTTGACTCCTACTACATTATATGAACCACTTTTGTTGAGTTTGCCCAATGCTAAATTTCTTGCCAAGTTCAAATGAAAGTATATAAGATCAAGGATCTTCCTGTTACATGAGATTATGTAAAATCCTGCAGTATTTACTATCTAGATTCTTCTGTATCTCTAACCAAGATCTGCCTATAAGGCACAGCGCACTAAATGTGAAAGAGACCCACAGTATTACATTCAGTGCCTGTTCAGCGCATTTGAGTGATGATCAGTCACGTGTTCAGTTCCAACCAACTAAATCTTTCTCTTTTACACCCCTGCTTTATGAAATATTATTATTGACATGTAACATATTAAATTTAGGTAACAATGTGATCATTTGATGCACATATATATTACCAAATATGTACCACAGTAAGTATATTTAACACTTCCACCCTATCACATGATCACATCCTTATCACATGACTTTTTTGTGGTGTCAACTTTTAAAATCTACTCTCCTGAAAAATTAAAATAAATATATTTGGGGAGAAAAAAGAAAAAAATAAAATAAAATAAAAAATAAAATCTACTCTCCCAAAATAAAATCTACTCTCCCAAAGTTTCGAGTATATAATACAATATTGTTTCTTAATACTCCCCATATTGTATATTAGATTCCCAAAAGTCATTCATCTTATATCTGAGAGTTTGTACCCTTTAACCAACATTTCTCTGTTTCCCTCACCCCTAGTCCCTGGCAATCACATTCCATTCTCTATTTCCAGGACTTCAGCTTTTTCAGATTCTACATATAAGTGAAAACCTAAGGATTTGTCTTTCTCTATCTGATTTATTTCACTTAGGATTATGCCCTCAAGTTCCACCCATGTTGTCTCAAAAGACAGGATCTCCTTTTTATGGTTGAATGATATTCCATTACCTATATGTACCACATTTTCTTATCTATCCATCTGTTAATGGACACTTAGGTTGTTTCCATGTCTTGGCTATTGTGAATAATACTGCAGTGCCACAGAGGGGTACAGTTATTTATCTCTTCAAGACAGCATTTTGATTTCCTTCAAATATATACCAATAACTGGAATTGCTAGATCATATAATAGTTCTATTTTTAATTTTTTGAGGAAACTCCATACTGTTTTCCATAATGGCTGCACAAATGTACATTTCCACCAACAGTGCACAAGAGTTCTCTTTTCTCCACAGCCTTGTCAAGACTTGTTGCTACTTGACTTTTTGATAATAGCTATTCTAACAGTTGTGAGATGATAGGTCATTGTGATTTCAATTTCCAATCTCTGATGATGAATGATGATGACCATCTTTTCATATATCAGTTGGCCATGAATTATGTCCTCTTTGGAAAAATGTCTATTCAGATCCTTTGCCCATTTTTTAACCAGATTGGGTTATTTGGGATTTTGTTTTTGCTTTGGGTTTTTTGGCTTGTTTGCTTTTGCTATTGAGTTTTATGAATTCCTTATGTATTTTGGATATTAACTTATCAGATAGATGGTTTGCAAACATTTTCTCACATTCTGTAGGTTGCCTTACTTCACAGATTACTTCTTTTAATAAAAGCAGAAGCATTTTAATTTGATATTGTCTCATTTATTTATTTTTACTTTCCTTGCTTGCACTGTTGGTGTCAAATCCAAAAAGTCCTTGCCAAGATCAACGTCAAGTAGATTACTCCCCGGTTTTCTTCTAGGTTTTTTCACATTTAAGTCTTTAATCTATTTCAAGTTAATTTTTGTGAGTGGTATAAGATGGGAGGGGTCAACTTAATTCTTCTGTATGTGGTTATCTAGTTTTCCCAACACCAGTTATTGAAGAGACTATCCTTCCCTCATTGAGTCTTCTTGGCTCCCTTGTTAAATATTAGTAGCTGTACACGCAAGAGTTTATTTCTGGGCTCTCCATTCAGTTCTACTTGTCTATGTGTCTATGTTTATGCCATGCTTAGGATTTTTTTTTCTATTTTTCATAAAAATTCATTGGAATTTTGATAGGGATTACATTAAATCTGTAGATGGCTTTGGAGTAGTATGGACATTTTAACAATATTAAGTTCTGATTCATGAGAATGGAATGTCTTTTCATTTATTTGTATCTGCTTAAATTTCTTTCCTCCATATCTTGTAATTTTCAGGGTACAGATCTTTTACCTCCTGGGTTAAATTTATGCCTAAGTGTGTTGTTTTTTAATGCTATTGTACATGAGAACGTTTTCTTTTTTTCTTTTTTCAGATAGTACCTTGTTAGTGTACAAAAATGCAACTGATTTGGGGATGTTAATTTTGTACTCTGCAACTTTACTGAATTTGTTGATTAGTTCTAACAGATTTTGGTGCAGTCTTTAGGTTCTTTCAGTATAAGATTATATCATTTGCAAATACAGACAGTTTTACTTCTTCTTTTCTGATTTCCATGCCTTTTTTTCTTTTTCTTGCTTGACTGCTCTGCCTAGGACTTCCAATAATATTAAATAGGAGTGCTGGGAGTAGGCACCCTTGTCATGTACCTGATCTTAGTGAGAAAGCTTTGAAACTTTCACTGTTGAGTAGGATGTTTGTTAGGGCTTTCTTATATATGGTTTTTATTATGTTGATGTACATTTCTTTTATATACAATATGTTAGGAGTTTTTATCTTGAATGGATGTTGAATTTCGTCAACTGCATTTACTGCATCTATTGAGGTGATAGGACTTTTATCTTTCATTCTATTAGTGTGGTTTATCACATTTACTAATTTGCATAAGTTGACTCATTCTTGCATCTTGGGGATAAATCCTCCTTGATCATAGAGTGTGATCCTTTTAATATACCTTTGAATTTGCTTATTAGTGTTTTGTGAAGAACTTTTGCATTTACCCTCACCATAGATATTGGCCTGTAATATTCTTTTCTTGTAGTGTTCTTATCTGTCTTTGGTATCAAGTTAATGCTGGCCTCAATATATGAGTTTGGGAGTGTTCCTTCCTCTGTTTTTGTTTTTTTCATTTTGTTTGTTTGTTTGGGAGAATTCAGAAGAATTGACATTAATTGTTCTTTAAATATTTAGTAGAATTCACCTTGACACCCTTTGGTCCTGGGCTTTTCTTGGTTGCAAGGTTTTTGATTACTGATTCAATCTCTTCACTTGTTATTAGTCTGTTTACATTTTCTATTTCTTTATGATTCAGTCTTGGTACATTGAATGTTTCTAGGAATTATCCATTTCTTCTAGGTTATTGAATTTGTGTATAATTGTCCATAGTGGTCTCATGATCCTTTGCCTTTCTGTGCTCTCAGTTGTAAAATTTCCTCTTCATTTCTCATTTTATTTACATCTTCTTTTTTGTTGTTAGTCTAAGAATTTATCAATTTTATCTTCCCTAGAAATCAACTCTTATCTTTATTGATAAGATCTTTCTGTTGTTTTTCTGATCTCTATTTCAATTACTTCTGCTCTGATCTCCGTTATTTCTTTCCTTCTGCTAACTCTGGATTTAGTTTGTTCCTCTTTTCTATCTCCTTGAGTTGTAAAGTTTGATTGTTTATTTGTGATCTTTCTTCTTTCTTAATGTAGGCATTTGTCACTATAAACTTCCTCTTCTCTCTGTCTGAAATAAGTAAAATCTTTAAAAAAAATAAACTTCCTCTTATACCTGCTTTTCCTGCATCCCATGAATTTTGATACATTGTGTTTCCATTTTTGTTGGTTTCAAGATAATTTTAATTTCTCTTTTGATTTCTTCTTTGACCTATTGATTGTTTAGGAATGTGTTGTTTCATTTCCATTTATTTGTGAATGTTCCAGTTTTCCTCCTGTTACTGATTTCTAGTATTTCTAGAGTTACTATTTCTAGAGTATATTTAGGAAATATACTTGGTATGATTTCAATCTTCTTACATTTGCTAAGGCTTGTTTTATGACTTAACATATGATCTCTCCTGCAGAATGTTCCCTGTACCCTTGACAAGAATGTGTATTCTGCAGTTGTTGGGTGGAATATTATGCATATGACTGTTAGGTCCATTTGGTCTAAGGTATAGGTCAAGTTCCTTATTGATTTTCCATACGGACCTAAGGTCCATTAGGGGACCTAAGTCCCCTAGTATTGTTGTATTGTTGTCTATATCTCCCTTCAAATCTGTTAGTACTTGCTTAATATATTTAGGTACTCCAATGTTGGAGTATGTATTTGGAGCATATGTATTTATAATTGTTATATATTCTTTTGGTGGGTTGATCTCTTTATCATTATATAATGACCTTTTTTGTCTCTTGTTCATATTTTGTTTTATTTGTTTTTTAAAAATTTTATTTATTTATTTGGCAGAGAGAGAGAGAGAACAAGCAGGGGATCAGTGGAGGGAGAGGAAGAAGGAGGCTCCCAGCTGAAAAGGGAGCCTGATGTTGGGCTCAATTCCAATACCCTGAGATCATGACCTGAGCCAAAGGTAGACACTTAACCAACTGAGCCACCCAGGCACCCATCTTGTTAATATTCTGACTTTAAGATTATTTCATCTGATATAAATATATATGCCCCTGCTCTCTTTTCCATTTGCACAGAATATCTTTTTCCATCCTTTCACTTTGAGTCTATGTGTGTCCTTAAAGCTAAAGGGAGTCTCTTATAGGCAGCATAAAATTGGGATTTGTTTTTAATCCATTTAGCCACTCTATGCCTTTTGATTGGAGAATTTAGTCCATTTACATGTGACATAATTATTGACAGTTATGGACTTACTATTGCCATTTTGTTTATTGTTTTCCAACTGTGTTATAATTCCTTTGTTCTTTTGTTCTCTTGCTCTCTTCCTTTATGATTTGATGACTCTCTATGCTTAGATTCCTTTCTCTTTATCTTTGATATGTCTACTGTAGATTTTTGCTTTGTGGTTACCAGGAGGCTTACATAAAACACTTTATAGAATGTCTATTTTACACTGATAACAACTTAACTTTACATAAAAAACTTTACCCTTTTATCCTTCCCCCATAACTTATGTTTTTATATCATAATTTCCCTCTCTTTATATTTTGTGTCCATTAAATTATTGTAGCTATACTTATTTAATGCTTTTCTCCTTTAAACTTTTATACGAGTTTGATAATTAACATACAACATTACAGTATTATAATTTTTTTGAGCTCATCCATTGAACTTTTTATTTCAGTCATTGTATTTTTCAGTTTTAAAGCTAGAATCTGGTTCTTCTTTACATTTTTTTATTTCTTTGCTTAGTTTTCCTAGTGTTTCTTTTGTTTTAAGTGTGTCCATAATTGCTCACTGAAGTATTTTTATAATGACTGCTTTAAAATCCTTGGTATCATCTTGGTCTTAACATTTGTTGATTATCTTTTCTCACTCAAATAGAGATTTACCTTGTTATTGGTATAAGTGATTTAAAAAAAAATCTTATCTTGGACATTTTGGTTATTGTTATCATGCCCTGGATTTTATTAATATTTTTTATTAAAGGAGACTCCCCTATGCCTGGAATGAAGGGCACTGCCCCAAGTATTGGAATATTTTTAATCTGATAACATACTTGTCTTACCAGCATGTTTTATATTTTCATGTTTTCTCATTAGCTTTTTAATCTTCTATTTGATGAAGTTTCAGCATTTCTTATAAAGCACATCTTGTGATGAACTCCTTCAGCTTTTACTTATTTATCAAAGTCCTTAACTCTGTACTCCTCAATGACAACTTTTCTGAGTGAAGTTTTTTGATTGGCAGTGTTTTTCTTTCAGCACTTTCAGAATATCATTCTATTCTCTCCTCACCTGTGAATTTCTGCTGAGTTGTCTGCTGATAGTTTTACATGGTTTCCCTTACATATGAGAAATTTTATTTCATGCTTTTTAAAGTGAATCTATTTTTTCTGTCTTCCTTAACCTGTCCTTTCCTATTTCTGTGCTTCACTCAGGTGCTATAATCCTTCACTTAGAATCCTTGGCTCTTGTGAAGGTATTTTTATGCACAGATACTTGTTCAAATTGATGTTTCTGTTGGAGGATGGGGGAGCTTGAGGGGTAGAAATTCCTATGCCACCATTTTGCTGATGTCGCTCCAACCAACTAAATCTTTCCAACAATATACAGTCCTACTAATAAAAACAAAGCTGTAGAATAGGTGCTTTTTTGTTTCTTTCCCCAAAAGTAAAGATAGTTCAAATCTCAGCTTTGTCTCATATTGGCTGCTGGTCTTTGGATACCAGTATGGTCTGTGTCTCAATTTCATTATGTGCAAAATAGGTGTCTGAATAGATGACCTTGGGTTCCCCTGATCTCCACAGATCTCACAACCACAGCACAGTCGGTACTATTTGGCAAGAGCTTTGCTTTCTATTTATAGAGAAAGTAAAGAGCTATATTAGAGAATTACGGTGTAGACTGGAAGGAAGAGTTTGAGGTCAACCAAAGAGGGTGTGTGATTTAGACTGGAGGCCACAGAGGAGATAAGAGACATAAATTACAACTTTTCTTTATAGATTAACTTAACCTTATGATCTTTCTCTGTAATGTGGGATTTTATGTTAAAGAGCTTTTAAATCTGCCTTCTGTCATGGAGGCTAGAGGAAACAGAGCTAAAATAAATTTTTGTAAGAATAGGCAAAGGGGCAATAGACAAAAGAAAGAGGCAAAGCCCAAGCAAACGAAAAATTAAAAAAAAACTCTTTTGTCGAAAGACTATATGTTGTACACCTGAACTTAATGTAAGATTGTGTGTCAATTATCCTTCAACTAGGGGCACCTGGACGGCTCAGTCAGTTAAGGGTCTCCCTTTGGCTCAGGTCATGATCCCATGGTCCTAGGATCGAGCCCCACATCAGGCTCCCTGCTAAATGCATATATTTCAACTAAAATGTTTTTAATGTAATTTTTTTTAATTTTTAATTTCCCTTCAAATAAAAATTACAATTACAGTATGTACAGCCTGAAAGGTTTCCTAAAGCTTGAAACAAAATGCCGCTAAATTATTTTTCCTACTCTATTGTTAATTAAAGTAGATGGCTTCTGTCACAAAAACAGTGTTTGTTCCTTCCATATCCCAGCATTGTGCCTAAACTCATCAGTCCTGAAAATGTAACTTCACAAGTGAGAGGTATTTAGTTTGTATCTCTAGAATAACAATGTAGCAAACAAGGAATTAGACTTTTGAGGATTCTTCATATGGGGATCCTGAGTCCACAATGTAAATTTTAAATCAAAGATAGAATCATAAAATAAACAATTTGTGGTGACAATCCTAAAGCATCTTTGCAGATTCACTGTTGCTTTCAAATTGGGAGTCTGTCTTAATCCTCAGTAAATTGAAAGTGATTCCTTTTGGTTCAGAGCCTCTGGATCAGATATGAGAAGAATTGTAAAACCTGGCAGACCCTGAGATAGTGTGGTTTGTGAAATAAATCGTGCACATGTACATTCAGAACAGTATCAAATGAGAGTTACCTGATGGCTAAAATGATGACATCTGTTTTGATTGCTCTGCATCCTCAAAAGTGAACTCATTAGCTCTCTTGATGGAATAAATAGTAAATAAATAAAAGATGAGATCCCTCTACAATATGACTGCAATGGGTCAGTCGCTATGTGAAATGCTTTGTCTACATTGCCATTCAAATCTTATGTTACCTTTTAAGATTAATTATTCTATTTACACGGAAGTAAATTTGTCCAAGATCACATTGGAAATAAATGAAGCAGGGTTGAGACATGAGATCAGGTTCTCTGATGCAGTCAACACTCTTAGCTTTTGCTGGAAGACCCGATAGGGTCTAATTTCTAGAAAAAAAATAAAAGCTTATTCATCTTACTACTAAATTAATTATCTTCAGGTAAACTAGTTACTACCCTCTACCTTTTCTTGGCCTAAAAAGGGTACAAATAGTTTCTTCCTCCTTCATAGGCATGCTCTGACGCTCAGTTAATTAATGTTTCTGAGTTGCTTTGAAGCCTTCTTTAAGTATCAATGGAAATTATATCTTTTTATAAATACAAGAGATAGTTTGAGGGTCCTTTTTGCTTTCAGGAAGAGGATTTTAACTATTTAAAACTGAAGTTCAAGTCCACTTACAATTCAATATGCTATTCTTGGATGTGTCTCCATGGAGTTCAGCATCACTTGGATCCAGAACTTTATCTGAAGATAAGTAGTGAACTGGGTACTTCACAAAATGCTATGAAAACTCAAAATATAACCATAAATTTTAGCAATTTCAACCTATTTTGTCAGTGCTAGTGTGGTCACAGATGCTAATTAATGCGCTCAAGGATAGGCTTACAGGTATTCCTGATTTTAACCCTTATTTTCACTGGCCTTTGAACATGTTAATGTTACATGAAAGCTTACAGAATAATACTTAGTAACTATTCCCTAATTTTGTTAATCTGGAAATCTCAGTGCATTTAATCTAATTCTCAACAAAAACCCATTAATTAAATTTAACAACTCCAAAGGGAAAATATATTTGAAAATGTGGCCCCTCTAAATCAGGATATAGTTCACAATGAGCTACATGCCATCATTATAAACTAAGCCCTAAATCCTAATGGATTAACACAACAAAGGTTGATTTCCTGCTCACACTACACATTCATTGCAGTTTGGTGGGGGAATCGATTCCACATTGTCAGGCAGGGACTTGGGAACTCCGCCATCCTGTAGCTTCACCATCTAAAACCCAGTAATCTTGGTTACTATGGCATGGCCAAGAGGAGCTGGAAAGTCTTGAATCTCTCTGTTTTTTCACTGCTTCATCCCTGGAAGCCACACAGGTCACCCAACTAACATTTCCTTGGCCAGAACTAATCACAAGGCTCAGCCTGACTGCAAGGACACCAGGAAATATGGGGAAGTAAGTGGATGCTTGGTGAAATTTATTGCTGTTACCACAAACAAGAATAATTTAAGCCTCAATTGTGTGCAACTCGTTACTTTTTAAGAACCCAATAAAACATTTATTCTTAAAAGTCACTGCTAGCAGCACAGGTCATTCTTACACACATTTACTAAATTCAACTTGTGAATAGCATGTTATTTAAGACACTCTTCAACACCATAATCTCTCTTTCTGTGACACAGGTTGTAATAATTCACATTACAACGTGAAAAATCAAGACTTTCAGAGAGCAGCCAAAATTCCTAACGCAATCAAGCTAGTAAGTGATGAAATCATGATTTTTTTAAAGGGGGCTTTCTGAATATGAGATACTTTATTTCAACTAAAATGGGCTTCCTTCATATCACAACATACTTAGGTCTGTGCACGTTTGAAGAAAGTCAGCATAGATATTTTCCTTTCCAAGCACCAGTTCCTTCCCAAATTAAAATACTGGATCTTAGCCACAACATTATAATAACTGCTTCTTTTTCAAACTCTGAAAGGAGAATATCCAACTATCATGATTCTAGAAACACATAACATCACATATAAGAAGCTGAGTTTTAGTCAGAAAATGATGTCAAGTAAATGGTCCTTACATCAAACCAGGTTATTAGAAATTACAAAGACTTCTTTTATATAAGCCAGAGTTTCCTTTGGTGTGTGTATAATATTTTTACTTTCCCAAAACCTGTATCTGAAAACTCTGATGATGTCTAATCAGTTTCAAAGTCCCTCACGTAGAAATACCAAGGAGATGGTATTTTGCTTCAAACTCATCCTTGACAATCCACAGGATACTCTAGCTAAACTTTGGGAAATGAAAATGCAGTCATATGTCACGTTTGAGATGTGTTAAATTCAGACAAACTCAGAGCTTTTACTCTAATAAAATATTTATCGTTTTGATTTTGACAGGTTTATTCTCCAAACTATTATATTCTATTTACTTCCAGTAATTTTTTAAAGACTAAATTGTGTTTTAACATGATTGTTAGGGGGCACCTAGGTGGCTCAGTTGGCTAAGCATCTGACTCTTGATTTCAGTTCTGGCCATGATCTCAGGATGGTTAAGTTCAGGCCTCACATGGGACTCTGAGCTGAGCATGGAAACTGCTTGGGATTCTCTCTCTCTCTCTCTCTCTCTGCCCCCCCCCCAACTCCCATTCATTCTTGCACACACACACACACACTGTCTCTCTCTCTAAATATTTTTAAAAATTTTAAAAAGTAAAAAAGTAAAATAAAATGATTATTGAGGCAGGTCTTTATAATGACATGTAAATCACTTCAAAACACTGATACAAAGAACTGCCAAGAAATCAATATTTTAAATATATTTTGAGTTTAAGTTATTTCTCCTTGAAACATGATTAGAAAAATCAGTTTCTTATAAGCTTAAATGTCATTTAATCCCTGTTTTGTTTACTTGGTTCACAAATCAGATTGTTTCCAAAGCCCTACAAGATAGATATTCAAAGTCTAACATGTTAATATCCCCCTTATCTAGAGACCAACTACCTAGTAACCTCGAACATCCAAAACCCAGAAAAGCAGAAAGATCCCAGGCCAGCTAAACTATAAAACACAAAACATACTCATTTACTTAAGGAGGATCTCATCTGGAACACACTCAGTGCCCCTGTTCATATTTTAGATATAATTTTACTGTACTCAATAATTGATTTACCAACTCAGTGAGATCGAGGCAAGTAATTTTAAAAAGAAAGAAGGAAGGGGCACCTGGGTGGCTCAGTTGGTTAAGCATTTGCCTTCAGCTCAGGTCATGATCCTAGGTCCTGGGATTGAGCCCCATATCAGGCTCTTCATTTAACAGGGAGCATACTTCTTTCTCCCTCTCCCTCTGCCTGCAACTCCCCTGCTTGTGCTCTCTCTTCTCTCCCTGTGTCAAATAAATTAATTAAATAAATAAGATCTTTAAAAAAAAAAAAAGGAAAGAAGAAGCTTATAGAGGCAGGGAGGTGCTACTTCTTTTTCATCTCTTTTATTACTACTCATGTAATTGTAGTCAGAGTCCAAGTCATAAAGTGCAATTGTTGCCAGATGTTGCTATCATGGCAGGAGGTACCAGTTTGAAACCAGAGAAGTGGGTAGAGGTGAATGTTATGTACTAGGCACTCAGGTGGGCACTGGGGCTTACAGGATGCTTTGGGCTGAAGAAGAGAAGTAGGCAGGAGAGGGCGTAAATAGAGAATACAGAGTAAACAACTGAAGTCAACCCACCAAATTCACAATTTTCTTTTTCCTTAGGATGCATGTGTGTACATGTGTCTGTGTGACAGCAAACAAAACCTACTGGAGTTCCACAATTCATAGCTAAATTCACAAAAGAGCCTTTTATGCCCTCATCATGATTTTCTAAGTCAAGGCCAAAGTACCCAACATCCTGACCTTAAATTGAAAGAAGGGCATGCAGACATTGTACTTATTTTTCCCTTTCTTCATTTCTACACAAATACTATCAACACGACATCCTGTCCCTTAAGATAAGCCAGTAATCAGACTTCGGCTTTTTCTCTTTATTAAAAAAAAAAAAAGCTTTTTTTGTGGATGGGGAAATATTAGAAAGCTGACACAAGAAAAAAGAAAATATGAGACCTTAAGTTTCTTTTTAAGTCAAAAACCATTATTTGGTATTAAAAAACTATAGCTTTTACTAATGATGTCTAAAGTATTCTGAGCATTAAAAAATGTCATACACATGATATATATTTATATGATATAAACCTGTCATCCATATGCATGTATATACAAATAAATATGCACACATATATAAAAACCCACATATATACATATATCCCTGCACTTTTTGTATTGGTGGAATGGAATCAATCTTTCTGTTGATAACCTAGAAAAGCTGGCATGGATAAAAATGCTTCGATATTTGGAGTTAGTGAGCAGGTATGATAACAAAGAATTAAAGACAGTCTTTACTATTAAAAAACGGTCAAGACATTTAAATACATAAATATTCAGTAAAGAATAATTGAGGCATTCTAAAATAGAAAATATAGTGAAAAGTATTGGTGGAAAGTATTCCTATACTGAATGTCAAGATTTGATATAAAGCTACAGTAAAAAGAAGTCATGGTTTTTTGCTTTTGTTTTTTTTGGGGAGGGGGCAGGGGCATGCACACACAAGCTAGGGAATGGGCGGAGAGAGAGAGAGAATTTTAAGCAGGCTCCTTGCTCAGCACAGAGCCCAACTCAGGGCTCGATCTAGAACCCTGAGATTATGACTTGAGCTGAAATCAAGACTTGGAGGCTTAACCAACTGAGCCACCCAGGTACCCCAAAAGCATGGTTTTTGTGAAAGAATCAATGAACAGGTAATCAGAATCTAGATTAATCAGAATCTAGAATCCAGAAATACATGTATACCTGTAATGAATACTTGATGTGTGACAAAGATGTCACTGCAGAGTAAAAGTAAAAGATACATGTATTGTAGCCAATAGATGATACTTAGTTTATTGAATATCCACAAAGAAAAAAAGAAATTTGACTAGTATCTTACACTGTCTACATACTATATTGATACTATTTATAAATCCAGAGGCATTAAAGATTGAAGTGTGACAGATGAAACAATAAAGCTTCAAAGGAAAACATAAAAGAATATCTTTGGGGGTATCTGGGTTGGAAAAGACTTTTTAGGACATAAAAGTAATTACTTATAAATAAAAAGACTGATAAATATGACCACATTAAAAGTACAAAGTTCTTGGGGCACCTGGGTGTCTCAGTGGGTTAAAGCCTCTGCCTTCAGCTCAGGTCATGATCTCAGAGTCCTGGGATCAAGCCCCGCGTTGGGCTCTCTGCTCAGTGGGGAGCCTGTTTCCCTCCTCCCTCTCTCTGCCTAACTGTGATCTCTCTCTCTCTCTCTGTCAAATAAATAAATAAAATCTTTAAAAATATAATAAAATCAAATAAAATTATAAAGTTCTTTTCATATAAAACACTATCAAGAGAAAATGCTTTTCATCAAGTGGGAAAATGAACATATGAAAAGAAGAACAACTTTATTAATTATCAGAAAAATGGAATTTAAAATCACAGTGAGATACTAGTTTTCATCCACCAGAAAAGATAAAAATGAAAGGACTGGCAATACAGAGAATATGGCACAATGAGAACCCTCACACAGGTACTGATGAGCATGTAACTTGGTACAACCATTTTAGACAAAGCTCAGGCACTGTTTACCTAAAGATACGTAAACTGAAGATACATACACCCTGTAACCCAGCAATTTTATACCTAAGAACATACCCAGTTCAAAAGCAAACACATTTCAGGACACAAGTGCAAGACTGTTCATAGCAGTACTATTCACACAAAGAAAAAAAAATTAAATATCCTTAAGCAACAGAAAGGAGATAACACTTATGATATCCAATGAAGTACTAAAAAGCAATGCTGATGAACAATCTACAGAAACAGCATGGATGAATCCCCAAAATATAAAGTGAGAGAAACCATATATAAAAGAGTACATACATATGATTACATTGATTTCAAAATCTTTATAAAGAAAGTGAAAACTAAAATACCACATTTTTAGTGATTCTTACTGTGTGATATAACTTTAAAGAAACCCAAGGAAATGATTACTATTAATGTCAGGAAAGTGATGACTTTTGGGGAGAAGAGGGCATATGGGTGGGAAAGGGCACAGTAGTTACTTCTGGTTGCTATCAGTGTTTTATTTCTTGACCTAAATGGTAATAAATCATTTGGCTTTACATTTTTATCTTGTGTACTTTTCTCTATTTTATTTGACAATAAAAATATCAAAAAAGCTCAAACTTTAGGGTTCACATTATTACTGTCGTCAAAAAATATAAATGTTTGCATTGTATTATATTATATATACTAATAACCCTATAGCTATAATATTTTTTAATCCCTCAAGACTGGGGGCACCTGGGTGGCTCAGTGGGTTAAAGCCTCTCCCTTTGGCTCAGGTCATGATCTCAGGGTCCTGGGATCGAGCCCCGCATCGGGCTCTCTACTCACCTCTCTCTCTGCCTGCCTCTCTGCCTACTTGTGCTCTCTCTCTCTGTCAAAGAAATAAATAAAATCTTAAAAAAAAGAGAACCTTCTTTAATCCCTCAAGACTGTAGATGAGCAAAAACATTCATAACCAGTGTTGCACTACATTCCATCTCCTCCCTCCTTTTCCAAGGGCTTTGTTTCTTTCTCTCCTGCATTATCATCTTTCCTTCTCCAGGGGGCCATTCCCCTCAAAATATAAACATGTAAAAAAATATATATCCCCATTATTAAAAAACATTATATATAATGTTTTATATGTTTATGTTTATATATATAAATGTTTATATAATATAATATATATTATAAAATATATAATATAATATAATATAATATATATTATAAAATATATAATATAGTATTATATAATAAACATTTATATAAATAAATAAAATGTTTATATATAAACAATAAATAATATATAATAAAAACATATTATATAAAAAACACATTTTATTTCATTAAAAATATACAAAGAAAGTCCCTCATCCTTACATCACACTCTGATAACCTTTTGTTTTCTCTGTTTCACTTCAAAGCAAAATTCCGAAAACAGTTGTCCAAATTTACTGTCTCCACTTCTCCCATTCTCTACCGAACATTCCAATAAGTTTTTAATCACTATTCCACCAAAAGTTCTCTTGTCAATTCAGCAAAGACCTCCATATTGTTAAATACAGTTTCTCAGTTTTCCGTCATTTCTTGTTCAACTTAATGACCGAATTAGATATAGCTGGTTGATCGCACCTTCTCTCTTGAAATACTTCTTCACTTAGCCGCTCAGAAACCACCCTCTTGATTCTCCTATTTAACAGGACTCATTCACACCCTTCTCAGTCTTCTGGATTGTCCTCATCTTCTAAAACTTTGTAAATGCTCACACTAGCAAGTAAATTCTACAAAAAGGGAAACCTTAAATTTTTGTTCATTACTATATCTCTAAAACTAAAATGATACTTGGCATATATTATGCATTAAATAAATTTTTGGTAAACAAATGGGTGGACTACAGTACACCTATTGTGCTAATGTCTTCATTCCATTATTGTTCTTTAGATTAGATTTATCACTGATTATTTACTATAACAGGTTACGACCAACTAATGCTTCGTGTTTTGATTATTTCATTTTACTTATAATAAGCTTGTTGTCCACTGTATTTCAACTCTGGGCCAAGAAATTGTCCTCTTTTGTTAATTTAATCCTCAACTGTCCCACTTTGTCCCACTAAGAGTTATAATTTCTATTTTAACCTCACTATACATTATACTGGCATGATGAATCAAAGTCAAAATTTAAAGACCTGCTTCAAAATAAGTTTAAATTGTTACATCATTTTATGACCCCCCATTTTCACCATTTAGCCCTTTACATGTTTGCTTTCATTGCCTTTAAAGTTTCTCTCCACACGAGAGAACATTTACCACATGTAACTGGGTTCAGTCCTATTTCTTGGCAGGGATTCAAAGAGGAGGGAGAAGAATGAGAAACAGAGTGTTCATTTTGAGAAATTAGCATCTACTTTTCCCATACAAAATTAAACCCATTAATTTACCAAACATTTATTGAGAACTTCCAGGGCCCCAGATACTTGCTGAGGGTTACAGAAACAAGGCCTAAAAGAGATTTCCTCTCTTCAAGTACCTCACAGCATGGTAAAGAAACTTACGCTTCTAAAATGAGGAACATTAACTCATAGATTTAACAATCTGTTCTATCAGAAAATACTATTCATAACCTGGAAAAGACAACAGACACTATTAGGTGTTCTTCCAGTGAAAAACTGAGCTGACTTTACTGACTGGGCTATTTTATGACTCTATAAGGACACAGGTTAAGTTATAGATTTTGTTCAGCAGAGATGCAAATAATTTCTATCTGGTGGAAACAACTCTACAAGTTTATTTCTCCTTGAGACATGGACTAGTTGAATAATCTACATACCTTATCTTAACATTCCTTTATTAAATCACACATATATCTACAACAATGGTAAGCTGGAGCCAGTTCAGACTGGCTCATAAGAACCAATTGTTAAGCATTTCTATACACCAACAGCAAGACAGAAGAAAAAGAAATTAAGGAGACAATTCCATTTACAATTGCACCCAAAACTATAAGATACCTAGGAATAAACCTAACCAAAGAGGCAAAGAATCTATACTCAGAAAACTACAAAATGCTCCTGAAAGAAAGTGAGGAAGACACAAAGAAATGGAAAAACGTTCCATGCTCATGGTTTGGAAGAACAAATATTGTGAAAATGTCTATGTTACCTAGAGCAACCTACACATTTAATGCAATCCCTATCAAAATACCATCAATTTATTTCAAGGAAATGGAACAAATAATTCTAAAATTTATATGGCATCAGAAAAGACCACAAATAGCCAGAGGAATGTTGAAAAAGAAAACCAAAGTCGGCGGCATCACAATTCCAGACTTCAAGCTCTATTACAAAGCTGTAATCATCAAGACAGTGTGGTACTGGCAGAAAAACAGACACGTAGATCAATGGAACAGAAGAGAGAGCCCAGAAATGGACCCCCAACTCCACGGTCAACTAATCTTCGACAAGGCAGGAAAGAATATCCAATGGAAAAAAGAGTCTCTTCAACAAATGGTGTTGGAAAAACTGGACAGCCACATGCAAAAGAATGAAACTGGACCATTTCCTTACACCAAACACAAAAATAGACTCAAAATGGATCAAAGACCGCAGTGTAAGACAGGACTCCATCAAAATACTGGAGGACAACACAGGCAGCAACCTCTTTGACCTCAGCCACAGCAACTTCTTCCTACAAACATCTCCAAAGGCAAGGGAAGCAAGGACAAAAATGAACTATTGGGACTTCATCAAGATCAAAAGCTTTTGCACAGCAAAGGAAACTGTCAACAAAACCGAAAGACAACTGACAGAATGGGAGAAGATATTCGAAAATGACATATCAGATAAAGGGCTAGTATCCAAAATCTATAAAGAACTTCTTAAACTCAACATCCAAAGAACGAATAATCCAATCAAGAAATGGGCAGAAGATATGAACAGACATTTCAGCAAAGAGGAAATCCAAATGGCCAACAGACACATGAAAAAGTGCTCAACATCA
>CM052799.1:96723792-96941371 GCA_028533885.1 Nasua narica
AAGAAGAGGTGGTATATATATTCAATGGAATACTATGCAGCCATCAAGAGAAACAAAATCTTGCCATTTGCAACGATGTGGATAGAACTAGAGGGTATTATGCTAAGTGAAATAAGTCAGTCAGAGAAAGACAATTATCACATGATCGCTCTGATATGAAGAATTTGAGAGGCAGGGCAAGGGGTTGTGGGGAGTGGGGAAGAGAAATAAACAAGATGGGATGGGGAAGGAAACAAACCATAAGAGACTCCTAAACTCACGAAACAAACTAAGGGTGGCTGGGAGGCAGGGGGAGTAGGGTTATGGACATTGGGGAGGGTATGTGCTATGGCAAATGCTGTGAAATGTGTAAGCCTGTTGATTCACAGACATGTACCCAGGGGCAAATAATACATTATATGTTAATTTAAAAAAATTAATTTAAAAAAACCACACAAAAAAATAAAAGAAAGTGAGGAAGAACTAGAGAGACCCAAGGGCTCTAACTCCAACTTCCTCTGATCAAGGAGACCCACAGAAGCCAAGACCTGTGTAGACACACAGCTTCTTACTAATAGAAATTCCTGGGTTCTTTCTACTAGAATGAAATCCTAATTATACACTCAAAAAAAAAAAAAAAGAACCAATTGTTAAGTTTATAGGAATTTTGAAAGCTCATTGATTGCACATTGGTAGTTTAAAATCAATCATGGTGAGAGCACTTGTACTACAAAAACTGGAAGACACTACAGATCAGGGCTTTTGCTTGTTTGCTTCCTAGATAACCAGTTGAACTACTTTTAATGTGTTATTGGTTTCCTCATCAGTCGATGAGTCAAATAAAATTAATGATTTAAATAAAATGTTTGACATATGTTGATTGATTTTATGCCTTTATAATAGCCATGGTTTCTAGCTTTTTGAAAAGTATGTTTTAAGATTTGCCTTTCTCAGGAATTATTTAGCCATCATTCCATTATGTAAATGGAGAACTTGATTTTCACTGTCACTGGAACAAATCCACAGAGATAGCTCATTGTGGCTTGTTTTAGGATGACAATCTAAAAGGCAACAACTGCAAAAATTCATCTCAAGGAAAGGGAAAGGACAGGCAAAATACTATACAATTCTCATACTTGAGAAGTACTTGAATGTCCTAAATTCACCAACTTGACTACAAAGGAAGTCTCGTTTCCTTTTAATGTATGGGTTGATTGGTAGGAAATTACTGATTTCAGTGTGTTCCAGATATTTCTGAGGATTCTACTTACTAGTTCAGTTGAGACTCTGAAGATGTAAATTCAGATCTTCACTTCTCAGAAAAGAGATAACTACTTAAATTTTAAAGAGCTGTGTTAGTCTCTGATACAAAGGTTCAAAAACACTGTCAGTCCAGGCTTAGCCATGATGATTCACTTTTCATTTTTACAGAGCAGTTTAAAAAAAATCACTTTGAAGAACAAAAAAAATTGTGTGGGATAATCATATATAGGCATCATTATCCTCATTTTACAGATAAAACACACATGCACACATGTGTACGCACACACACACACACACACACACACACACACAGGTCCAGGCCTTCTCTTGGAAAACTTTACACACTCTACCGGGCAATCTCAAACTGAATTGACTATGGCATTCTCCACAAAGTGTAGGAAATAGATTAGAGACTACCTCAAATTAATAGAAGAGAGTTTTATAGCACAAACTTAAGTATGCATACAGTAATACATACAAACATCATAATCAAAGGACCAAGAGTGAAGCTAGAGTTAGGTCCTTAAATTGCTTTATTTTCCATGCATGTTCAGCTAACAACCCATACTGGCCAAATTTGGCAAGCACAGAAAACACTGGGTGATTCAAGATGCTTAAAATCATGATTTGGATTTTTAATTTGCAGATTTGCCATCAAGCAAGTCCCTGGTTCTTGACAGAAGTAGCAATGTTCTTCAGCCATAGACTAAATTAGGTGCATGGATTTCTTTATAGTTTGGCCATTTGGCAGCAATTCTTTTTTTTTTTTTTTCCATTATGAGGTTTTGCGCTTGTTTTTACATCACCAGTTAAATTTTGTTTTAAGTCACTATTGTGTTTTTTCACATTTGGATGCTAATTGTGGCTTTTTAAATAACTGGAGCTGAGTCATTTCAAGGCTTTCATTGAGTAAAAATGCTTTTGGTATTTAAGGTAATTTCAGGAAAGCTCTTTGATGAGGACTTTGCAATTTAGGATTATACAAAGCTTCTGAGGAAAAAAAGTCAGTGAAGGTAAGCTTGGCTAAAACCCTCTTTTTTTGTTTCTCTTTGTACATGGAAAAGACAGTTATAATAATGCCAACTTCATAGATAGCCCTGAATAAAATAATTGTCATTGGAGTGAATTTGTATGAATTTAAACATCAAACCAAAACAATAAAATGAATCATAAGAACTATTCTCTTATTTTCTCATGAAAATGCAAATCTAACTTTACATCATGATTGCTTAGATTTTGTCACTTTCTTGATTGACTTTGGGGAAGAAGTGAGTGAAATAGGAAATAAAACTTGGATCTGATTGTGTCTGTCAAAAACAAAGGCCTCAAGGTAAGACTTGACTTTGAGGATAACAATAAAAAATCCAAGGGGACTATTGCACTTTTGCCCACTTGGTTAGGTTGAGCTACATTTCCCAGAACTCCCTACATTTCCCAGAACTCCCCAGTTCCCTAAAGAACTCCCTTTAGGTTTCCAGTTAGGATAGTCCATGAGACAGATTCTTGGGAGACTGAGAAGGAAGAAGAGAAGCAACAGCCGTCTTATAGCTCAAACACGTTGCTGATTTGGCAACTCATCTCACTGATGTGAAGTACAGGTGAACCTACAATTGTTCTATTTGCCCCTCCAGTCTGTGTTTTTCTGGCTCATGGGCCATATGTGTGTGTTTAGTCCTGTAAGGAATGGCCTGACTTCTGCAAAATACCCACATCACCACCAACACTAGAGGCAACAAGAATTGACATGGATTTCAGTCCTTTCTTGAAGAGTATTAACTCATGCTTTTGAGCTCTCCCTTGTTGTTGGTCTCACCCCCTTTACATTTAACTTCCCTTCCTCACTGTTTACTCTGAAGACACTAAACTGCAGCACCAGATGTGAAGAAAATAGCCTTGCAGATACTGCTTAACCAGCTACATAAGGCCAAATCTTAAATACATATCCTAGTGTTTATGCTTCTCTGGTTGAGCCCTGAATGATACAGTGCTCCTTCACTTATACAGAGGCACTTAAACAGTAGAATAAATGCCAATACAAGATTTTTAACATAAATGTCAAAAACACCAGAGACATGGTCTACCAACAATAGTTGCCCATATCCCTAGTTGAATGCTCCCTCATCTCTCATGTAACAAACAAGCTGAAAAAAACTTACAGCACCAGGTGCTCTGAGGGGAATACCAATAGATTCTACGTGAGGTAAAGGGAGTCTAGAACTAGTTATCCATTCTATACTTGGGCAAACAGAAGGTTTGGATAGAGTCAACCCTGTTAAATATGATAAGATAAAGAGAAATAGCATGATAACTATGTAAAAATTCAGGTGAAGAAAAATAGAGGAAAGAAGCTCAAATACATAAGACAGATAAACAATCCAATATGGAGAAAAGAAAAAAATATTCCACAACATGTTTTTTTTATATAGAAAAATTTAAAAAGAAAATGAAATCAATGAAATAAAATGAGACATTGCACCAACAGAATGTGATGAATTATGCAGAGCTAAGTCAGTCAAGTAAGGACAAAACACTATTCTACTATAAAATTAATATATAAACTAGAAGCAAGAAATGACATAGGAAGAGCTAAAACCTATCTAGAAGCATGGATGGAAGGTTCAAGACAGTCACCACTGGTAGAAGAAAATAACAGTAATACAGTTCCGTTTAAGAAAGATAACAGACAGGGCTCCTGGGTGGCGCAGTTGGTTAAGCAACTGCCTTCGGCTCAGGTCATGATCCCGGAGTCCCGGGATCGAGTCCCACATCGGGCTCCCTGCTCCATGGGGAGTCCGCTTCTCACTCTGACCTTCTCCCTTCTCATGCTCTCTCTCACTCTCTCTCTTTCCTAATAAATAAAATCTTTAAAAAAAAAAAAAGATAACAGACATGATGTAATGGAAAACAATAGAACTTAAGAGTAAGGAATACAAAGTTGAGAAGGTCAAATAATAGCAGTATAGAAAATATACACAGTGATGTAATAGAATATGTTTTCCAAAAATAAAAGAAGGGATAAATTTGGAGTTTAAAAGAGCATCTCTAGAAAATGCTGATATAAAATCATCAACACTGGAGCATATCTTGGTGAAGCTAGTGCACTTCAAGGATAAATAATTATTCAGATGTATAGATATAAATATCACAGTATCAACAAAGGTTTTGGAGAGGAGGCAGTCCAAAAGGGAATCCATCTGGCAGAATATTTATTCACGGCAACACTCAAGCCAGGAGACAGCAGAATAATACCTACAGAGTTCTGAGGCGAAGGAAAAGTTACCCAATATATTGTTGGGTTCCAAATATGGCAAACAGATGACCAAAAAATATATATATATAACATATTAGGGAATCTGGTACCCCAAGCCTCACATGACCTGGCCTTAGTCTTTTAGTTATTTGCTTAGGCCCTGGGAGGCTTACCCTCTGGGATAAGGAAATATCTTTAGGAGAACCTAAAACACTCCATTTCAGTAATTTATTTACTTTCTGAATTGCTTTGTGGATAAGAATCAACTCAGAGTGCTAAATCCAATGTCTGCTTTTCTAAGTAGAATTTTAGGAGCCCAGATAGTTAATAAAGTCCCACTATGCATTTGGATGGACTTACTAGAAGAATTTCAGTTATGTTCTTAAAATTTAATAAATCTAAAAATGTGGGTTTTA
The DNA here is from genome assembly GCA_028533885.1 of Nasua narica. Lineage (NCBI taxonomy): Eukaryota > Metazoa > Chordata > Mammalia > Carnivora > Procyonidae > Nasua > Nasua narica. The sequence continues at coordinate 96,728,701 of CM052799.1, forward strand.
AAAAAATCTTTTACTCAGTGTTTTTAGTTGACTTCACTGTGAAGGCCTGTGACTATCTAGATAAACAAATCATCAGAACCAGAAGGGTCTAGCTATTTTGTTTTTCAACCAAGAGGTCTTAGGAACATGAAAACTGTTCAACCTCACTAGCAAAAAATAAATGTAATTTTTATGCACAGTGCAGGAAGTTAAAAATAATAGCTTTCTTGATGTAAGTCAGGAATTCTCAAATATTCTTGGAAAGTTAATTTGGTATAGTATTTATGGAAATCAATTTGAGAACTGAATTATCTCAAGATCTTTCTAAAAATAAGAATAATTTCCTCTGGGCTCTGCTTTACTTTTATAACATAAAGTTTAATGTAATTGTAAGTTAAATTACTAGTTTCAAATGTGGTACCCAATGGGTTCTGAGAAAACCCAAAATGTAGATTTTTTAAAGGATATATCTAGGAACTTGTTGCATCACTCTAAAACTTCTTCAAGCTATCAAGAAGATATAAACAGGTTCAAGAATTGGTTAGTTGTGAGGATCTGTAAAGAGACTTTTTGGAGAGAACTGATACCATGTATAAGTTCTTCACTGATTCCCCCTCACACAGTCACATACATACTGGTTACGGATGGGTAGAACTCTCCTTTCTTCAAGTCTGGAGACTGGGGTGGTAACGGGACCCTACATGAGTTTGACAATTCTTTTAGAATTTGGGAAGGACAAGTGGACCAGCATCTGATTTTTGCCAAGCAAGAGAGTGAGCTGATGGACTGCCAAGCAGAGTGCAGAATGAAAAGTGGGTTCTATTTCAGGTTTGCATGCTTCCAGGATGGATTTGAACAAAGTATGCGCCAGTGTTGACTGTGGACCATACATAGGCCAACCCCGGGAGAGAGTGCCAGTCTGGAGCTATTTTGATGTCTTCCCAAGAAGACATTTAGATGAGCTGTAGTGCTCCAACTGAGAAGGTCTACATGGAATAGACAATGGAAGAATCAACGACTGAAGGTGAAGTATCTGTCAAAGAAATATAATATATTAAGATCAATTGAGTTGTAGTTGAAGAATCTTACCAGGAAAGTTTTGAAAACCGCATGAGAGGCACATATGATAGGTCAGTTTTTCTGACACATCCATAAAGCCAAAAAAACATATTCCAATAATACCAAATCAGAACTTTCTGTTTCCATTCTTTCTGTGTACCAACCCAAATGTCCCTTAAGAATTACTGGAAGTTGGGGAGTAAATACAAGTAAGAAACCAGACATCCTAGTGCCTGAAACCAGGTAGTGATTCTCTACAGACTACAGTTGGGAGCAGAGTGGGAGCAGAGATGAGAGAAGTTTACATTTGAACAAAAATGGATATGTGATTAATATATCATAATTTCTAACTCAAGGCTATAATTTGCACAGGACCATCTATTACTCAAGAGAGACTAGAAAATCACAGGGCTGTCAGAGTTTTTATCCAGTAAAAAGGGAAAACATTCCCCTGAAGTAAAAAAATTTAAGGTGACAGTGGAAATTAAAAATTATAAGCATTTTTGAACTTTTATTTAAGTATGACAAACAGAATATTACCCAAATCATAAGGCACAGCTCAATAAATTTTTACAAAGTGATCACACTCTTATAAATGGCACTCATACCAAGTTCCCTTACCAGCATCCTCAAAGTGCCCTCATGCTACCTTTGAATCACTTCTGCCAAATGTAACCAGTAATCGAACTTTAGACACTGTAAATTAGTTTTACTGATTTTTGAACTTCACGTAAATAAAATCATAGAATATGCACTATTTTGTGTCCAACTTCACTCACTGAACATTATGTTTATAAGATTCTTCCATATTGCTGCAAGTAGTTGCAGTTTTCTTCATTCTTATTTCTATATAGTATTCTTCCACATAAAGGATTGCATAATACAGCCCATGAGCCAAATCTCGCTTACCACTTGTCTGTGTATGACTTAGAAGACAAAAATGTTTTTACATTTTCTAAAAATTTTATTTATTTATTTATTTATTTATTCATTCATTCATTCATTCATTTGATAGAGAAAGAAAGCGAGTACAAGCAGGCGGACAGGCAGGCAAAGGAGAGAGAGAAGCAGGCTCTCTGCATAGCAGAGAGCCTGGTGTGGGGCCAGAGCCCAGGAGTAAAAATGGAGTAAAAATGGCCTTAGCCAAAGTCAGACACTTGACCCACTGAGCCAACCAGTTGCCCCCGTTTTTACATTTTTTTAATGACTGAAAAAATAAAAAGAAGAACACTATTTCAAGATATGTGGAAATTTTAGTAAATGAAAATTTCAGCACCAATTAATAAAGTGTTATTGGAATATCCCCATGGCTATTTTCCTGCTACAATGGCAGAGTTGTGGTGTTGTGACAGAGGCTGTATTGCCTGCAAAAGCTGAAATATTTACTCTCCGGCCCTTTAGAGAAAGTTTGCCAAACCCTGGTCTATGTGAGTGTGCCACAATTTATTCATTTGACTCCTGAGAAGCATCTGGGTAATTTCCACTTTGGACATAGTGCAAACAGTGCTGCTATGAGCATGCTTCTGTATTTCCTTTGTGAACATATGTGTGCCTTTCTGTTGCATGTATTGTACTTAGGGATGGAATTGTGCTTTAGGGAGACACTGTAATATTAGGGAGAAACAAATAGTATTCCAAAAAATTGTATAAATTTATATTCCATCTGGCAGCATTTGGGAGTTCTGGCTTTTCCATATCCTTTCTAACACTTGGGAATATATCTTATTATTTTTAGGCATTCTGGTGAGATTTTACTAATCCATCAAATTTTTTGTTTTCTTCAGTGAGGCTCCCGGATATTTCATTTTTTTAAGGCAATTGTCAGTGGCACCATTTAAATTTTTTTATTTCTTGTGTGGTTATTGTTAATATATAGAATTATAATATTTTTGTATATTGACTTTGTTCCCAGCAATCTTACTAAATTCATTTAATAATTCTATTAGTTTGACTTTTTTCAGGTTTTCTGCCAATATTATCTCATCTTCTGTAAATAATGACAGCTTTATTCGCTTTATTCATTTCCAATCCCTGTGCGTTTTTTCCTTCTTTCTTTTCTTCCTTTTTTGTTTGATTGCACCTGCCAGTATTTTCAGTACAATGCTCCATAGAATTGATGAAAGCTGACAGTTCCTTGTCTCATTACAATCATAGAGAAAAACTTCAATACTGCATCAGTAAGTTTAATTTTTCCTTTAAGGTTTTCACAGATACTCATTCTCAAATTAAGGAGATTTTCTTCTATTTATGGTTTATGAAGAGATTTGTATGAAAAATATTTGTGTGTTTTAATCATGAACCAATGTTGAGTTTCATCAAATGCTTTTATGTATCTAGCACAATGTTCATATGGGGTTTACTTTTCCTTTAATGTGATTTCCTTTTTTTCCTTTAATGTGATGATGTACATTAGTTGAATATTAAATGGCAAATTATCCTTACATTCCTGTAATATAACCCACTTGGTTGTAATATATTCTTTCTTTAATATATTGCTGGATTGAACTTGCTAATTGCCAGGAACTGCAAAGGCTCTGAGAATTTACTTCACTAAACCTACTAATCTTAACATGAGAGCCTGCCACAGTTTCATGGGTGCTGGTAAAAGATAAGAGATGACTGGGTCAAGAAAATGAACAGTTATTTACTCATGGCAATAGTCATAGTATCATCATTCGTGTCCGTGCCCTGAGCCCCAGTTTCCACAGGGCAATTCAAAGAAGGTCGAACAACACACAAAAACCAACACATGTAGAGAGTTCCATAACCAAAGAGGAGCTCTGGATTGAGAGAACCCAAATCTTTCGTAATGGGAAGTAAGCAGGTTGCCCTCGGCTCTGAAAGGAATATTATCTCTGTTTTCAAAGGCTGTTTGCTGTATGGCCTGTTTGCTGTCTTCCGGAAAAGACAGTCTGTATTAGTCTTCTCGGGCTGCCATAACAAAACACCACAGTCTAAGTGGCTTAACCACAGAAATGTATGTTCTCCTAGTCCTGGAGGCTAGAAATCTAAGAGCAAGGTGTCAGCAGGATTTGTGTCTGGTGAGACTCCTTTTTTGGCTTGGAGATGGCTGTGTCCTCACATGACCTTTAGTATGTGTATGCAGGAAAAGAGAAATCTCTGGCATCTCTTCCTCTTCTTGTAAGGACACCAGTTATGTCAGATTAGAGTCCCACTCTTCCGACCTCATTTAATCTTTACTGTCTCCTTAAAAGCCTCATCTCTAAATACAGTCATATTGGGAGTTAAGGCTTCAACCCATGAATTTTGGAGGATACAATCCAGTCTATAACAGAGTCAAACAAATGAAAAAAAGCAGTTGGTGAGCTGGTGCTTCATGCATGAGATGTGCAGAAAGGTAAGAGACCCATAGAGAATTATTTCCCAATATTATTCAGTCTTTGTTTCTACATCTTCTTGGATTTTGATGAGTTTTTCCATGAGTATACCACCCTGATTAATCTGACTGACAGAGGCTGGACCAAAACTGCTCAATTTATCTAATTCAGTATTTAATTAAGGATACTCTTGGGGTGCCTGTTTGGCTCAGTGGGTTAAGCCTCTGCCTTCAGCTCAGGCCCTGATCTCAGGGTCCTGGGATCTTCAAGCCCCTCATCGGGCTCTCTGCTCAGTGGGGAGCCTGCTTCCCTCTCTCTCTGCCTACCTCTCTGCCTACTTGTGATCTCTCTGTCTCTGTCAAATAAAAAATAAAAAAAAAATATTGGAAAAAAAAAAGGATACTCTTGACAGGACTTCAAACAGAATGAGGCCAGCCTTAAGTTTTCACCTCAGTTATGTTCCTGAAAGTCCCAGACCCACATAGGTAAACAAATTTCATAAACCATCAGGGTCTACATTAGACATCTAGATGGCTTTCTCCTGAAATATCTGAACTAAACCTTTCCCTTGACCAGAGACATTAATCCATGTACAACAGGATGCATTAGCTATTACACAGACTCTGCCTTGGCCTGCAAGAAGGCCTAGGGCAATTCAATCATCCATAAAGCCTCTGGCTAAAGAGTTGAGATTCTAGGGCTGAAATAACAACATTTATTATCCTTGATAAAATCAGACACAAATTTCACACCACTTATTTTAAATATTTGATTGTCATCATGGGATAACTGCCCAGAAGGGTGCAAGTAAATTTGACTCACATATGCCTCCCCTATGGAGACTTCCTCTATTAGCTAAGGCTAGCCTTATTAGAGAGAGGTCCACAATAACATGAGGGATACATGATCTAGTATTGTGTTATCCCACATCTGAAGGCACCTTATGAACATTTCTAGGACGTACATCACTGTGTTTTGGAAAGGGAGACCAATTAATGCCTGCCTTTCATATGAGTATAGCTGTTGGGAGTACATCTTGTACTCTGGAAATAAAGTGTTGTTTACTGTCCTTGGGGCACTCACAGCCAGATGGTAGACCTTAGGATTCCCACTTCACTTTGAGCAAGTGAGTCCAGTCCCTTTTCTGGAAAACTGCCAAGGTAGTTGGTCCATCCTATCCTGTTTGTCCACCCCACCAATCAGGTAGGTTCGTCTGACCTACAAGATGACTGAGCAATGGCGAGGAGAGGGAATTGGGAAGACATGTGAAAATCTTGACAGATTTAATGCAGCACATGTACAGAGTTGACTATCTTTTGCTGGTTTTGATGGACATGTGATCAAGTCTGGTTGTGTCAAGTTGTAATCAAGCTATCTGGGCAGGAGATGGCAGACCCAGCTGTCAGTTAAATTTAAAATGCTTGCAAAGTTTAGGAGAGGGCATTTTCCTTTAAAGGAAAAGTACCAGGGGTGTCTGAAAAGTCAAAGATCATTATCGTCCCTTCCTATCCCATACCTCCCAGAATCTAAGAGACATTCTTGCCCCAGCTACCTGAGTTGTTGTTCTTCCATCACTGCCCAAAACTGATGTGCTCCATTCTGGTAGCTACAGATTTCATCTTTTTACCGATCACCCCCTATTTGCATACCTTAGTCCTTCCATCTGAAAGACTCAAATGCAAGAGGGACAAGGGCCTTTTTAAATAAAACTGAGACATACTATTTCTGTCTTCCCAAGTTGTAAAGAAATCTGCCCTTTACTCAAGAAAGATATGATATCTATCTTCCAAGGCTATTTGTTATACAAGCATTCCAAAAAAGGTAATTCAGAACAAAACTTCCTAGTATTTGTCATATGATATGTACAAACATGAAAGACCCATGGAGAATTATCTTCCAACATGATTATTTTATTTAGAACATTTGCATTAATATTCATGAGAGAGGTTGTTCTACAGTTCTTTTTCTTTTAAAATCTTTGTCAGATTTTAGTATCAAGGTTTGTCCAGCCCCATAAAATGAGTTGGGAAATATTCTTTCTGTTTTTATTTTCTGGAAGGGTTTGGAAAGATTTGTATTATTCTTTCTTCAATATCTGGACAGATTTACCAGTTAAGGCACTCAGAGCCTGGTGTTTTCTTGATGGGTTGGTTTTTTAAATATAGCTTCAATTTCTTTAGTAAATATAACTATTCAAATTTCCTATTCTTTGCCAGTTTTGATAAGATTTGTTTTTCAAGAAATTTGTTCATTTCATCCAGGTCTCAAATTTATCCTTGTAAGTGTATCTATAATTTCTTCTTCCTTTCTTTTTTAAAGTCTGTACAAGCCTTAGTTTTGTTCCCCCTTTTTCCTGATAGTGCTATTTTTTCTTTTTCTTTCCTCCTCCCTTCCTCCCTTCTTCCCTTTCTTTCTTTCTTTTTGAGAGAAAGAGAACATGCATGCATGCACATGCACAAGGTGATGGGGAAGGGGAAGAGGGAGCAGGAGAGAAAGAATCTTAAGCAGGCTCCGAGAACAGAGCCCAACTCAGGGCTCCATCTCAAGACCCTGAAATCATGACCTGAGCTGAAATCAAGAGTTGGATGCTTAACTGACTAAGACACCCAGTGCCCCTTTTTCCTTTTTCTTAATCAGTCTTATCAAGGTTTGGCTTTGTTGATTGTTTTCATGGCATATTTGCTTTCTGTTTTATTGGGGTTTGCACTTCATTATTTCTTTCCTTCAATTTTCTTTAGGTTTGATTCTCCATTTTTTTTCTAAGGAGTTGTGAGGGAAGCTTAGACCATTCATATTCAATCATTCTTATTCTCTCATACTTTTACTTCAGGTTTTAAAATTTTCTCTGAGCATCACTTTAGCTAAATTCCATAAATTTTGATTCCATGTCTTCAGAATAATTTAGTTCAAAATATTTTCTTTCCAACCTGGATCTATTTCAAGGAGCTGAAATTTTATTCAGCTCCTTCTCAGTAAGCAAGAAATTCAATGTTTAACTTGTCACACACCTTAGTTTAATATGTACAATATGTCGGGCTTAAACTGTCTTCCCATTCAAAATGAATTCTTCAGAAAAAGACTGCTAGAGAATGAACCTCAGGATAAGATATATACAGTAGTTTTAAGAAATAAAATAACTGAGGTGCCTGCTTGTGTTCCCTCTCTTGTTCTGTCTCTCTCTGTCAAATAAATAAATAAAATCTTGGGTGCCTGGGTGGCTCAGTGGGTTAAAGCCTCTGCCTTCAGCTCAGGTCATGATCTCAGGGTCCTGGGATCAACCCTGCATCAGGCTCTCTGCTCAGCAGGGAGCCTGCTTCCTCCTCTCTCTCTGCCTGCCTCTCTGCCTGCTTGTGATCTCTCTATCTCTCTGTCAAATAAATAAATAAAATCTTTTTAAAAAAATTTTAAAAATAAATAAATAAAATCTTAAAAAAAAGAAAAAAAATAATTAACATTCATTATAATTGCTTTTTTTTTTCCAATCTATTTGGCAGAAAGCTAGAGAGAGAGGGAGAGAGCAAGCACAAGCAGGGGGGACGGCAGGCAGGGGAGAAGTAGGCTCCCCACTGAGCAAGGAGTCTGATGTGGGGCTTGATCCCAAGACCCTGAGATCATGACCTGAGCCAAAGGCAGCCAACTGACTGAGCCATCCAGGCACCCCCATTATACTCTGAGAACAAACTAAATGATTGCAGTCCTCTGGAATTTTGTGGCTTTCTTTACACTCTAACATATGTTCAACTTTGGCATAGTGTGTGGCTGCACGATAGTCATCAAGAAGCTACTGCTGCCACAAAGTCCTTTCAGCAAACAGGAAGTGAGGGACACAGCACTGGAATGAAGAAATATGCAACATCTCCAAGACTATGCAGGCCAGTACCAACAGCCAAGGCAATAAGAAAGATGGCATCCATCTCATTTCCCACCCTCCAAATTCAGCTCAAAAGCATTTAATTCATGAAATATATTTTGCATCCACAACCATCGATGCAAGAAGATCTTGGAAATAAAATATACTTTTTAGCTTACTAGCTTCTGTAGTGCAGAAAAGCACAGTACAAATAGGTTTAATTGGATGGTGTGTATCAGTTCACATAGTCTCCACTCAGTACAATCTCCAAAGGTGATTTTTTTTTCTTAGTAGTGAAAAAAAAAACTCTTTTGTTCTGAAAAAAAAAAAAAAAAGGGTAATAGATCCTGAGGTAATCTAAGAGTAGAAGTAATCATGCCTATTAATTTTCCTCTGTTTCCTGAGAAAATATTTTAAACAATCTTTCCATAAATGCCATCAATAAGTTTTTTAGTATCATAAAAGGAATTTGACTAAAGTAAACAGTAATGTAGATCAAGAACCAACAGTCACATACTTTGTCCCATTAATTCCGCTGCTAAAATCTGGAAAGAAAATAAAGAAACAACCTTAAAGAGTTATTTAGGTAGAAAAGTGTTTCAACGGAATTATTCATTACTAGTGAAAAAACTTTAAACATCAATTGTCTTAAATTAGGAAAATGGCCAAGAAAATTGTAAGAAAAGCATATGATAATATTATACAATATTAAAATATTTATTATATAATTCTGAATAAAAAACAAAGCAAGAAAATTCAATGCACAGCATGATTTTAACTATGTAAAAAATTCATGAACAGAGGTAAAAAGGAAATAAACCAAAATACTAAACAATAGATTATAGGTAGTTTAAAAAAATTCTTATGCTTCTTTATACTTTTACTACTTCCTAAACTTACTACAAAAAGCATGTTTATTCTGCTTTTTTATTAAAATAATTAAAATTAAAATAAAAGGAATTTTATTCTTTTTAATATGAAACTCTGATGTTTGGAAGAAAAATGATTTTTTTGAATTGTTGTGATTATGTGAATTAAATGCTTTTGGGAGAACTGAGACTTGTTTCTATTACCTATGCATACCTCTAAAAAGATGTTATAGACAATTTAACGAACAATTTCAGAGGAAAGCAGGAAAACTATAGAATGTTACAATATCTGATTCAGCTGATGCTTTGCTTGATTTTCTAGTCTTCTTTAACATTCTTACTTTTGAAACATGTGAACAATAGAAACTATCTAGTTGTTCCTATTGAAAACAAGGAGAAACTTACCAAATTACCTAAATTTGGTTCCTATTGAAAACAAGGAGAAACTTACCAAATTACCTAAATTTGCTTTGTTATTAATTAAACATTTTATTTTGAGAAATTGTAGGTTTACAAGCAGGTCAAAAGTAATACAGAGATGTCCCATATACTCTGTATCCAATTTTCTCTCAAAGATAACATCTTACTAAATTATCATTAAAGATCATAAATAAGATGCTGGCATTTTCTGACATTTTTGCAGTTAAGAAAAACACTGTTCCTTCGTCTCCTATTTCCATCACAAGGATCTCTCATATTACCCTCCATAATCATGCCCAATTCCTTCCCAGAGCAATAGGAAAGATGGCAATTCCTCCCCTCTCTCACTGGGTTGTTGTTGTTGTTGTTGTTGTTGTTGTTGTTGTTGTTCTTCTTCTTCTTCTTCTTCTTCTCCTCCTCCTCCTCCTCCTCCTCCTCCTCCTCCTCCTCCTTTTTCTTCTTCTTCAATTTTATGTATTTATTTGGCAGGAGACAGCAAGAGAGGGAATACAAGCAGGGGGAGTCGGAGAGGGAGAAGCAGGCTTCTGGCTTAGCAGGGGGCCTGATGCAGGGCTTGATCCCAGGACCCTGATATCATGACCTGAGCTGAAGGCAGACGCTTAACGATGGAACCACCCAGAAGCCCCTATGTATCTATACTTCTACTACCATCATACAGGTTTGATTATTGTAGCTGTTTAGTAAGCCTCAAAATTAATTAGAGTGATTCTTTTTACTTTATTCATCTTTTTCAAAATCATTTTAGCCACTCTAGTTACTTCACCTTCTCATGTTTTATAATAACCTTGTTTATATATACAAAAACCATTTTTGAATTTTGATAGAAATTGTGTTAAACCTGTATCAATTTGATACTGTGTATCAAGTAAAAATTGACATTTTACTACATTGTGTCTTCTAATCTGTGAACATGGTATATCTTCAATTTTTTAAATCTTCTTTGGTTTCCTTCACCAGCATCGTGTATTTCCATTACATAAGTCTTGTACATGTTTTGTTAGATTTATCCCTAAATATTGCCATTTTTTGTAAATGGTATTGCATTTTCAATTTCAGTGTTCATGTGATCATTGCTAGGATATACAAATGCAATTGATTTTTATCATGTATCATGTAGCTTATGCCATTATTGAACTAACTTATTAGTTTTAAGAGTTGTAAATTTCTTAGAATTTTCTATATAGACAAAATTATGCCATCTGCAAATAGGAATAATTTTTATTTCTTCATTTCTCATCTACATGCCTTTTTTTTTCCATTTTATTGCTTCATTACTCTTGATAGAACCTCTAGTAGTTTCGAATAACAGTGGTGAGAATGGACATTATTATTTTCTTCCTGATCTTAAGGAGAAAGCATTGAGTCTTTTATCATTATATATATAAAGTTGGCTGTAGGTTTTTTAATAGATGCTCCTTATCAAGTTGAGCATATTTTTCCTATCTATACCTATCTTAGTTTTTAACCTGAACGAATGTTGAATTTTGTCATAGGCGTTTTCTGCATTGATTGATATAATCATGTGGGGTTTTTTTTTCCTTCTTTAGCATTGTTATATGATAGATTATATTAACCGATTTTCAAATATTGAAGCAACCTTGCATCTCTAGAATTAATTCCACCTGGTCAGGGTGTATAATTCTCTTTTGTATATTGCCATATCTTATTTGCTAATATTTTGTAAATGATATTTGCATTTATGTTCATCAGAATATTCACTTTATAGTTTTCTTTCTTGTGCTGTATTTGGTATCAGGATAATACTAGCTTCATAAAATGATTTGAAAAGTGCTCCATCTTATTCTGTTTTGTGGAAGAGAGTGTGTAGAACTGATGTTAATTACTCATGAAACATTTGGTACAATTCTCTCCAGAAACTATTTGGGCCTGGATAGTTTGTTACAAGAAGTTTTAAAATTATGAACTCACTTTCCCTAAGTTATAGAATTATCCAAATTATCTATTTTACATTGAGTTGTGGTATTTTGTGTTTTTGAGGACTTGATTCATTTCCTTTTTTTTTTTTTTAAATCTTTTTTTTTTTTTTAAAGATTTTATTTATTTATTTATTAGGAAAGAGAGAGAGTGAGAGAGAGAAGGTCAGAGTGAGAAGCGGACTACCCATGGAGCAGGGAGCCCGATGTGGGACTCGATCCCAGGACTCCGGGATCATGACCTGAGCCGAAGGCAGTCGCTCAACCAACTGCACCACCCAGGGGCCCTCATTTCCTTTTTTTTAAGATTTATTTATTTTAGAGAAAGAGAGAGAGAGAGCATGCATGGGAGGGGCAGAGGAAGAAGGAGAGAGAGAGAGAATCTTAAGCAGACTCTACACACAGGGTGGAGCATGACATGGGGCTGGACCCCAAATGTCATGACCCTGAGATCACAACCTTAGCCAAAACCAAGAGTAGATGCTTAACCGACTACACCAACCAGGCACCCCATGACTTGATCCATTTTCATCTAAGTTGCAAACTGATATGCAGTTGTAGAATTCTCTTATTACCTTGATAGTCCATATTTCATTTCTAAATTGGTAAGTTATATCTGCTCTTTTATTGCTCCCTTATCTTCATCTCTGTTACTGTTTCTATTTCCTGCACACATCATTAAAAAGATGCTGTTATAGAAAATTTAACAATTTTAGTTTTAGAGGAAAGAAGGAGAACTACAGAATATACAGTATCTCATTCAGCTGATCAGCTTAATTTCCCAGGAGTCTAGTTTAATATTCTCACTTTTAAAATATTTAACAATAGGAACTGGGCAGTTGCTCTCATTGAAAATAAGGATAAACTTATCAAGATGTCCTAAGTTATTTTTTAAATTTTCACTACCTAATTTAATTTTCTGCAGTCTCGGTCAGACCTTCAGGGGATCGTAGAGAAAAGGGCATGGAACACATGACGAGATTTTTGCTGTGACTTAACTTCTGTAATTTATATCCTAACTGAAGTGAGAAAAATTCTGTGGGGATATTCTGTGTCTCCACTTAATCCTAAATCACTGGAGAGGCCTAGCTGACCTTTCTTAAGAGTTTTGCAAGGCAACCAAGTTGTCCCAGCCCTCTAAGCAATTCCTTCACTCTCCTTCCTTAAACTGAAATTGGCAGACTAGAATGTTTCCCAGGATCTGATTTTGTATTTTAACCATAGTTGATTTCCCAGGCACATAGTACTATTTTTCCACAGAAATTCATAGTGGGAAGGAACCCCCGCCACACACACGCACGCACGCGCGCGCGCACACATACACACACACACACATTTATAATGCAAAGTTTAAGGGATGGCAAAGTATCTAAATATGGATAGAAAAAAATAAATAGACAGGGAAATAAATATTCCTAATTATAAACACTATTCTATCATTTGGACTTTAAGCAATTTCTTAAAATGTCCAAGTCTCCTGTTCGCTGGATGCATACATTTATTTGCAGCCCTCAACCTTGGGGAGAGGAATTACCAAAAGAACATTTACCAAATATTGAGTCATATACAAGTAAATGGAAAGTTATATATGCCATTAATTAACTCTGATCTTCCTAGTAGTTAGTTGTGCAAATTTATGTTTATAGAATGTTAGTTAAATAAAATTGTAGTAGTTTAGAAAACTTGCCAGATTATCTTATTTGAAAGATGATAAAAATAAAAATTGGAGCCATTTAATTAACTCAGTGATAGAGTTGGGACAAAAAGACATGTCTCATACTTTTTCCAGTCCTTTTTCTACTTTGTCACCATTTTTCCTTTATGGAGCAACCTGCAAATGACAGTTTATGTATTACTCAGAGCAAAACTTTTATCATACATGCATGCATGACATATCTTCCCTTTCTTTTGCAGTAATATTTATTGGAACACCAAAATTTAAGGTAAGAGCAGCAAATTAATGAAAATTTGTAAATGAATATGAGCCAGTCAAGTAGGATGAATTAAATCTCAATCATGATGAGTGGAGTTTGTACTTACTTAAATCATGCTCTTTCCACATAGCTCCAAATGAAATTAGTAGAGGTTTCTCCTTCCTCACTACTTAAAAAAGTAAATGCAATTTGGCCTCATTTATTTTGATTAGTTTGGACATAAGATTATGTACATTTGTGGGTACAATTAAATGAGGCTCAGAGCCATATGAAGGCTGAGGGTAGAAAAAGAGGTTAGAAGTTGCCTAATCTATCTTGACTCATAGAAATAATCTTTATTTAACTGACGTTAGTGAGGACTTTCCTATATATCTGACATATACAGAAAAAAAAACAAGGAAATCAAGCTGATAGTCTAGGATCTTAGTAAAAGAGTCAGTAGGAGTTGGATACAAGTGGAGTCAGCTTGGAGAGAAACCAAAGCAGATGAAAGATTAAGAGGTGATCTGTGGCTAAGGCAGAGCAAGAATCAGGTGTAGATAAAATCAGGAGAAATCAGGAACTGTGAGTCAATGTTCTGATTTACTAAACTAGAGAGACCTAGACCAGTCAAAGACCACTGGAAGAGACAAGTTGAGTGTATTGTAGCAGCAAAGAATAAATGCCATAAAAAATAATGGGCATCTCAGAAAGACAGTGTTTAAAGGAAGAATTTATTATAGGATTTGATCTTTGTTTGGGTAACCTGGGGGTATTCCAAGGTAGTGGGGGTTTGTTATTGAATGAGTTTTATCAAAAAGTGGAAACAATTTTACAATTAGGCATCTCTAATAAGACATTGCTAATAAATCTTATCTCCCAGGAAGGCAAACTAGAGTGAGGCTAAAGTGTAATTAGAAAAAAAAAAAATCAGCAATCACTCATATTAGCCAGAAGAAGAGTATATTTGGTCATTTTTATGGTTAGGACAGCATTCATACTTTGCCTATATTTAGACATAATCACAGAGTAGTCTTGTCTTCACCCATCATATTCACAGAATGGCCTACCTGATTTGATGCTCTTTGGAATTGGTATGTCCAACAAGAGAACACCAAGACCTAGCTGTGAGCACCAAGTCATAGCAACACCAAGGTCTAGCTAATAGTGCCAGGCCAGCTCCTGAAGGTCAAGGGCTGCTCTTCTCTATCAGCTGGAAATGATCTGGTAAACCAGACAGCTCTATAGGATAGTAGGTCTAATAAAGAGAAATCGACCTCGCATTTTTATTCCCTAGTCTAGTTCATTATACTGAATTAAGATAAAGCTTGATTTTAGAATTTAGATACTGTGAATAAGATTAATAAAAAGCTTGTTATTTGGCTTACCCTGTTGATATGAGTGTATCTTATCTGGTTGAAAGGGCTTTAGCACTATGAATTAGTTATATGAGTGAGTGACTGAAAATCAGATCCACGACATGGTCAAGAAGCTTCTCAAAATTGAGCTATACATCATACAATATTGAAGCAAGTTTGGGCTTGAGTAAAGAATATTCAAGATGTTCATCAAACCAGTGCCAACTTGGGGATATAGATAAAAACTTAAGATATACAGAAGAATAAAGCAACACATGGAAAGCGGGGGAGAAAAAAAAAAAGTCTGGCTGAAAAGAAGAACCTACAAAATGCAGACTTAGAGGAAGTGTTTCCCTTAAATTAGTTCAGAGCCCATGCTTCCAGCTTCAATTTTCTTGGCCTGAGCCAGTGTTTCCTTAACTAATAAGGGTACTCCAGGACTTCCACATGCTTGTGATTCAAAATGATTTTTTATTTTTAGTTCACAGCAGTAGTGAAAAAAAAAAGGTATACACACACTTAATGGGTTATATACTAAATTTTAACCACAAAGACCAATGGAAACAATCACCTTGTTACCTTGTGATGGAAATCTAATTCATAATCTAAAGATCTCAGAATGAACAGAGATCTGTGAACATAAATTTTTCCCAATGTGTCTACCTCCACTGTGTATTATGCTGGGCTCAATTAGTGACGACGAACAAATTATGTGCTGATGCTTGTCACCCAGCTGTGTGATAAAGGCATGATAGAGATAATTTAGACATTTAGCTTGAGTGTTAGATTTGGGGGTGTTTGTTTTATTTGTTTAGTACTTTGATCTTCTATATTGTACAGAGTAGCTGTGTAAGCGTGTTGCCAAGGAGGTTGTGTGAGACGGGGGTGGTGTGACATCTATATTTATCACAGAGAGCCCTATAGGTGGCAGAAATAAAAAATAAGCTCTTTGAATAGAAAAATAATACATAGAACACCTACTATAGTGCTTTGCATATCACAATTACTGAAATATCAGTTCTTCATTACTCATTAATATTGTTTTATGCTACATTTTAGTCCATTTCTTGCCCCAAAGTGGATGCTCTCCTCTTTTTCACTACTCAAGGGCCAGATCCTCATGGAAACACAGTCTGGGTTTTCAGAAAAACTGTCTCATATCTTTTATGGCCTTTTGTGTATTGTCTAAGACTTCTAGAATACACAACTATGCGGGCAATAGGACTTTTATGGACAAATGTCTTAAAACAATTTTATGGAACTCCTTATGAAATATATTAGTTTTTCCTTTCCTTTAAGGAAATTTCCTTAGGCATAATTTAGTTTCTTTGAACGACTCAGTGTCACCATTAGGAACATGATTTACAGTTCTCTGCTCTAATTCAAGGACTTCCTCAGGAACCATACAGGGACATAGATTTGTTTGCTATATCATTAATTGCCCCAGACTGCTATGCTGGATGTTTGTTTACTATGTAGGCTCCTAAATTTTAGTTCCCCATTCAAGGTTCATACGGACACCTCTCCCATACTTACAGTCTTTTAGCTAGTTATTTTTTGCCTTCTCAATCCTTTTTAATCAAGTAGGGTTTCCTGAACTTCGTTTAAGTTCAAAGACAATTAATTTCAAGCCAAAGACCTTGTTAAGGATACAGATTTCCAGGCTGTTTCTTGATGATTGTGATTCACTGGCTATGACATGGAATCTGGTAATGTGTATTTTTATCAAATAGCCTAAGTAATGGAAAAAAATACTGCACAGTGAGGTAATCTTACTGCATAAGCAAGTAATCTTAACCATACAAATAAGCTTCTTAAATTTATTTTTTTTAATTCAAATTGTCTTCAAGCTTTTTTAAAGATTTTATTTATTTATCTGAGAGTGAGAGAGATCACGAGTGGGGTGAGGGGCAGAGGGAGAAGCAGACTCCTGCTGAGCAGGGAGCCCAGACCTGAGGCTCAATCCTAGGATCCTGGAATCATGACCCAAGCCAAAGGAAGACACTTAACCCACTGAGCCTCCCAGGCACTCCTTAAATTTATTAATACAAAAAATAAATAGGACCCAAACGAAGACTTGTATTTTTCCTTGAAAAAACATTTTAACTTCTTAAATTATACTTTCAGAGTATATTGCACTTTCTTTTGGAAGTTATTTTTAAAATGCATAATCACAAAAAATAATATTAATAGATACTTGAGTACCCACCGCCCAGCTTAAAAAGGTTAAAATTTGTCACATTTGCTTCAGAATTATTAAAATAAATACCACTAGTAAATATTATTTTTATTTATTCACTCAGATTTAGTCCTTCAAAACTCTGTTCCCTGTTCAGTTCTCAGACAGGTATATATCTATGCAATTTGCTTTTTAAACTCAGCATTGTTTTGGAGATCTCTTAATTTGATCTGTATAGATCTAATTCATTCATTTCACACTGCTATATAGTACACAAATATGTAAATATTTCATCAGTTAATTTCCTATTCCCTGCTGTTGGACATCTGCTTGTTTCTAGTATTTTGCTCGTATATTCATATAAGGCTGTCATGTACACCCTAAGACCTGTCTGTTGTGCATATGCCCGGGGGTCTCCAGTTTATACCCAGGGTGGCCATCTACTTTGTACAGATTCATCTTTATTAGAAACTGCCCAAATACTCTCCAACGTAACTACTTACATATATTCCCACCAGAAATGTGAGCTACTTTCTCACTGCAATAAAAAACCATTTGAGGGGTATGAAATTGTATCTTGCTGTTTTAATTTGCATTTCTTTTATTACTGATAAGGATGAACATCTAAATGTTCCTGGTTATTTGGGTTTTTGTTCAGTGAATTGGCTTCTCTAACTCTTAGCTCAATGAAAAAATCTATTGGTTTTATTACCTTTTGCCACCTATTGCCTGTTTTTAGGATTTCTTTATAATTTCTGGATATTATCCCCATTGTAGACACTTTGCTACCATAATTTTTATTACTATTTATTCTTAGTTTTCAGGGATATTAATGATGGTTGAAATTGTCTGAAAAGTTACTCCAGGCAAATGTTCTTACAATTAGTTCTTTTCCCTCTTTATAAGCAAAAACATTCAACTAGAGATGATTTAAATACTAAAGCAGAATTTTCATCCTGTGTTATATATAAAATGGAACAAACATAAGTTTAAAAAAAGGCAATAAACTTACACTTGATCACCTTTAATTTGCTTTTTACTAAAGCAATCATCTTGGAAGTTGATGTAATAGTACCCTTCACATCTCTTCCTAAATAGCTAATTTGGGGAAATTATTTTAGAGAGATTTCAAGTTAGGCTAAGTCTCTTTCTAAAACAAATGTATTCCCCTGTGAATGAAAATTGGAAAGAATTAGAGGGCACATTAACATACAAAATGTTAAAAACAAAAACAAAAACAAAACAGTGCTGAAAAGTCAAACCTTCCTGTTGCTAATTCTGGTGGCAAAAACAACTCTATGGATTTAGCATATGTGTATGTTTTGCTAGCAGACAAAGGGTAAATAAATTTAAACTGTTAGATTGAAATCAGTCCCCCAAACTACTTTCAACTTAATTTTTCTGCAAATCAAAAGAAAACAATGCTTGGCAACTCCTTCTTTCAGTATAGAGGTAGGCTCGTATCTCTGTAGATGTTGATTTCTATATTTGTTATTTATTCATTTTTTTGCTCACCTTTAATATGTTAAAAATACCAAAACCTGATTATTTTATAAGATCTTGATTATTTGAAATGGGAAAACATTAAAAAGAGATTTTTATAATCTGTGTTCCAGAATTTTGGAGACAGTTTTTTAAAATTTTTAATGAAAACACTTGTTTTTGGAACCATGTGTTGTTTTTTTTCTCTGAGCACATTTTTATCATTTTTTAAATAAAATTGGTAAAAAATACTCCTTCCATTTTATCAGTACAAACTGTCCATTGATCTAATTAATTAGAAGGAGTGTTTCTGAATTTTTGCTTATTTGTCTCATATGCTGCATAGGAAATTTCAGTTGGCATAGTAGGAGGATGGGGCATTGCCTCCAAAACCAAACTATCCTTAAAACTTGGTAGAATGGGTCAATACTGTAGAGGAGGAAGATTGTCTCCAGCAACCTTATCTTCCTTACCTCTTTCCTTTTTAAGCATTCCTCCCAACAAGCCCCCAAACCCAGTTCCTTGCCTATGCATT
Source organism: Nasua narica (assembly GCA_028533885.1). Lineage (NCBI taxonomy): Eukaryota > Metazoa > Chordata > Mammalia > Carnivora > Procyonidae > Nasua > Nasua narica. The sequence continues at coordinate 96,747,638 of CM052799.1, forward strand.
CCTCCCCTCTGCATATAAATAACATATACACACACACTCACACACACACATGCAAATGTCCTTATGACTTCACCAGTCATCTCACCTCTGACCCCTTGCCTTATATTAACCACTAACAGTGCAATACAGTAAGCTCATCCCATGTGAAATGTTAAGTAATAATACAATATCCCTTCCTGAAATATTTATATTGTGATTAAGAAGTTGGGAACACCATCGCCTTGCTTGGTTCCTTGCTCTAGCATCTATCTAGCCCTATGTTAGGACTAAACTTTGATCTAACCCACAGAAGTAAAACCTCCCCGCGGGTCATCAGACTTTTTCTGTACAAGCCAGATAGTAAATATTATAGCCTTTACAGGCCATACAATCTCTAGTATAACTACTCAACTCTGCTATTATAGCACAAAATCAACCATAAAAAACATGCGAATGAATGGGAATGGATGTGTTCCAATAAAACTTTATTTACAAAAACAGACAATGGGCCAGATATGACCCACAGCCATAGTTTGCAAACCCCTTCTCTGGACCTTTGGTCATACAGCACCCAATTAGCTGTGTTCATTCATACTGGAGTAGAGAGTTTCAACATCTTGCTTATCTAGAATGGGGTACAGTCAGGATTTGAGCCCAGGCAGCCTGCCTTCCACCTCTATATTAGATATCTAATATATTGTGAGCCTCTGTTTCCAATCTGTTGTGAAACCACAGCCTTGGAGCTTTGGCTTCATGTGCATTTTAGGAAACTCAGTATCATTCGTGAGAAGTAAATTCCCTTTTGTTCAAAGATCAGGGCCATATCTAGTTATCTTCAATTCTAACATAGCATTTTAACAAAATGCGTCACATCACATCAGGACATTTCAATTCTCCCTCATGTCTTTCTGAGTATTTATTAAATGGGAATAATTATTCATCTACCTTAAAAAGGACTTCTAACTGAAAACTAGAATGTGATGTCTCTCTGAAATATAATAATTTGATGAAAAAAATCTTTCCATAGAAAGATTATATTCAGTATCTATATTTATAAACCCAGTGCCCAACCAAGGATTATAGTGGCTCTAAAGTAGCTAAAAATTCCAACTGAGATTTCCAAATCTAATTTTCCTTCTTACTCATATGGGTTCTTTTTTAAAGGTCTAGTCCATGTTTCTTCGGTTTTACAGTTGAAAGTAATTTGTGCCATGACTTTTAAAAGTGTGTGTATATGCACACACATGTACGATATTTTCTGTGGTTTGGAAATATGAGGGAGTTTTGCTTTTCTAAAATTAAAGTAACAACTTAGCAAGACTGAAATATCCTTAATTCCTCTCTTCAGATCATAAAACAAAACTAGGGAGCAATAATTCTACTGAGGTGCACTTGGAAATTATTACTAACAAATGAACTCTTGTTGGTTTTACTATGACTTTACTACAGCACGCCTGTCTTTTCTCTTGGAATTTAAATTCTAGAATCGCTTGGCTGTATTTTATAGATCTTTCACTGTTTTTCCTCTTCAAAAGGGTGTCCTGATGCATATTAAGTGATCATGGAATAGGAATGAATCCACCATTCATTCCTAAATGTATATAATTTCAGAGGATTCATGGAAGTATGAAAGAGTTAGTGGTGGTACTGGCAAACGACAGAAGCGTTTCAGTTTTAGGAATGAATTGCTTTTTTATGTTTATTGCTTTCTGTGCTTGTCATAAAAGAGATGCTCATAAAAAAGTGAGACACTACAAAAGAGAAAAGTGTTTTTTTTTAAATTGATGATCATTTCCAGAAATAATGGAAAGATGAGCTGATGGGTCTCTTATTCACTTTCTGGTTGTGTGCATTGTCAACACTTCTCCTTCCCTCCATTAATGCAGAGCGATTGAGAATTACACTATTTCATGTTACATTCAAAATATGTAATGGCTCCAACAAGCTTTTTACTCATAGTACTGGCTGGCATTTCTTAAGTTTTTAATATGTATCAGACACTACTGAAAGTAACTAACAATGATTACCTCATTTAATGCTCGCAATCCTATCAAGACAAGTAACTACTGTTATTTCTGGTGTAGGGATGTGGAATGTGAGATGCGGGCTATGTAACTTGCCCAGGGGCACATTGGTACCTAGCAGTGAACCTAGGCTGAGGACCCAGGCATTCTGACTCCAGAGACCATACACTTAACTGTGCATTGTTTTGTACCTATCCAAGAGTTCTGCTGAAAAATTAGCTGAAATACTCTTACCCTTGAGAGTCTTGAGAAGTTGACCATTTGGGGTTCATGCAGCTACTTTATTCCTCTCAATTGTTATCACGCCATCGAATAGTAACATCTATTAGGTATTCATCTTTTTCTGGTCCTTTTCTAGGAAAGTAATTGTTCCTTTTCTTATATGTGTCTCCTAGGATTTGTCCCTGCCCAATTAAAGATGACAGTAGTATCATACCTACTTGAAATTCAGAACTTATATTAATAAATATACTCTTAGAACTCAATCTGTGCCCATCACTGTTGTGCTGTAGAGGTCCCAGCCATGTGAGTCGGACCCCAGACCCAGCAGATTACACCAGAGGAGCTCAAATAATAGGTGAAATCATAGTCATGAGCCATCCTGACAAAAAAGCTCTGCCCAAAAAGCTATAAAGGAAACTAAATGGACCAAATACATTTCATTTCATGCATTTGAATTAGAGACACAGGTATATTTAGTTTAAAAAATGGGAAAGCTACTAAATAAGCACCAGATACAGCTTCTTAGCCAATATTTTCAAAACTTCTTTTTTACTCTAGTATCCCTAAAATAATTTTGTCAAACTTCGTATTCCACCTTCCATTTTAAGTTGAAATGTACAATTTTTACCAGAAATGTAAACAGCTGAGAAACATTTTTTTACATTTGTACATGCTGAGATTTTAAAATAAAAATGGTGTGTCCTTTAAGTGAAGTAGAATCCTTAGACCTGAGCAAGGGGAACCCTGCAGATAATGAAAGCACAATATATAAATTCATTAAAAAACACCCAGGATCCTCTGTTGCTCAAGATCTGGCATTGAACACGCACACAGAAAGACTGCCTTTGCACATCTCATGGCCTAGCGCTCCAGACAGAGACTGCCTCTCCATGGCATGAAGGCTTGTAGGGGGTGCTGTCACTGATGTCTGAGTCAGACACTGCTTTGGAGAACAGGGTGGATTTGCATAGACAAAGTTCTCTTAAGTATGAGAAGGCCAAATTAATTAATTCATCAAATCTCTATGCCAGATGGCATGAATGCAACATATTCTTGCAATATCAAAGTGATATTTCCTATAGGGTCAAAAGCCCATTTTCTTGCCTCTCTTCGATTTCTGATTAAAGTGGCACTCACAAGAGTTGCACATAGTAGCTGAGAATTATTTATTTATCAATAATAAACAATTTATATGACCTTTATATTTGTATATATGGATAGCTAGACCATTTTTGTTTTGTGCTGGCAACCAAATGGGAATCAAACAAAAGAATTACAAATAATCTTTGTATAAAGGTATATAAACTGAAATTAATTTTTATTATTATAAGGTTTTACCTATCAAAGTCACTTTTTTGTGGACTGAATTTTATTACTATTATTATTAATATATAAATCGTGAAAATATATTAAAGTTTTGCTGAAATATTAAATACACAAATGTATCTCTTAATGAGATAGCTGGGGAGGTTTTAATTAGTTCATGTATCCATGGATACATTCTACTGATTGCTCGAAGGGGGTTTCAACATCAGTTCTATTCTACATGTTCATTTTTTTAGATATACATTCTGGAAAAACTTCTTTACATAAATTAGTAGAAGGAATGGAAGGAGATTTCAGTTTTCTATCAATAACATCTGCTCTCAATTTTGTTGAAAAGAAAGGATTCTAATCGAGTAACTTCTTTCCAGGGCCACTGCCCTGATCTAGGCACCATCCCTTCTTGGCCGGATTATTACAACAGGATCTTCACTGGTGCTGTCTCTGCTTCCCATCCTGCCCCCTGTTGATCTGTGCCACATTATTCTCATCTACACCAAACTATACCACATTGTATTGTTACAGCAACAGTGAGTCTGTTAAAAGGAAAGTCAAATCATTATCACTGCCTGCTTAAAACCTCTCTGGCTCTCCATGTCACCCAGAATAAAAGCCAAAAAGCTTGCCACAACCTTTGAAGTTCTGCATGATCTGGTCTCCTCTTTCCCCTCTGACCTCATCTCTTAGGTCTTTTGTCATTCTTCTCTGGACCTACATGTTCCTTGTTCCCTCCCCTGAACCCCTACGTCCCCCACCCATCTCTGAGAGCACTGGTCTTCTCTCCGCCTGGAAAACCTCTCTCCTCAATTCTGCCAGTTACCTTCCTTCTTATTAGAATCTACTCCTTCTGTGTGAAGCTAGGCCTTCAATAATTCCCTCTACCCAGCACTATTCCTCCCACAATTCATTTCCCTACTTCATTTTTTTCTCTAACAGCTATCAAGGTCTAACATGCTAGATATTTTACATTTAAACTTGTTTACAATTATTCTACCCACCAAAAGGTAAGTCTTACAAAGGCAGAGAGATTTTGAAAAGTATCATTAAAGATGACCTCTCAGTGTCTGGAATATAGTATGTCGTCAGTACATGCTTTTTGAAAGATTACATTGGTTTTCTGTGCTGTGTAACCAATTGCCACAAATGTAGCAGCTTAAAACCACATGCATTTATCATCTCACAGTTTCCTTGGGTCAGGAGTCCAACCTGGCTTAACCGGGGTCTCTGCTCAGGGTCTCATAACACTGCTATAATCTCCTTAGATGTCAACTGGGCCATCTTATTCTCTGAACTCGATGATTCCCTTTCAAGGTGGTTTTTGGCAGGATTCAGTTCCTTGCAGCTTTAAAACTTGCCCACTGGCTGTCAGCCAGAGGTCACTCTCAGGTCCTTATTCCATGTTGTTTGCACAAACCCTCCCAGAAGAATCTCCGTCTGGTCTGTTGAGATAGTCTTACACACTGTAATGTAATCTTAGGAGTGGCTATCCCATGATACTCACAGGTCTTACTCATCTTCCAGGAGGGAGGAATATACAGAATGTTGTATATCAGGGAGTGGGAATCTTAGGGACCATCCTGGCATTCTGCTTACAAAAATGACTGAATAAAAGAGAGGAAATATAAGCCTTATATAACAATGTCTTGATTTTAAAAGACTGAAAGATATTGTTCTTTTAAGTTATCCTATTAATTAGGATGTGGAAGCTTTTATATCCCAGAAAAAGTTTCAGGGGGTGCCTAGGTGGCTCAATTGGTTAAGCATCTGACTTCAGTTCAGGTCATGATCTCAGGGTCCTGGGATCAAGCCCTGAGTTGGGCTCTGTGTTCAGTGGGGAGTATGCTCCTCCCTCTGCCCCTTACCCCACTCAGGCTCACTCTCTCTCTCTTTCTCTTTCAAGTAAATAAATAAAATATTAAAAAAAAAAAAGGAAAAAAGAGGGACACCTGAGTGGCTCAGTCAGTTAAGCATCTGCCTTTGGCTTGGGTCATGATCCCAGGGTCCTGAGATCGAGTCCCACAGTCCCTCAGCAAGGAGCCTCCTTCTCCCTCTGCCTGACGCTCCCACTGCTTGGGCTCTCTCTGTCTCTCTGAAAAATGAATAAATAAAATCTTAAAAAAAAGAAAAAGTTTCAGTATGGGTGGGAGTGAAGGAAGGGTAGGACAATTTGTGAAAAAGAATTGAGAGAAAAAAAAAAAGAATTGAGAGAAAAAGAACTAACCTAAAATCTTAAACATCACTTAGGCATATCTGTTTCAGTGAAGTGCATCCCTGGGAGAGTGTGGAAATTGAATTTCCTTAAAACTACCTGTGCTCCTACAAGTCTTCATGTGCCCTCCAGACAGGCTACTGACACAGTCAACCTGAAGACAGTCACTTATACCGAACACTGGCAGTCACCTGACATCATGACTGGCCTCCAGTCATTTCTTTGAGCTGCAGCAAAAAGATGTAGTTGTTGAAATGAAAACGCTTCCACACCCTGCCCCTCTCATGCCACATTATCTGGCCTTTCATATTCCTTGACCATTTCCTCGAAGGCATCTCGAATAGTCTCCTAACTCTCATTTTACCAGCTAGCATACTTTCATTTTTTTTTTTTTTGCTTTAGTTTTTGTAAAAGATATAGCATTATCATTTTGTCAGCCATTAAAGGCCAAAATATACGACAGAAACAAAGACCAAGAGTTAGCAACTACACACTGCTGAATCCATTCATCCCTGATGATGAAGGTAATATGGTAGAGAAAGCTCATCGGCCAAGTATGTAAAGGACCACTTTGCCATTGGCTAAAATTGAACTAGAAAGTATGAGTTTCCATTGGTTGTAAACAGGAGTGCAATCAAGTCGTGGGGAAACATGAATGCAAATGTGCTCAAATGAACATGTAATCGACCTCCAGTGTTGGAAGGTTTCCATCAGGATGTATGCACACAGGTGTGCCTGTGTGAGTGTCTGAAGAATAGGTTGATATTAGTAGGTTTATGCCAAGTCAGGCGGCATGAGTGGTGTTAAAATAAGCATATGCGTAGGTGGAAGCATCCTCAAGCTGAAAGTGACAAGCGATACAAGAAGAGACGCAGCGGGGACACAGAGCGAATGAAGCTGAGTCGCATAGCTGGAGCAGCAGGAGATCCTAAAGAAGAGAACCTGAAGCACAGGGAGCATCACAGTTACCTCGTCAATAAAATTAGTCTGGAACCTGAAAAATCCTCCAATTCCTAAACACTAGAGCCATCTCTAAGAGGTCTGGTTGTTCTATATTTTGAGAATATTTCCAGTTCTCTTATTGCTACATGAATTCTTTTTTTTTTTTAAGATTTTATTTATTTATTTGACAGAGAGAAAGAAATCACAAGTAGGCAGAGAGGCAGGCAGAGAGAGAGGGGGAAGCAGGCTCCCTGCTGAGCAGAGAGCCCGATGCGGGGCTCGATCCCAGGACCCTGAGATCATGACCTGAGCTGAAGGCAGAGGTTTTAACCCACTGACCCACCCAGGCACCCTGCTACATGAATTCTTAAAATAAATCTTCAGTTTTGAGTCTAACAGGGTCAATTTCTGTTCCTTCTGATGATACTGCTTTAGAAGTTTTTCTTTTTAAAAGAGCTTAATATACTTTGTACCAAAACATATCAATTTTCTTACTAGAACAGACTCTGCATCAGAATGTTGAAATCTACTCTCCATCAAAGGTCTTGTCTTGGTTTTCTCATGTAAAGGTAGGAATGCTTTTGGATCCATGTAAAAGAAAAAGGTGGTTTAAGAAATAAAATTTATTTATTTATTTTCACCTAACAAGAAGTCTGGAGTTCAGTAGCTGCTAACATGAGTTAGTGGCTCCACAACAGGAGGGCAGCACTCAGCTTTTCCACAGGACTGCAAGACGGCTGCCATAGCGCCAGACTACGCATTCACATTTCTGGCAGAAAAGGTGGCGTTAAGGTACTGTCAAGGGTGGGACTCATATTTTTGTCAGAAAAAAACATATCCTTTCCCCAAATCCCCCCAACAGATTTCCATTTGGTATTATTGGCTTAAGACAGCTCTAACATGCAGCCACCCTCTAGTTACATGGGTTACGGGATAGTAAATATTTAACTTTTCCATCTTCTGTTCTGTTGGCAGGGAATAGAGGAGCACTGGACATGGGTTAGCTAGCCAAAAGTTCCTGGCATCCCTCATCTTGCATGTATTTCTCACCTTTTTTCTTCTACTCTACCTATTAGGTGTGAAGTCAACTGCTTCTAAAGCCAAGGGATTTAGGGACGCCCGGATGGCTCAGTTGTTAAGCTTCTGCCTTCAGCTCAGGTTAGCCTGCTTCTCCTTCTCCCACTCTCCCTGCTTGTGTTCCCTCTCTGGCTCTCTCTCAGTCAAATACATAAAATACTAAAAAAAGAATAAAAATAAAAATAAAGCCAAGGGATTTAGATAATATTCCTTTTCCTCTTCTAAAAGAGTTAAAAAAAATAATAAAGAACCAAAATATTTATTTTAAAATACTCTTTCCCAATAGTAAATGTTGCGGTCCACAAATTTGTGTTTTCAATTAAAGGAGAAAATTTTATTCTTCTCTAATGATGGAACCAATATGGTAAAAAAAAAAAAAAGGCATTAGTGAAAGTAGCTGAGTATCTCTCTCCAAAGTGCCCATAGTGAGAAGCATACAATGGGAAAATGAGAAGTACTAGCTGGTGTCTTATTGAGACATTTCATTTTTCTTTAGATTAAACTACATATAGGCTATTGTACTTTTTAAAGTTCTACTTTTCAAGTCTCATAAAATGCTTTACTTTGACCTTGCCCTTGTTCTTTGGTGTCTGCTTTTGAAACTTTATATTTTACTGTTTCCTCCTGAATAGGATTTCAGACACAATCCTAAATTTTAGTTGTCAGACTTTTTCTTTTTTCCTTTTTTCTGGCAAGACTATGATTCTCACCCTCATCCATTAATCACTTGACAGAATTGAATGTTTTGGGTTTTGTTTTGTTTCTTTTAGTCCTGTTTCTAAAAAAAGACATTCCAGAATGTACCTGTTTTGTAAATATTTTCAAAAAAAAGCAAAAAATAAAACAAACTCTTAATCATGTAGTGCATTTTCTACTAGAAAAAAAGTTTAGCCTATTGACATAGTAATACAGATATTCAGATAAGAACCAGGTGTATTCATTAAATTTATCACAATGGACAGATTAAAACATGTTACAAGATACTTTCAGTAGTTTAAGTCACTGTTTTTGTATATAATAAGTATTGATAAATAGGAGTAGAAAACAGAGCCATCCAAATTCAGAGCCTACTAAAACTTACAGAGTTCAGGTTCCATAAACACTGATGCCTAGGAAATATAAGTTTGTTGTTCTAAGAGAGGCTTTCCTAACTGCATTTGCTTGAGTTAAACATAAATTAATCAGAATTCTTGTACTGCATATCTCTTATTAATTTGGGGGTCTAAATGTATACTTATGGCGTAAGTGGGGCTTTATAGGCACTGTTGATATATCCAATCATGTGTTTACTCATTCAAGAAATATTTACTGAGCACTGTCTGATGTGCCTAAAACTGCGCTGAGTACTGGGATCCTGGGTACGTTAGTGAAACAGACCGTGGTCTCTGTTACCATGGTATGTATAGACTCATGAAAAAAAAACACACACACAAAAGACAATGTAAAAGTAAGCACACAAAGACAGACTTAATTGTAAATTATGATCAGTAAGCATGAACAAGACCCTACCGTTGACTAAATAACAAATTAAAGTCCTTTTGAGATGGGTGTGTTTAAGAAGAGATCTGACCAACAATAAGTAAAAAGTGGTGCAAACATTGGGGGGGGGGTATTATTTCTGGCAAATGGAACAGGGACCAGAGGTTCCAGAAATGTGAATGGAGTTAGTACCTTACAGAAGCAGAGAGAAGGAATGCCTGAGTGGCTCATTTGGTTAAGTGTCCAACTCTTGGTTTCAGCTTAGGTCATGATCTCAGGGTTGTGGGACAGAGCCTCACATCGGGTTCCATGCTTAGGGTGGACTCTGCTTAAGATTCTCCCTCTCCCTCTGCCTTTCACCTCCCCACACTTTTTTTTCTCCCTGTCTCTCTCAAATAAATACATAAATCTAAGAAGCAGCAGCAGCAGCAGCCGCAGCAGAGGGAAGGCCAGTGTGTCTAGAGCATTTTGAGCAAAAAGAATATGCATATGTGACATGAAGATAAAAAATAAGGCTGTGGGTCAAATCATGTAAATTCACATCAAGTCATTCCAAGGATTTGACATTTTTTCCCACAAGGAAGAAGAGATCTGACCAACAATAAGTAAAAAGTGGTGCAAACATTGGGGGTGGGGGTATTATTTCTGGCAGATGGACTTTGGACAAGGTAGATAATATGATCAGGTTTTACATTTTTTTAAAGGTTGTATGTAAAATATATTGGTGGGAAACAAGACAAATACAAAGAGGAATTTCTCACAAGAACTCTGCAAATGTTACATGTTCTTCTTTATCGGGAAGAGGGAAATCAGGTGAAATTACTGCAGCTATCTAGGGGAACAGTGAGAGCTGCTTGGACTGGAGTGGTAGCCACGACGGTGCAGAGAGGCAGACAGGTATTTTGGACACAAAGAACAGAATTTACAGAAAGACTGGAAGTGAATATGAAGAAAAAACAGGAATGACAGTTGATCTGGCTTGAGGAGAAGATCAGGAAGGAGACTTCCCAGAAGGTCTGGAAAGAGAGATCAAGAATTTAGTTTTGCAGAAGGGAACTAGCACACGTGATCCACACAACCTCCTGCAGCTTATATATCAAAATGGGAATAATGCAAAGATTAGCACAACCCCTTACATGGGGGTGCACACATTTGTGAAGTACCACATAATTTAAAAAACCTCACACTCTTAAAAGGAAAAGTATAGTGAAAAAAACAAACTAAAATAAATAGCATTACGAACAAAGACTAAAGGAGTAATATCAAGTATATTACTTTACACCCTAAACACAAATTAATTCAAGTCTCTTACAGAAAGACAAGATGTCAAATTTGCTTTTTTAAAACAGTTACCTTCTATGTACAACAAACATATTTAATGTGATAAATAAAGTTAGAAAACACAGGGATGATCAAAGCGATGCTAAGCTAACAAAAAATCAGGAGTGGCAAATACTAGTCAAGATGAAATGTAAGAATAAGGAACTAGGACGGAGAGACAATATGTTACGATACAAGGCATAATCATGAAGGAAATACAGCAGCCGCCAGCCAACGCATCCAACAATGAGTGACTACACTCGTATAAAAAATAACTATTAGAAATACCTATCAAGAGAATATGATAAAATACCTTCATGATGGGAGGTTTTAATATACTTCTTTCAGCATCTATCATATCTGGAAGATAAAAAAGGGAATGTCAATTAGTAATTAATAATACTATCAAAAATGTTCAGGTTATCTATGCTAAGATTCAGAGGTGGCCCCATGGAGATACCGGTAGGTAGGTCAGGACTGAGAATAACACCTTTGTGATGTTTCTTCAACATGCAGAGCTTCCATTGACACCTATCTATTTACATGGTAGCTGATGATTCTTTTAATGTCTCAGACCTACACAAATTAGAGGTTGACATTTGTCTGACCGGGGCTTGCTTGTTTTAGTTCCATTACAATGGGACGAAACTTTTAGGACAGTAAGACAAGAGATCATTTAAAAAGGTTTTTTTGTTTTGTTTGGTTTGGTTTTTTTACTCCATTATTACTGAACCAAGAAAATCCTAAACAGTAAGCAGATATTACATGCACTCTTCACAGTCTTCTGGCAAAGGTGACATTTCTTCAAAGTCCAGGTACCCTGGACACCTAACCTCACCTAGGTTATCCGGTCCTTGGGCAAACACATAAAAGTGCTTTGCTTACAGCCCATTGGGAGGCTTGCAGGCAATGACCTAGCAATGACTTGAATGCAGTAATATGTTCTAATATGTTGCTTTATTACTTCCCTGGGGCAGAAACCAAAACCTCAGGTGACGTCCAATTACAATTCTTTTTTTTTTTTAAAGAGAGAGAGGTCACAAGCAGGCAGAGGCAGGCAGAGAGAGAGGGGGAAACAGGCTCCCCGCCGAGCAGAGAGTCCAACGCAGGGCTCGATCCCAGAACCCCGAGACCATGACGTGAGCTGAAGGCAGAGGTCTCAACCCACTGGGCTACCCAGGCGCCCCCAATTACAATTCTTAATTCACTTGAGGCATGTTCAATGCTGACATCAAATCACAACATCCTTAACATCACTTGGATGCCAAAAGACAAGATTTTCCTCTCCTCTCTAAAATAAACTTCAAGTAGCAAATACACGTAATTGGCTAGACAAAGAGGGATTTCTCACAGGAATCTGCAATATGTGTAATTTGTCTTCTCTGCTTGTTACAGTATGTATAATTTGTCTTGTGGGAAATGAATGGGAAAAGGTCACAGGGGTCTTTTTGCAACTTGGTTATTAGGCACAACTACTTAAAACCATATCCTTCCCAAGAGAGATGAGTCATGTCATAGCCTCATGGTATCATAGGCTCAGAAGGGACTCCCATAACATGGAGTACTTTGGGTAGAATAAGATGAGGATACTGGTCAATGATGAAAGGGAAAGACTGATTAAAAATAATTTTAAAATGTTCTGAGAAGGCTCAGAGTCAGGATCACCTTTGAGAAGAGAAATTAATTCAGTTTAAAACAAATGGAATGTTTATCCTAAATGTGAATGAATATTCATCGAGTAGCTGGAAATATGGGAGATGTCCAGAAGACAGATTAGCAGGGAAAGTTATTTGGGTTTAATTCACACAGAGGCAAGGATGTTTATGCAGGTTATTTATTTTTTTTAAGATTATCTGGGAAAGAGAGAACTCGAGTGAGGGAAGGGGCAGAGGAAGAGAATCTTCAAGAAGACCCCCTGCTAAGTCTGAAGCCCAGCTTGAGGCTGGATCCCAAGACCCATGAGATCATGACCTGAGCTGAAACCAAGAGTCAAGATACTCAACCAACTGAGTCACCCAGGTGCCCCTAGAAAATGTATTTTCTAGCTTTTAATTGATACTTTATTGTCTAAGTTTGTGTCTTAAAAAGAAAATATTTATATAAATGGTAATCATCTTAGTAAATACTTAAAACGAACCATTTAAATAATCATTCCTATTAGATGCTAGGTCGTTCAGGTTGGCAAAAGAGCCCTTGAAAATAAACCAAATTTTAAACTTACTTTTTATAGTATCTACATAGTATGCATACACACATCCACGCATTCAGGTAGAAATAACAAATAATATTAAAGCTTTTGCACGTATTTCTTAGGTTAAAGAAAAGATAACACAGGGAATTTTATGTAAAAGTGATGGTTTGTTTATCAACTGTTCATTTCTACTTTCATTCCAAGAGTCTTGATCTCCCTGTCTGCCTCCATTCCTACAGGCAGTATCTATGTCCCCGCCCTCTGCCCAGGACACCACAAGAGGCTAGAACCGCTGTATGATGGCCTTCCACAAGGATAACCGAGGGCCAACGCCATCCCTTCCACTTCTCTTTCCGCTTTTCCAGGCTCAGAATTCCTACCTCGTCTCTGAAAGAAGAAAAACTGGTTCCGCAAGTTTGCAGACAAGTGTCTTCTCCCTTTTAAGACTTCATTCTCCCTTAGGACTGCGGGAATCCCGGGAATCCCGAGGGAGAGGAACAGTGTTTGTACACCAACCATGGAGAAAACGAGGAGGGAATATTCATACCCCTATCAGGCCACACTAGTAGCAGATTTTCTTTTTCTCTTACAAGAAAAGATGCTAAATGAGGCTTTTCTCCCCCTGCTTAAAAGATCTTTAAAAGGAAGACATTTAAAAAATGTCTTACCCAAGCCAATTAGTGTTTAGTGAGTGAGTATATAAGTGAATGAATGAGACGTGAACGAACTTTTATTCTTAGGGGTGGGAGTGGGGGCTAAAGATGTTTGAACACGGCTTCTTCAGTTTACAAGTTTTTCAATGTACATTTTGTCACTTAATTCTTCATAGAATTGCATCAAGTAATTTTATTTTTTTTTAAGGATTTTACTTATTTATTTCACACACAGAGAGAGAGAGAAAGATCACAAGCAGGAGGAGCAGCAGAGGGAGAGGGAGAAAGAAGCAGGCTCCCAACAGAGCAGGAGCCTGACGCAGGGCTCAACATGGGGCTCGAGCCCCAAACCCCAGAACCACAACCCCAGCTGAATGCAGGCACCCAAGTGACTGAGTCACCCAGATGCCACAGTAATTTTAGAGATAAAGAAAATAAAACAAAACAAAGATAATTGTAAAGTCAAGACAGGATTCCAGGTCTCGGACTCCAACTAGTTGCCATTTTCACTCTATTACTCTGTGTCTCTAGAATAATGACAGAAATTCGAATACTGATGTTCACCCCTAGAGAAGGAGGATGTTTCTTAAAGAAGCCAGGTAGAGTGAGCCAATAAAGGCAGCAAAAGCAGTGGAAGCAGCCGCTCATTCAGCTAGACCCCACTTGTGCCCCCTTCCTCCTGTTGGTGGTTCCTGAGCTGCCTCAGGGGCCACGTGACCTGTGACCACAGGACTCAGATGCCCACCGTCTTCACTGCCCTGTTCTGCTCTCCACTCCAAGCAGTAAGCCTTTTACTTCACCGATCGCCTGCCCCCTCACCCCATAAAAACTCTTTGAAAGACCTGTATAAATCTCTCTTGAGGACCTGACATGACTACAGACACTCCCAGTCCCACTTCAGAGTAACACTAATACCTGATCCCAGGTCCCCTAGGCCATGCTTTGGTTTTAATGCTTGCAATACTAACTGCCAATTATTAAGAACTTCCTATATGCTAAATAGAGTGCTGACGCCTTTAAGTGTTTAACTCCTGATCCTCCAATATGCCTATAGCATTTATATTACAATTATTATTGTACTGTCAAAGGAACCAAGAGCAGAAAAATAGGATGACTTAGCCAAGGTCAGTGACTTGGTTATTTAGCCCCAGAGCTGCATGTCAATTTCATGTCTGACCGATGGCAGAGCCCAGGTTCTTCTAGACCATCAGGTAGGTACCTCGTGAGTCCTTCTTGACAGTCCTGTCTAGAACAACGCCTGCCCCCAGTCACTCCTTGTTCTTTTACCCTGCCTTGTTTTTCTTCATACCACTGACCCCTGATGAGTTGATTTCCTTATCATTTGTCTCCATGACTAGAATGTAAGCTCCCAGAGAGCAGGGGCTCGTTCCTTTCATTTGTCAATGCCTTCTCCACTGTGTAAAGCCGAGTTTGGCAACAGTTGTATTTCAATCAATTATTTTTTTTTTAATATATGAATGTGTAATTCTAGAACACTAATTCTAGAACACTGTTTCAGTTCCTAAGTACAAGTTCCTTGATATTTACCTGTGAGAATGAGGAGGAAATTATCTATAGAAAGATTAAGAAAAGATGGCAGCAGCAAACAGCGGGAGGATTAACTAATGTTTTTGACATTATGCATGCATTTACATGTTAGGGCATTCCAGCCTCCTATTACTGACGGATCTCCTAATCAGCTTTCAATGCGACAACAAACATTCCCCAAATCTCGATGGCTCACGATAGGAAGCATTTATTTCCTGCTCACTTTACATGAAGGCTGTAGGTTGGTTGCAGCTCTGCTGGGCTTGACTTAGCTCTATGTGTCTTCACAGTCTTGGTCCCAAGCCGAAGGACAGCCACCATCTAGGCCATGCTGTTCTCATAACAGAAAGCGATGCTCAAAGAGGGACATGGGCAACCCACAGAAGCACATTCAATATTATGTCTATTCATATTCCATTAGCCAAACCAGGTGACATGATCAAGCCAATGTCAATGGGAAGAAACAATGCATATAAGAATTTAGGGCAAGATCAGGGAGAAATGAGTAATGCTACACGGTAACAAATATTATATTTCTAGATCACTATATCCAAGATCTTGTCCTTCACCAATCCCACGAGTTTATAAACAACCCATCTTATATGTTTTATCAAGTTTTTTCTTCCCCAAGTACACATCGCTTGCTTCTACTAATGTTCTCCAGATTTTATTCTTTTTTTCCCAATTTTGTGCCAACTGTGACTTTTAATATGAATTTCTAAGTTACTAACTCTCAAATCCGGTCTCATTGACAAATTTAATCTTACTCAGTCAAATATGACCAAAGTTCATGAAAACCAAGATCATTAGAAAGACCTTTTTTTTGACACAGAAATCTCATGAGATGATTTTTCCATAACAAAATCAATAGAGTAGTTTATTCTTGAGCTGTAAAATACCGAACCAGCTTAGTCAGAGAAAATACAATCTTAAAGACTTCCCTAAGTATCATGACAATTTTGCTGTTCTTAGAACTTTATCAATATTTCATTATGATATTCTTCTCTGCAGGAGAATCTAAGAAAAATATTCTATTAATCATGGAGATATTAAAACTATCTGTCACTTGTAGCATGCATATGTAATAAAGTAATCAGATAAAATTGATATCAGAGACAAATGGTCCACATTAAAAATTTCTGAAATTGCTCCTTTTATGATTTCAAAGTTCTGAAATTGCTCCTTTTATGATGATTTTTCAATAACTAAACCTCCCAATTTGCAAATGAAGATAAATGCTAAGATAGTTTTTTAAACCCTGAATTGTAAAACAGAACAAAGAGAGGCCTAAAGTGACTAACAGTGTAGTAGCAGAAAAAAATGCTTCTAAACTTTTCAAGACAAATAAATATTTTTAACCTACTGGCTATTTTCTTGGACATTTACTTTCAATTCTCCATAATTTTATTTAAAATGAAACTAATGGAAGCATGAAACATGTGAACTTATATATACATATATTATATACGTACATATTATGTTTTTATATAAGTATGTATATTATATATATTTCAGTTTAAAATTTCACGTTTCAGTTTAAAATTTCAGTTTAAAACTGTATATTTTGGGGGGCACCTGGGTGGCTCAGTGGGTTGAGCCTCTGCCTTTGGCTCAGGTCCTGATCTCAGGGTCCTGGGATCGAGCCCCACATTGGGCTCTCTGCTCAGGGGGGAGCCTGCTTCTCCCTCTCTCTCTGCCTGCCTCTCTGCCTACTTGTGATCTCTTTCTCTCTCTCTCTCTCTGTCAAATAAATAAATGAAATCTTTTTAAAAAACCCCCGTATATTTGGGGCACCTAGGTGGCACAGTTGGTTAAGCTTCTGCCTTTGGCTTGGGTCATGATCTCTGGGTTCTGGGATGGAGCCTTGCTCAGTGGGGAGTGTACTTCTCCCTCTGCCTGTTCCCCCACCCTCCCCCACCCCTGCTGCTCATACTCTCTCTGTCTCTCCCTTTCTCTCTCAAATAAATAAAAACCCTTAAAAAAAATCCTCAGTCTCCATAGATATTGAGTGTGCCCATGACCTTTAGAAGGTCTGAAAATTGTCATTTGTTTTACTCTGATTTGTCCAGGGCTGACTGTTGAAATTTAAGGCACATAATGATCTATCTAATTCCTAAAGAAAGGTAGGCAAGAGAAGCATACATAACCTTTCTTTGGATTTAGATATATGTCCCCGGCTTCTAGTATTATGAGCACTTGATCAGCAATCTCTCACAGTTTCCTTTCTTTTGAGTTTCCTTTCTTTTTCTTCTATGTTGCTATCAATGGAGAAAAACTAAACTTTCTTTCATACATATAAAAGCATTTATGTCAATCCATTAGCCATGATTGTATCAAAATAATAGACAAAGGTACTGAATTTGTGAAAATGCTTTGTCCATACTAATGTTTTTTTCAAATAAGTTTCTGCACCTAAAAATTAATTTTATCATTGTGATACATAACATATTCCCTATTTTCAGAGCTCTATTTTAAGCCCAGATGACCCTCAAAGGAGGTAAATGCTCATCCTATATTCTAAACAAAGAGGAAGCACTCAGAGAAAAATAATTGGGGAAAATGGTGTTTTATCCCCTGTGTTCAGAACTAAATGCTACATTTCTAGTTTTTTATAATGTCAAATTGCTTCATTAGTAGTTTTTTAAAAGAGAAAATTACATTTAAGCCATTGGTCTTTGAGTTCCTTTACATTCTGACATGGAACTAGACTGGACATAGGGTAATTATCAGGGTAGGGCTGAGCATAGCATGATGTTTCTTACCCCCCCCCCTTTTTTTTCTTTTTTTAAGCCAGGCCAGACTGCAAGGGTAAAAACCAAACTGCAAGTACAAGTCATTCCCTATAATGGTTCTTGTTTCTCCAGCAATGGAAGACGAGACCAATCATTGTAGTAATAATAAGAAACTGCATCAGGGATGTGGTAGTATGCACGTGGTACACACAGCAGTATCCTTGATGTGGAGCTTCAGAAATCAATCATATAGACCTGGATTAGCAGCATAATCTTTAGGGGGCATGGTAAGCAAAGCTGCTCCTTTGGAGTTAGCAAAAAGAGGAGCTATCACAACCGTTAGTAGATGAAATAAAGGAGAAAAGTAGAAAAAAGATGTATTGATCATTTAAGCCAATCCAAGAGTACATGTAAGGAACCTGAAGGGGGCTAGAGTTCTCAGAAGAATATGGATTTATAAATTTATTTTTACTCTAAGACCACTATAGACCAAAAAAAAAAAAGAAAGCGAGAACACTAGAAAAAGTAACAGCACATCCAAAAATAATGTTTAAACAAAATAAGATTTGTGTAGCCTAGGATCTTACAGAATAAGATTATATGAGGGTGTGATGAGATAAATTGTCTAAAGGAGTTGGGCAGAAAAATAATTATCAGTAGAAAGGGATATAAAGAAGAGGCAATCCTATGTGTAGTAAAACTGGGAAGGGGGTAGTAGAGAAGAAAACATACCCAAAGCATGAAAACATTAAAGGTCTTCCATCACTGGAAAAGCTAAGATCAAGTGATCAAAAGCACGCATATATCCATAAAGCCCTTTTTTGAATTAGCACCATACCAAGCACTACAGGGTACAAATAAATGATAGGTACTCTCACCTCTAGTCTTGCAGGTGATAGCAGCAGCTGGCTATAGGGGCCCGAGGAACATACAGACAAGAACACATGGAAAAGTAGGGCAGATTACAAAGAAGGAGTAAAAATAGAAAATAATATCTTATCACAGTAAGGTCAGGAAACATGAACTTCAAAAGATAGGAAAGATAAAGTGTTCTGGAAATATACAGACCTTACATATAAATAGTTGGGACCTTTCTTATTGTTATTAAATATAAGCATTCTTTTAGTCCCTTTTAATCCTTCTCTGATCAAAAGCATTATGGAGCCATTGTATAGCATATATATATATATATATATATATATATATATATATATATATATGAATGAAGGTATTTCAGGCAATTGGAGAAAATTTATATAGTAAACTTTCTAAAACAAAAGTAACATATTGAATCTGAAAAAATATACACTGGCAACATTTCATATACCATAAAAGTTATGAAGAAGAACAAAAAAAGAAATCAAGAAAATTTTTTAATACCAATGAAGAGGACAGAACACAAAGATTTATTTTGAAAATCCTATCAGTCTATGAATCTTCTATAAACATGTCTTCAATTTTTTTGACAAAATCATTTATTTTTAACTTCAGCAAATATATTTTGTGGTCCCTTTAGATTGGTCAGCACCAGATTGGTGACTAGATTGGTCACCACCAGACTGGTATAGTAAAATTATTGTTCCTGATTATAGGATGATGACACTAAACAAAAATTTCAAGTGCAATTATGGTATCTTTCAATGTTACAGCACACAATATATTTCAGATTCACAACCCCCTTTGAATGTACAATAAGCATTTAGGTGGATAGATCCATACTTCTTACTAGGAGGGGCAGAAATCTGAGTCAAACCACAGGAACCTGGAAGGCATAGTCTCTAACCCTCATATAGGCTCACCCTCACATGTGAAGGTGAAAATATTCGTTCTGAAATATTTGTTCATCTCTAAAAATTTATCTATTTTTCTCTTTACATACTTCTGCTTCAAATCCTCTTTTAATAGGGTTTTATTCATGGACATGTCCCTGACAATGCTGAGGAAAAATCATTTGTTTCCCTCACTGCAAAAATTGAGTATTTATCATTATACCATCATAAAAGATATAAAGTCCTTTGTAACTAAGAATCTTTATAAGCAATGTGGAAGTCTAAATCCAGCATAGTCAATTACTGAGAAGTTTCTCCCACTGTCAACTATTTTAGTCAAGATATCATTAAATCCTTAACTTGTTTCAATTTCATAATCTGTTAAATGTTTTCTAGATAATGATGTGGGGTGCCTGAGTGGCTCAGTGGATTAAAGCCTCTGCCTCAGGTCATGATCTCAGGGTCCTGAGATCGAGCCCCACATCAGGCTCTCTGCTCAGCAGGGAGCCTGCTTTCCTCTCTCTCTCTGCCTGCCTTTCTGCCTACTTGTGATCTCTCTCTTTCTGTCAAATAAATAAAATCTTTAAAAATTTTTTCTAAAAAAAAAAATTTTTTTTTCTAGATATAATTCTCCTTTATTAAATGAACGAATGGATCTGGGTTATCATGTGGGATCTTATATTTTATTCCTTGTGACATTTCCTATCACAAAAGGGTTAAGTTTTCAAGAACAGAAGTGTTATTTACACTGAAAAACTAATTCAAATTTAATTTTAAATTTAAATTTAAATCAAATTGAATTCAAATTAAAATCAAAGGGTTTCCCAATGCTTTTGGATAATAAATAAAAGGCAGCACTATCTTAGAAAATAGAGTAAGAAATATTTTTAAAATGTACTTTTTATAAATATAGAAGATGCACCTGTGAATCAGAATAATAATAATATGTAAAAGGACTTCCAAATTCAGAGAAGGCAAAATGGCGGAAAGTAAACAGGGAAAGATGGATACCTCTGGCTGCAGAGCACAGACCAACCTGGCGGAATTCCGAAGGTTGGGTATCATAAATCAGTATTTTGATCTCCACTGAAACATCAGAATGTGTGGGCTAACTTGGGGGGAACTTCCATGAACTAATATGGCAACAAAATATCAGGGTAAGGCTGAGAAAAGAATTCCACTGACATGCCACATTTTTAGGAAGCATTTAGTCAGTGAAGCAGAGCAAAAGATAGTGATATAAATGTAGGCAGACCCACAGCTGTTCATTTATGTTGGGTAGTGTCAAGAACAACCCAACCACACTAGAAACTGTCCAGTCCTATAAAAGAACCTCCTATAAATAACTGGTTTAGGATGAGAACTTCACTCGAAGACAACACAGGGTCAAAGACTAATCAGCATTGGCTCTCATCAAATATAATATCACATGAAGGAGAAAAGAAACAGGAAAAGCAAATGGCAATGGATGCTCAGCAAAATAATCTTGCCACAGAGCAGATGACAAAAAAATATTGTCTTAAATTAAAATTGAAATGAAGGGCTTGGTTACATAAAGCAACTACTCAAATAAAAGATACAAAAGATTATACAACATGAGACTATGTAACAAAGGAGTGAAACACAAACCAAAAGAGCTTAGGAAAGGAGCAGACTAAAAAGTAAAACCACTACAGAAATGGAGGCTACTCTGGCATAATTACATAGGACATTACAGAATTACATAATTTTAAAGATATTATCCCAAAAATATAGCAAGGAACATGAAGCATAATATTGAGGACAGAAAGCAAAATGGAATGGAAATAAAGAGTTAAAACAAAAACAAAACAAACAAAACAAAGAGACAAAGAGGACTATAGGAAAAAAAAAAAAGATCACTATGGAATCAAACATATACATAGATGGTTTCCCTAAAGGTGAGAATCAAAATAATGAAATGTAACAATTACCAACAAAACATAAGCAAACTTTCTGGAAAATAAAAGGAAGGAATAATGGTAAATCCAGAGACAGAGCACAGCTTGTCTCAGGAAAAAATGGATATAGAATGACCAATTCTATTACAAAATAAAATCACTGGACTTTAAAGGTAATGAAAGAATCCTTTTAAGTGTACAAGTGTAAAGATTAAGATACTTATAAATGGTAAATCAGGCTAGTTTCCAAAAGCTCCACGGGAACACTAGAAGACAGTGGAATAATGCCTACCATGTTCTCAAAGATAGAGTGTCTCAGTAATTTTACCACCACCCAAATTCTCATATAAGAACAAAAACAATGACCTTCAACATGCAAAAACTCAGGGTATATAGTACCTATGAATTTTTCTCAAAGAAACCATTCAAGAGTAAATTTTAGCTACCCAAGAAATAAATGGAGACAAAGTGGAAAAAAGAAAAAGAAAACAAACAACAACAACAAACACACACACACACACACACACATACACAAAATAACAACTAATGATGAATACTAATCCCCTTTAACTCCAGTACTAAGACTAAACAGTTACAGAGATTATAGTTACAGACAAAATGTAAAAGTTATCAACCCTGACAGGATTCTTTCACTTCCTTTACTCTTTCTATATTAGGTAGAAGCATGTTGAAAATCCTTGAGTGCACAGGTGAACACCAAAGATGAAAAACCAGGAAGATAACTTGAGATAGCATTATAAAGAGATCATATTCTGTTTAGATTACCAGGAAATAAAAACAGGCTTGTAGGGCTCAGGTAGAAGGCTCTTACTGAAATCAGGCCTCTTTATTTGTTTATGTGCTCCTTATACTCCTTTTCAGAAACTGAGCCTGATGACTGGTATATGGGGGTGAGGCACCCCCACATAAAGGAGTTTTCTAGAGCACGACTTGGTTAGGCACCAAGCACACTCTCCTACTGGTTGGATCCAGCGCTACAGAGAAGAGAAACTCCAGTTTACTAGGGCTCCAAAATTGAGTGGACCACTAGTTTCATAAAATGTCCTTCATGTAGTTAAATTCAATTGAATCTTTCATTGAACTCACCTGATTTTAAATATGAATTATTGGCCATCTGTAAAGTGATATTTATATAGAAGTCACTAGGATAAATATTGATTGATTCTAGATTAACTGGGGCACTTTCTTGGTTTTAAAAATTCATTCACTTGCAGCACTTTTTCGTGAGGTGGGACCCATATATTCCACAGACGAGGAATTTACGAAGTACGCTGCACCGAAAAAGAGTGGTCTAAGTAATAGCCCCTAAAAAAGAGAACCTCAATTCATGTTCCACCTCTGCTATTTAACGCTATTTTGAAAATTGTTTGTACTGAGGTTTCAGTAGTTTTAATCATAAAGTAATAATGATGATAAAAATAATACTAACAGTGTTGTTTTAAAGATCAAGTCACATAATATACCTAAATGCTTCAGCTATAAAGCATTATACCAATTAATTATTATTATTATTATTTTATTATTGTAAACATGCTCCATTTGGTCATCTCATTTAGTATTAGCAACATTATGCATGCTTTTATATCTTTAAACTCAACGGGGTTAGACTAATTTTCAATAGAACTAAAAATCAATAGTTCCTTTCTACAAAGTGCATCTAAAATAACTGGTCTCTGAATGTTCCAAGAGTCTAGATTAGCCTCTCAAGAGATCTTTATCTCAAAAATGTTAAGAACCACAAAGAGAGGAATGCACTGCCTAACCAGTTGTTGAAGGCAGTTTTTAAATCATAGGAGGTGTGGATTTTAAAAGTATGTGCTAACAAATTCAGATTTATGTTATCTCTGTTATATATTGGTCCCTTGAACTTTTTCTCTTTCCTAAAATAACTGCATGGTCTAAGAAGAATCGCAAGAACAAATGATTCAGACCAATTAATTAGAAACCATCTCTCATAGTTACAATCTGAGTACAAAATATTCCAGCGTCAAAAGAGAGCTTTTCAAATATTCCTCATGTTTACAACTTATAAGAGACTTATGAGTTTTCTCCTTTGTCTTTAATCATAATTTATGTTTTTCCCTTGTCTTGCAGAACACCCTTCTTTACAGTGAAGTCATATTCCAGATACATTTTGAATATTTCCTCTTTCAGTCCTTTTTTCCTACTGATCTTTATTCTTTCTTAAGCTGGCATTAGGGAGGAAAGCATGCTTTTCCAAAGGGAAGCAACTTCAGCATATGAGGTTTCCAAAAGTATTACTAATGCAGAGTGGATTTAATAACTGGGAGGGATAATTGCAGCATTGCCTGTGAAGCCTACAAATATTTAACAATAACAAGCATTAGAGGGGTGAGACTCAAACTCCTTTGTTCTGAGAAACTAAGCCTGTATGTCTAATTGGATACCAGCTTCACTTCATTATATTCCAACTCTGCAATTTCATGATTTAGATTATACAGCTTTGATCTATACTTTCTTCCCCCTCCTACTCTCGTATATCTTATATAGGCCTAAAATCCCGGCAAAGCCCCTTTAAATGGCTCAGTGCCAGGACTCCTTTCCAAACCTTGAATTCTTTTCCCAGTCTCATGCTTTGAATTTGGAAGTGAAATCCATTTGTTTTAGCTTGTTCATTTGTTTTCTTTGGCCTGGTGCAGCTTAAGTGCCATTAAGTGTTTCTATGATGTCTGAACTTGAAGGGAGAAGTACAAGATATATTACAAATGAAAAAGGAAGAGTAATGTCACAGAATTCTAGAAAGCCATCACACACATTGTGTTTAATATTTTCCTCTCTACTTCTTACCATTTACCTTCAAATCCTTTTAGGACATATTCAATTCCACCTTCATTAACTGCATTTACTTATTTATAATTAAAAGAAAAATTTTAAATATCTGGCAAAATTGCTATCTTCACTTAACACAAGGGAAAATTTCAAGGCTTTTCTTTTTTTTTTTTTTCCACTATAGTCATTGTCTGAGTTATAGTTATAAAAACACCTAATTCGATTAAGGTGAGTCTTATTTAAAAATCAAATATAAAAGTTCCAGTAGTTTGACTAAATTAATGCCTCCAATTCTTTACCTCTCCATTCACATTCCTTGCCATATGATTTTGCAAGTTTTAGCTAAAAAAAAAAAAAAAAAAAGATGGCATATATTTCCCTACCCCTTGATTTTGAATTCAGCTATGTAATTTTGCTTTTCTCAGTAGGATGTTGGTCCTGTTGGTACATTCAGGCCTTGAAAAAAAAGAGCACGCAATTGCTCTTGCCTTGCTACCAGCTCTGCACATGGCCAGGCTAGTCTGCTGGTGGTTGAAAGACACATAAAATAGAACCATATCCTCCCAATCCTTCCAGCCAAGGCCAACCTACAGCCAGCACGAGTTCCCTAGCCTGTGAGTGAGCCAGCCATAATCAGCAGAATGACTTCATCACTCCAGCTAACTGCAGGAGAAAAAGCAAGCCCAGCCACCAGCACTTGAGCACATTGGTGTGGGATAAATAAATGCGTGTTGTTTAATGCCTTTAAGGTTTGTGGTTGTTTGTTATGCAATATTTCCATAACAACAGATACCGGATATTTATGTATCTAGACACAATATATGCACATATGTAAACATACACATACATTATAGTACAAATGCTTAGAAATGTGTTGGAAGGTAAAAATATGTTTCTGAATAGTTATATGCAATAGTTACATATATGTGAATAAATGTTATAGTAGATTTAGAAACTTTTTTTTTAAAGACTTTATTTATTTGACAGAAGGAGAGAGATCACTAGTAGGCTGAGAGGCAGGCAGAGAGAGGCGGAAGCAGGTTCCTTGCCTAGCAGAGAGCCCGATGCGGGACTCAATCCCAGGATCCTGAGATCATGACCCAAGCTGAAGGCAGAGGCTTTAAGCCACTGAGCCACTCAGGCGCCCCAGATTTAGAAACTTTTTTACAGTCACAGAAATAGACCATTTTTCCTAAAGCCACTTTACCTAAAACCCCTTTGCCTTAAAGTTTTCCAAATACTCAAACTCCCTTTAATATGTTTGTGTGTGTTTGTGTGTTTAAAAGACTCATTTTTACTTTTTACATTTCTGGCAAAATTTAGTATTTTAATTATTTAGATCATAGTATGTTTTTATCTTAGTTTTGTATAGCTAATAAATAAATAAGATTTGCAACACTTTTGGAAAGGTAAAAATATTTTGTTTCTTTGGAGGTTTAAATTAATATTTTATTCATGTTTTAATGTTAATACCCACTTAGCCAGGAAAAAAAAAATTCCTTCAGTTAAAAAAAGGCTAATAATCATTTCCTGCTAATAATACTAAGTCATTAAGTATAATCAATTATGGGATGTGCAATATAGTCCGCATATGCATTGTCTTATTAATTGTCTTGTATTTCTTAGTCCAGTGTTCCTCCATGGGAATAAATATATTGAAACATTTTAATACCATGTGACATAATATTAATACCATGTGACATAATATGAACTTGAAACATCTTTAATCTTTCAAAAAGAAATATTTCAAATTAGCTAGACTTCCAAGTATTCAAAAACAGATATAATGGGTAAAGAAATAAACAATGATACAAAACAATCCCATCTTCATAAAATGTTATGAATTTGATGACCTGTACTACACATATTTTTAAATATGTCAAATGAATTGGAGGTGAAGTATAACTTGTATCTCCCTATCTCATCTTGCCACTACCCACGTGGTCAAGGGAACAACTTGGGAATTACAAGTAATTATGGGTCTGGTACCATTTATGTTCCATTAATGCCAGGAAATAACTAAAAAGTGACATAAAACAGAATGTGAATAAAAATTGATTTTTTTAAAAGACTCATTTATGAGAGAGAGAGAGAGAACGGGGAGGGGCAAAGGGAGAGAGAGAGAGAGAATTTCCAGCAGACTCCCCACTGAGCACAGAGCCAAACATGGGGCTCAATCTCAGTGAGATCCTGACCTGAGCCAGAATGCTCAGATGCTTAATCAACTGAGCCACCCAGGGACCCCTAGAATAAAATGGATCTTTAACTTAAAGCCAAGATAATTAATTCTCACACACACACACACACACACACACACACATCACAGAATCAAAGCACATCCATCCCTAGGAAGAACACAAATTTCCAGTGTAAACTGGATAAGAAAATAAATAAATTTGGTTTTGTTTGTCAAAGTATATTTTATTTTAGCTACTGAGAAGAAAGCCAACCAGTGTCCATATTCAGAGTCCTCTAATCTTTTGTTTTTCTTTCTTTCTGCCACTGTTTGTAGGGCTAGATTGTTTCCACAATGGAAAACTCTTTATAAACTGTAAAATGCCATATAAGTATAACCTTTTCCAACTTGCTTTGAGTCTATAGATTACACAATTTAACCCTAAGGTATGTTGAGTTTTGCTTATTCTGAAGGGGTGGGACTATATTAAAAACAACAGAAGTGTCAATAAATGTTGGAAAAACAATTATAGTTAGGCCCAGTTTACATGACGGTATAGTCTGAAACACTCTTCTCATCTGATTTAATATACTCATGAAAGATATACTACATGACAAAAATGTCCAAGATTATAAAACATAAAGCTTAGAGAAGACAGTATTGAGAGGAAGGGGTAGGGAATACCGCTAGTCACAGCATCAGTAAAGTTGGATGGGAAAGCACACTTGAGCCAGCAGCCAGGAAGCTACCTGAGACCGCACCAGTAAAGAGTTCTCAAGTTCTACTGTAGTAAATCAGGCATTGGTGCCAAGTTACTGGGCTTTCCTCATAGAATTCCCTATATAACTGCCAGAATGGAATTTGGTAATATTCCCACTGAAGTAGACAGTGCCCTCAAGTGGACACAGGTTTCAAAACACTCCTCCCTGACCACCCTACCTTGCTTGACGGTTCTGCAATTCACACAGCAGGTCTGCCGCACACACGTCACAAGGACAGGCAAGCCAACCCTCAACTCAGAGACGGGCCCGCTGAAGGCCAGCCAACAGTGGGCAGTCCTCATCAGCAGAAGGTTCCAGCTAAAAATCACACGTGCACAGTGCAATGACCAGGAGCCACCAGGATGTATCACCTCAGTTTTAAACATTCAGTGGGCCTTCTAGAAAGGCAACTAAAGGAACTTTCGAAAGAAAAGTTGAGGAGATGTTTAAGGATACAAACTTGCAACCAGGAGATGACTAAGTCCTGGAGATCTACACACAGCATAGTGATTATAAGCAACAATACTGTATTATGAAGTTGCTAAGAGACTAGATCTAAATTGTTCTCACCACAAAAAAGAAATGATAATTATGTGACCTGATGGAGGTGTTAGCTAACACTGGATGGTAATGATAGTGAAATATATAAATGTATCAATTCAACACTGCTGTACAGCTGAAACTTACAAAATGTTAAAAAAAAAAAGAGGAAGAAGAAGAAAAAACAGAATAATGACGAGAGAGAAGTAGGGAACATATTTTTTCTGCCATGAGAACAAGCAAAAAGGACATTGAAATGATGTCATTCAAATGATGTCACAAAAAGGACATTCAAAAATGTATTTTGAACAAGACTGTAGTTTTATACATTATTTCTCTCCTTAGTGATTGAGATTAATAACATTCCATAAGCTATGAGTAACAGAAAAATTATAAAATAAAACTCCAAATAAGTGAACCACCATATAATGCTCAGTACATAAAATATATTGCATAGTTTAAACAAATAAATAGGTAGGTAGTTCATTAGTTTAAAAGTTGGGCCCTTCCTGTCCCCACTAAACAAATATTAAACACATTTTTAAAGAATATCCATTTGAAATGGCAACAAATCATTAGTCTATGCAATGAAATGCCATGTTCCAGGCAGACGCTGGGTAATCCTTGACTAAGTATGTCCAACTCTCTGAACTAGGGCAGCAGCCATGGCTGGAAATTAACTATATGCATTTAAAACCAATAAGACACCAACACCCAGTCTTCTTTTCAGTATCTGTCTGTAGTATGGGGATCCTGTGGTTGCTCTAGTCACAAAATCCAATAAAACGTCCTCTTTCCTACAAGGGAGTATTTTTTTAAATTTATCCTTCAAAGCCTATAAGCCGCTGGAAATGTAAATGATAAAGGGGTGGGACTGAGAAAGAAACTCAGTGTCAAGCTACTGAGACTTGGGCTTTATTACACTAGCACAATAGCTTAACTCACTAATAGAAGTGAAGACTTAAATGTATGCTGAGGTATGATTTAGTTAGATCATCTCCTTTACTTTCAGCAGATTTTGACATAAAGGAATGTCACAAGGAAGCCAGGAAGGCATTTATGAGGATATTCAGTCAAGGGGAAAGGGAACCTTATTGGCAGGACAAGGAAATCTTTAAAACCTTTACAGGTTGGTTCTGTGCCAACCTTTCATTGATGTACTTTATTAAAAGTATCTCTCTCTCTCTTTTGTTTTTCTTTCCTTTTTTTTTTTTAGATTTGATACCAAAGAAATTGAAGCAGAAACCTTGAAGATTTTAGCTGAAAATCTTTAAAAAGTTTATAAAGACTTTCTACCAGTTTGCAGAATAATATGGGATTTTTAACATAAATATTACTGTTCAACTTACAACCACTGAAACATGGTTCATAGTTCAGGAGTCCTTCTAAATACAAACAGCATACACTTAGGGTCACTTAAAGGTTTATTAGTTACTGGCTCCCATAGTAGGAGAGTACACTTAAAATGTGAGTTAAAATCTATATAGTTTTCGGGGCGCCTGGGTGGCTCAGTGGGTTAAGCCTCTGCCTTCGGCTCAGGTCATGATCTCAGGGTCCTGGGATCGAGCCCCGCAACAGGCTCTCTGATCAACAGGAAGCCTGCTTCCCCCTCTTCTCTCTCTCTGCTTGCCTCTCTGCCTACTTGTGATCTCTCTCTCTCTCTGTGTCAAATAAATAAATAAAATCTTTAAAAATGTATTTAAAAAAAGAAATAGAAGATATAAAGAAGTAAATAGAGATTTTAGAATGAAAAAACATAGTAACCAAAATAAAAATCTCAGTGGATGGACCGAAGAGCAGAAAGGAAGGGGCAGAGGAAAGAATCAGGGAACTAGAAGGTAGAACAACAGAAATTACTGAACCTGAATAATTGAAAAAAAAACTTGACCAAAAAAAAAAAAATATGAACAGAGCCTGCCTCCGGCACCTGTGAGATGATAATAAAAAAATCTCACACTCATGTTACCAGATTCCCCAAAGAGGAAAAAGAAGGAAGATTTGAAAAAGTAAAGAAGACATAATGGCTTAAAACTTCCTAAATTTGCAAGAGAAATAAACCTACAGATTCAAGAAAATGAATGGCCCTATGGCAGAATAAATCCAAAGAAATCTGTGCCAAATGCTGTGAAATGTGTAAGCCTGATGACTGACAGACATGTACCCTGGGGCAAATAATACATTATATGTTAATAAATAAATTTAAAGTAAATAAATAAAATTTAACAAAAAAAAAAAAGAAATCTGTGCCAAAACGCATCCCAATTAAACACCTTAAAACTAAAGTCAAAAAACTGAAAGCAGAGAGAGAAAAACAACACCCTACCTATGAGAGAAAAGTAATTTTATTTTTTTAAGATTTTATGTATTTATTTGAGAGGAAGAAAGAGCACAAACAGGGAGAGGGGCAGAGAGAGAGGGAGAAGCAGGTTCCCCACTCAGCAGGGAGCCTGACATGAGACTTGATCCCAAGACCCTGAGATCGTGGTAGATGCTTAACCGACTGAGCCAGCCAGGAGTCCCAAGAAAAGTAATTTTAATAACAGTGAATTTCTCATCAAAAATCATGCAAGCCAGAACAACTGGCACCATATTTTTCCATATTGAAAGAAAAGAACTATCAACCCAGAAACCCTTGTTCAGTGAAAATATTCTTCAGTAATGAGGAAGAAATCAAGACATTCTCAAATGAAAGAAAACTAAGAGAATCTATTAGTAGCAGAATAAAGCTAAAGGAATGCCTAAGGGAATTCAGAAATCAATGAAATTGAAAACAAGGAAACAATACACAAAATCAATGAGATAAAAAGATGGTCTTTTGTAAAGATCAATATAATTGACAAATCTCTAAGAAGACTGACAAAGAAAAAGAAAACAGAGGATACAAATGACCAATATCAAGAATGAAACAGAAAATATCAATATTTCTGATCAGAAATATCAGTAACAGAGACCCTGCAGATATCAAAAGGATGACAAAGGGATGTAAGACAACTTTACACACATAAATTTGACAACTTAGATCAAATGTGACAATTCCTTGAAAAATCTAAACTGCCACAACTTCTGTGAAGTAGATAATTTGAATAGCCCTGTAGCTATTGAGGGAATTGAATTTGTAACTTAAACACATTTTGCAGAAATCTCAGAACCCTCATGTTTCACTGAATAATTCTATTGAATGTTTGTGTTTAAAGAATTGACACCAATTCTACACAAACTCTTCCAGAAGACAGAAGAAGAGGGGATACTTTACAATTTATTTTATGAATCTTACTACATAGCTATAGTAACTCAAATGCTGTGTGTTGACATTGGGACAGATACACAGATCACTGGACTAGAATAGAGAACCCAGGAATAGAATAAAATGCACAACTGATTTTTTACAAAGGTGCAAAGGCAATTCAGTGGAGGAAAAAAAACATTTTAACAAATGTCCTGGACCAAGGAGATATCCTGGGGCAAATAACAAACAAGCAAATAATAAAAAAAAAAAAAAACCCAACCTAATTCTCACAGATAAAAAATAACTCAAAATGGGTCACAGATTTAACTGCAAAAGGTAAAACTATAAAACTTTAAGAAAACAAAAAGGAAAATCTTCCAGATCTAAGTAAAGTATTCTTAGACTCAACACCAAAAGAATCACCATGAAAGGAAAAGTTGATAAATTGGACTTCATAAAAATAAAAATTGCTCTTTGAAAACGTCTGATAAGAGAATGAAAAAAGGAGCTACTGACTGGGAGAAAATATTTGCAATCTGTATAAGAAATAACTGGTGTCTCCATCATCTAAAATAGCTTCCCAAACTCGTGTAAAGATAGAAACCATCCAGTCAGAAATGGCCAAAGGCATGAAGAGCCATTTTACTAGAAGACATACAGCACATAAAAGACGTTCAACATTAGTAAGCCAATGAGATACAACTACACATGGAGAAACTGGATCGCTCATACACTGATGGTAGAAATGTAAAATGATACAGTCACTCTGAAAACATTTTGATAGTTTCTGAAAAAAATTAAACTTATAACTAACATACAACCCATTAACTGCATTCATCATTATTTTCATAGGGAAATTAAGATTTATGTTCATATCAAAATTTATTCATTAATATTTATAGCCCTAAAATGGAAACAACTCCTATGTCCCTCAATGAATGATGAAACAACCTGCCATAATCTATACCATGAACTATTACTCAGCAGTAAAAAGGAATGGACTATTGGTACATGCAACAGCCTAGATGAATCTCCAGGAAATTATTCCGAATGAGAAAAACCAATCCCATAAGTTTATATGGTATAGTCTTTCATTATTATAACATTCTTGAAATAACATTCTAGAAACAGAACAGACTGAAGGTTGCCGAAGATTAAGAAGGGGTTGTTGGTGGGGGGGCCTGGTGGCTCAGTCATTAAGCATCTGCCTTCAGCTCAGGTCATGATCCCAGGGTCCTGGAATCGAGGTTCGCATTGGGCTCCCCGCTCAGCGGGAAGCCTGCTTCTCCCTCTTATACTCCCCTTGCTTGTGTTCCTTCTCTTGCTATTGCTGTGTCTCTCTCTGTCAAATAAATAAATAAAATCTTAAAAAAAAAAGAAGGGGTTGTAGGTGAGAAGAAACCATGTATGGTTATAAAAGTGCAAATAAGGGATCTTACTGAGATGGAAATATTCATCCAGTTTGCAAGATGTACTTGTTTGCAAGATGTTACCATTGAGTAAAACTGGGTACAAGAGGAGGGATCCTTCTGCATTATTCTGTCCAATGTGTATGAATCTACAATTATTTCAGAATACAAAGTTTAATTTAACATACTACAATATGATACAATACGAGAAAATACCATTTTGAAATACTTGGCAATTGGTAGATAAATAATTGTATACTTATATATGAATACATAAGTGTATGTATGTATACATATTACAATGTACATAAATTTCTGTTTATATGAAGAAGTCTAAAATATTTAATATATGGACATTTACCAAAAAAATCATCAACCCATGATACAAACACAACAGATACACACACACACACACACACACACACACACATACTCTTGCTTTTTGATATTTGAAAACTCAAATTCAGTTTCCACTAGGATTTCAGTACACAGCATATAGGAATTTATAGTTTTGCCAAATCGTGGATTTTATTTGTGCAACAAAAACTCTGTTTTTGTTGGTGGATTATTTACTTAGCCAGTGAGCAATCACAACACGGTTTTATGCTTTACTTGTCATCCCGTAGACTTTATATTACCCTATATGACACAAAATTATATTATTCTGAAAAATAGTCCATTAAATAAGAGAAAGATGCTAATATAAATGTAGTTAATTTTTAGTGTTGGGATATGCCAGGTAAAAATAAAGTGTTAGTAAAAAAGCAAATCCGTTATACTTATGTTTTTAAAATTTGAGAGATTCATCAAGGTATTAGCATATATCCCTTGAGATTGTCAATGATTCAGAAATACATAAACGAACTATCATTTTATTAGAGAAATTTAAGTAAGATATAAAATAATTTAATAGCATAACATGTAGTATGAGAGTTTCCAGTAATGTAAAAACAAATACAAATTCAAATAAGGATTCTTATAATTATGGATGAACCAACAGATATTGAAATCATATGAACACAGAGTCATATTTTTAAAATACTATATCACTTGGGAAGCTATTGTCTGAAATATTATTTCTGTGCAGTTTCTTAATATATTCTCCCTTGTTCCAACTCCCATGTGTAGTTTGAGGGTTATAGTTTCTAATATAGATCAAATAATTTTTCTTTCAGTTGGATACAACAATCACATCACATCTTTGCTACCGGAAGCCCTTCCCCCCCCAGTTTGTAATGAACAGTGTTCTAACACTCTGATTCAGTTGGAGGAGGGAGCATTGATATATCAGTAAATAACAACAGCAAAAATACTCAATATATTTTCTTCTGTCCTTCAAGTCCAGACATGAACAGTGTGCTTTAAACCATCACACAAACGACATAGCAAGAACAGTGCACATTATTATATTTTCTTTAACTTTTTAGTGTATTTAATATTACCTCCCTCCACAAACAACTATAGCTGCCAAATCCACTGAGTTTGGCTATTATACACATACCACTTAGAAAACAATTTTTCAAAGAGATTTTTTTTTCATGAAAGTTTTACATGATTTTCATTGAAAAATTAGTCTACTTTTATTACTTCACATGGAAATTTATAGTTCCGTATTTTTGTCTCATATGAGGTTTTTTTTGTTTTGCTTTTTATTTTGTTTTTGTCAGAGAGAGAGCACACACGCAGAGGGAGCAGCAGGCAGAGGGAGAAGCAGGCTACCCACTGAGCAAGGAGCCTGATGGGGAACTTGATCCCAGGACCCCGGGATCATGATCTGAACCAAAGGCAGACACTTAACAAAATGAGCCACTCAAGCATCCCATCACATGGGTTTTTAATAGTTCACAGTAATGCTGACATAAGTAATATTTGTGACCGTATCAACATGCAGTCTTATACCTATATATAAAATTATGTAAAATTTATACTTAAATCTGACAGAACTTGGGCACGACTCGATCTAGTCCCATTATCTGAGGACATACGAAGTTGAAAAATGCTTGAGAACAGTTTCTGGAACTTTCCAGTTCCCTCAAGAAATAATTAAATGATCTACTCGGAATTCCATAGGAAATTTCCCTGACCACGATCAACTTTTTATAATGTCAGTAAGTGGTAATTCCTTTTTCTTCAAAGTATCTTTAACTTTATATTTAAACAGGAAAGAATTACAGTTTTTGAGGAAAGTGAGACGAGGAAGGGGAAGTTTAATTGTACAGAGTTCAGCACTTATATTTTATATTCATTACTCAAATCTAAGAAAACTGAGTTGAAAATTTTCATCATGTGTTCCTCAGAAATATAGAATTTTACAGAGGTATTTAAAGTTGTGATATATTTGTGCATCTTTCTCATATTCACCATACCGCAGAGTGGAAAAACTACTGCACTTAGAATTGAAAAACAAATCCTAAGTTTAAGTTTTGTTTCTAGGCGGTGTCATTATACTCAGTCAAAAATGGAAAATCTTACTAGTTGCAAAGCAGGTCTTTCCTACCTAGCCCAGAGCCATGATTGTTTGTACAGTATTTCATATTGCTGTCATACCAGCATGACAGAAGATAGCTTAATTTTCTTTCTTTCTCTTTATAAGATAAAGCTTTTTAAGTATACTGTACAAATTATCCCCAGTTTTACTTTTCTTTCTTTTTTTTTTTACACTATGTCAGTTTCAACATAACATTGAAACAAAGTGATGGTGTACAGCATACTGATTTGACAATTATATACATAAAGAATTGCTCATCATAGTGTGTGTCCTTACCATCTGTCATTATACAAAGTTACTACAGTATTATTAGCTATATTCCCTATGCTGTACTTTCATTCTCGTGACTTATTTATTTTATAACTGGAAGTCTGTATCTCTTAATCCCCTCTTACTTTATTTGCAGAATTTATCAGTTCTTATAAAAACTACTTGATACTTTTTTCCCCCTTTAGATACTGGGTTTACACTATTAGGTGCTTATAGGTTCACAATTACTATATATCAAGTAATGTCCACACTTACACATAATGATGTCCTTAACTCTGAACTCTATTACTCCAATAGTAATACTATTTCCTATATTATCTTTCTCCTTGTTAGTATAATTTTACATTCTTCTATTTTAAAACTTCCCATGCCATCAAGTTCTAAATGTGAATATGTAAATAGCTAAATTTTATTCTTTTTAGTTGAATTGAGAATATTTGCCTTTTAAGCAAGATTATTTTGCCTATATGGATAATGATTACTTTTCTGTCACCTTATTTCTTTATCAGGTTAAGTACTTTGTTTCCTTGAGTTCTTTGGACTTTTTTTTTTCTTTAAGATTTTATTTATTTATTTGACAGAGAGAGAGAGATCCCAAGTAGGCAGAGAGGCAGGCAGAGAGAGAGGGGGAAGCAGGCTCCCTGCTGAGCAGAGAGCCTGATGCGGGACTCGATCCCAGGACCCCGAGATCATGACCTGAGCTGAAGGCAGAGGCTTTAACCCAATGAGCCACCCAGGCACCAGTTCTTTGGACTTTTATTTCACTTTTTCCTTTACTGGTTTCAAAGTTATACTTTCTGTCCTATTTATTTGAATTAGGACTTCTCAATAGTGGCACAAATGACCTTTGGGACTAGATAATTCTTTGTTGTGAGGCCCTGTCCTGTGCATTGTAAGATGCTTCTTAGCAACATGACTGATGTCTACCCACAAGATGATAAGAACACATCCTCTCCTTGAGTTATGACAACCAAACATGTCTCCAGTCATTGCCAAATGTCCCAGAGGTGGAAAACATACTTTCAGTTGAGAAGTACTATTTTAAGGATTATCCATAAATTGTGACATGCACATATATCATAACAAGGCTTAATATTAATATACATCATATTTTTTTGTCCAGAGGAGATGAGGACCTTAAAATGCTATGTCTAGGGGCACCTGGGTGGCTCAGTGGGTTGAGGCCTCTGCCTTCGGCTCGGGTCGTGATCTCAGGGTCCTGGGATCGGGCCCCACATCGGGCTCTTCTGTTCGGCGGGGAGCCTGCTTCCTCTTCTCTGCCTGCTCTCTGCCTGCTTGGGATCTCTCTCTCTGTCTGTCAAATAAAAAAAAAAATCTTAATTTAAAAAAAAGTCTCAAAAAAAATGCTATGACTGTACTCCTTCCTTGCAGATTCCATTTCCTTGCTGGTAAAGTATTTCCTTCTGAAAGGGCACTTTCTGTAAGTATAAAGTCATTTATATTTTCAGATACCCATCTGAAAGTATCTGAAAGTACGTTTATTTTATCCCTACTTTCAAATGATAGTTGAGGTTGAGTTGGAGAGATATTATTTTTCCTCAGCAATTAGGAGATATGACTACATTTGGGTGTGGCCTGTATCACTGCCCATGAGAAGTCGACTGACGGTCTAGTGATCATTACTTGGCAATGATCTGTATTCTCCCTGTTTTCATTATTTTGTCATCATTTTCGATGTTCTGTAGTTTGATGAGATGTTATTGTATATGTGGATTTGTTTTCAAATTCTTCTACTCAGGATTTGGCAGGCATTTTTAATCTGAATATTCATGCCTTCTTCAATTCTGGAAAATTCTCCCAACATCACCTCTTCAGATAATGTTTTGCCCTGATTTTGTGGACTCCGTCCTAGAACTATAGTAGAAATAAATTGGAATATCCCATTATTTCTATCTCAACTTTCACATTTCCATTGCTTTATCTGGTTTTGCTTCAGTCTCAGTGATTTCCTTATATTCATGTATCATTTTATCAGCCTTCTCTTTAGCACTGTCCAACATAACTGCTTAAATATTTGAGTTTTTAATGTTGGTAACTACTTTGCTTAATTCTATAATTTACATTTCTTTCTTCATATCTCCCTGCTCCTTTTTTCCCCACTATATTTATTCTTGAATTTTGGTTGTTTTTACTTTTATTTTTGAATATTTTAAATCTCTTTTAAAATAACTCTCTTAGATTTGCCTAAAAGGACTGATGGGATTGTTAGGCCCAGATTTTGAGATCCCCAAATACCACCAGGGAGCTGAGTCCGATGCAAAAGCAAAAGAGCCCTTTATTCAAGCTAGCTTGAGCTCAGTCTCTCACACTCACCAACGCAGCAGCGTGGTGTAGAGAAAGAGAGTGAGTTTCAAAAAGGGCAACAGTTTTAGAGGGCCAATGAGATTGTAACACACAGAAAGTTGCTTAGTAACTGTTTGAACTAGCCTATCACCCTGGCCAGAATTGGCGTGCAAGTTTGGCGGGAGAAAAGGCGGGGTTTATATTCTTTCCCAGTCAGGGGTTCCATGTTTCTATTGGCTAACCCAAACCCAATCCACAGGCGGTCTAGGCCAATTAGCTCAAGGGAGGGCTGAGCCACACTCAGACCCTCCCAGAGGCAGGTTCTGCGGGGGCCACACACAAGAAGGCGGGTGTAAGCAAAAGGAGCCAGCCCTGCTCGACTCCTCCAGGGATATGAATTTTCTATTTTTGTAGCTTCCAGATCTGATTTTGGCTACTTATTTCCTTTACATATGCTGAAATTTGTAC
Organism: Nasua narica; assembly: GCA_028533885.1. Lineage (NCBI taxonomy): Eukaryota > Metazoa > Chordata > Mammalia > Carnivora > Procyonidae > Nasua > Nasua narica. The sequence goes on from CM052799.1 coordinate 96,785,478, forward strand.
AAATGAGCTCATTGTCAGTGGAAGTTATTTGCCTATTGGAGGACTCAGTGACCTAAGTTGTGAAGATGTCCTTCCAGTTTCTAGGTAAGTGTCTTGGCTCTGTACTTCTCTCGGTGCACTGGGTAAATGTGCAAATTCAGACATCACATCCACAAGTTATTGTTTTCTATTTCCCTCAGGTTACATTCTTCCAGTGACCCATGGAGATTAGATGCCCTCTGCACTATCCTGGGACCAGTGGGTAGTGTGAGACAACTCATGTAGATTCTTCTCTTTGTTTAGGAAGCTCCGCTCTATCTCCCAGACACCAGGCCCATGGCCACTATCGGGATCTTGGTGAAGTTGTTAAAATCCAGTCATTTTTGGACATATTAAATCCAGATGCTCCATGGGATATGTTTCATATCATTCGTTGTTCAAGTTCCCTCATATTTTCTGGCACCAGTGATTTCTCATTTTTACTTTTAAGCTTGGCCTTGAATTTACATTTTATTGGTTATATTTCATCAATATAATGTCAGTATATAATTTCTATGTTTAAGGTTTTCCATAGCAGCTGAGTTTTCTGTATGGACTAAAGTTCATTTGGTTTTCAAACATATCAATTTTTCTTGTTATCTGTTTCTATATCTAATTTAAAAATATTTTATTGAGCTCTACTTAGATCTTAACCCTTTCTTTCCTTATAAGTTTTCTGCTTCTGTTTCATCGAGACTGTTTCTTTTCATATCCTACTGAAAATACCAAACCTACTTTTAAATGCTCTGTTCATATAGCAAATATTTTTCAGATGTCTGCCTTCATTTTTGCTTTAGGATGATGTTCTTTCTCCCTTCATCCATAGTAAATTTTTCACAAGTTCTGCACTGTGGTCTTTTTCTTGTTTACCTTCTAAGTCCACCCTTCCCCCTCCTTCACCCTGTGTGCCCTCATAGTGTGCACTGTGAAACTAATAGGTATGGACTACATCAACAGGCTGGAGAATCTCGCGGCTTCCAGTTGAGTTCAGCCAACAGGAGCACCTGCAGGAGATTGGAGGACTGGAGCAAAATGACACTGGAGCATTTATTTCTCTGCTATCATTCCTTTTGAATTGTTCAGACTTAGCAGGGCACCCATAAGGGACCCCCTCAGGTGTTCCCTGGACTTGGCCCTTCAGATCTGGGGTAGAAATGGCTCCCGATGCTTGTTAACCCTGGGAACCTGCTCCATCCATTCTTTTATACACTCTGCCCCCACCTCAGCAAAACACCCCTTTATTAAATTATTTTCTTGTAGTCAGTTTGTGTTTGTTTTATTTTGCTTTCTGTGTCCTAATTAATAAAGGTTTCGCTTTGTATTTTATATTTTGCTATTATTTTTCTTCATTCTTTATGGGGAGGTGATCTATCTAGAGCAGCCAAAGGGTTTGTGGAGTTTCTTCAGCCATAGCCTTAAAATGTGTTAAACAACTATGATTTTCATATTTCTAGCTTGAATTTGTTGCTTTCATATGGCATGGCTTTGTAAGAATCAAATTTCTCCCATCTCGTTGCCTATCTCTCCAATATTCTCTGCAATACTCAGTACCAGTTGTGACACACATATCTAGCTAGCCAAGTTGCTTTTTTTGTGTGTGGAAAGGAAATAGAATGCCACTTTCTGGCATACACAGATTTAGAAAAGAGATACATATGTATATTTTAAGAGGTACTTCATCTGACTAAGCCATTAAAACAAAGAGAGGGACCCAACACTAGAAAAGTTAGGCTCTAAAAAGATTTGCAGAAGCATTCTGCTTCCACTGGGTCCAAGTAGCTCTTATCAGACCAGACAAGCTTAGATTGATAAAAACCATCAATTTGGGGAAAAAAAATTAAAAAACCAAAACAAAACCACAAGCTGATGGCTTTGGAGAGGGAACAAAAGCAGGCAGAATTTGGAGGTGAGATGCTATTTAGAAGAAAGGAAAGGAACCTGGTGAGTTTCCTGTTTATAAAACATTTAGCCGGGGGCAGGCCCCTGTGTGCACCTCTAGAGATTGCTGAAACTGATCCACAGTTTTACTTACTTCAGGAACCAAAAGACAGGGTTCAGTGGGCAACTGCAGCCACTAGATATGAGGAGGAGAAATACTAGAAAAGGAAAAAGAAAACTCGGGAGAGGGAGCCACAGAATCTGTGTATAACTCCGAACAAATCTCTGGCAACTCATCTAAGGCTGAAAGAACTGAACTGAGTTTTGAGATGCTGCCTGTAGCAGGGAGACAGCTTTGCACTTTGTCTTCAACAAAACCGTTTAAAAACAAACAAAACAACCCTTGTAGGTATTTTCTTATTGAACTTCTCAGTCTAGAGCAAAGCTTGTCTGTTCTGAGAGGATTTCTTTCCATTGGGTCCTGTTTCTTCTTTCCAGTCTCCCCTACTCAACTCCTCCCTAAATCCCTGACACGTTTTCTTGAACCTCCATTCATCTTTCTACCATCCAGATAGAATCTCTTGTCCTTTTTTCTAGGGATTGTCTCTCAGTCATAACTTACAAGTAATGAAAACAAACTAAAAATAGCTCAACAACAAAAAAGAGGTGAATACTATACAAAGCATAGACATGCAAGACAAAACACGAGGTACATTTTATGGAGAACAGAGTGGGCCTGGTATAAGAAAGTCATCATATCTAGCAAAATGAACACATTTCTTTTTCTTAGGCTACATGCATGGCCTTTTGTCATTGTTTCTCACTATGTGTGGTCCACCACTGCAAGACTAAGGAGACAGCCCTGTCCTGAGTCTGCCTAATTACTTGGTTTCCACTCTGATGTAAGTCATTCTCTGAATCTGATTTCTGGGAAAAATCCAAAACCCAAATCAAGAAAGCCACTTTCTGTAAGGCCTGGCTTTGAGAGTTTTGGTGAAGACAACTGGCCCCATCAGCAGGGGCTGGCGAGATAAATGTGCATGAGTGTTGAAGGAATTGGGTAGGTGGGTTGCATGACCCCCATAGGAAGCTTCTGGGATGCAGAAAATTTCCTTCTAAGAAGAAGCAGACAGATTGTCTGTCAAGCATACTGCCACCTTTGAAAACAATAATTGGTGATATCCTAGTATAGCACTTATTAACAACAGAAAATTGTTTTCATGATGGGGACACTGCTAGAATACTTGTTAAACTCAAAATATTTCCTCCGCTATCCTCAAAAGCAGAGTTGAATAGATCAAGGTTATGGTCATTTTGATTGCCAAGGACCTTACATCTTAGATTTTTTTCATTCTCAAAAGTCAAATAGCATGATTTGATGTACTATCTTATTTTCTAATCATGGTAACAGACCAATAGTGATAGATAAGGCAAATGCATTCTCTCTTTGTATTATTTTCCATCTAGGACCTCTGGATATTCTTTTGTTAGTTATCATATTTATAATCCTTTCTCTACTGAGACGGAAGGGTATTAAGACCCAGTAAAAGACTATATGGGGATATAATGAATATATCAAAATGTTAACAATGGTTATCTTTGGGAGTAAGAGTTGTGATTTTGTTTCATTAAAAAACACGCTTAAAATGTTCTCTAAATAATTGCATTGCTTTAACAATAGAAAATTAACATTATAAAAATAATGAATTCTAAGTAAACAAGGGAAAATGTTTTGTAAATAAGAACTGTGGGTAGAAATAGTGATTAAAGTTATGTAAGCATCTAAATATAGCTGAAAAAAGCAAAGAAGTAAAAACCAGGCCAACTTAGAGAAAAGAGAATGCTAGAAAATAGTAAATAAATTTAGAGTTACAATAAAAAAGAAAAAAAATAAGAAATAAAGGTCAACATAAGAGACAATAAAAGAAAGCTGGAAGTAGATGTTGACATCTACCTTTAACTACATGTGTTAAAGTTGCAAATAAAAACTAATTCTGCAACAAAGAGGCACAGAAAGCTTTCAGTTAAAAATTCTGAAAGACAAAATTTTGTTTGCGTTGGTAACCTATATGTTCAAAAAAACCTCCACTGCCTGACAGGGGATGAAGGGTGAGGAAGGGAAACAAGATCCATGATGAGAATAAGAAAATGTGAGAAAATAAAGAAAATTCAGATCAGATTACTTAATCTGATCATTTGAATATTTATCTTTTCTCTGCCATAAATCTGGCAGCAGGAAGAAGGGGAAACAACCTAACAGTAGAGCACTGATTTCTAAATGCTGGCCTAGAAGCAGCCAGGGCTGCCATTGATCAAGATTTTTTGGTTGTTATTTTTAGTAAAGAGAGAAAAATGAGAATAATACAGTGAGCTTCAGATTAAGGTAAATTTATTGAATTTTGCATGAGATTATGTCCTTATTAGATTTTGAGTTTTACAATGTCCTTTCTCTTATGAAATGACATAGCACATGATGGCTTTAAAGTATTTTCAGCAAAAAGAAGAGCTAGGAATTTTACATCTTCCCCCAAATTTTATGAGTCTGTTAAATCCAAGAGTTAGAGAACTACAGCTTTAATCTGCTGTCATTGCATGTAGCCTTTCAAGATGTAATGCCTCAGCTGAGGATGGAGATACACATCCATAAGTAGAAACAAAGCCAGCCCCTATGTGATTGTGTGACATAGGGAATAGCACAGATGTAGGCTGGCATGATCAGGGCAGGTCCCAAAGTGGAAGGCCATGGGTAGGACTTTAAGTGATGATGGCAGGGGTAGGACTTTAAGTGAACAAGGCACTCTGGAAGACAAATGAGAAGATGGAGTTTGGAACACCCATGACATACAAAGGTCTGTATGCTAAGTAAGATATACTTACTGGGCATGGCCAAATAAATAAATAAGTTCACATAGACAGGATTGACCCAGTGTGAGAAAAATCATGCACACCTCAGGATTGAATGATTTTTTACCATGAAGTGGTGGCAACCGTTTGTTGGTTTTAAAGCAAGCACTTGAAATTATTTTGTTAAAATGTTTTCTCTATGTCTTTCCTGATCTGCAGTTTTAACTATGTATCTAGGTTTGAATTTATTATTATTTTTACTCAGTTTAAGACCTGTTGAACTTTGTGAGCCTATGGTTTTATGTCTTTAATCAATTTGGGTAAATTCTCAGGCATTCAAATAGCCCATTTTCTCTATATTTTGAATCTTCAATTCCTACATCTGGCCCAGCAGAAGTGTTCCAATGGGTCTTGCTCTTTGAGAAAACATTGCCTGCCAAGTAGTCTTGTCATGTCACTACTAAGCCCAAACCTGAAGTCTGATGTCTCGGATCTGCTCTATCTGTAGGCCTAGTGTCACCAAGTTCTGTGTTTTCTTTGGCTCTCCAGTACTGCTGTCCCATGGACCAGTGACTTGTTATACATCTAAGAGCCCAAAGTGAGGCAACACATTGTGAAATGGGAAAGGAGCACTCATTTACGGGTCTCAGGATGGCCCAGTTCTGAGTTACTGAAGGTTCCAGACTCACTCTGAGGACTGAGTTCTCAGTTCTCTCTTAACATTTTTATCCACATATCATATGGCTTCATTCCTCACTTCTTTTAAGTCTTTGTTCAAATGTCATTTAATGAGATCTTTGATGAACAAGGTTTAAAATGGCATCAAGTTTTATGTCAATTTCTTGGTTTGTGGATAGTTTAAATTTGAATCTCAAAACTCAATGAAGTACAGCACTGAAGTTACAAGGTCTTCAGAGAAACTTTCTCCTTTAGCTTATTGAGACAAAGTTCCCTGTTTCTTCCCTTTAATGGTGGTTGAATTTTTCTTCACATCTCTCCATTTCCTAAGGACATGGCCTTTAAGGGAGAGAGGGCCTCAGCTTTATTTGTAATGTTTTCTTTTTTATTTTATTTTCATTTTTTTAAAATGTTTATTTATTTTAGAGGGAGAGGGACTAGGGAGAGGCAGAGAGAGAATCTCACGCAGAATCCCTGCTGAGCACGGAGCAGACACAGGTCTCCATCTCACAACCCTGAGATCGTGACCTATGCCAAAAATCAAGAGTTGGATGCTTAACTGGGCCACCCAGGCACCCCTGGAATCTGTTTTCTAACACTCTGTCTTGGGTAGACCCTTTGCCTTGTTTCTAGGTCTCATATGGGCTTAAAAAGCTCAAACTCATTGCTATAACTAATAAAACTTTCAAAGATACCTGTAACTTCAGCTTACTGCTTATCACTCTGGTTTATACTTACCTCTTCAATTTAGGCTTTTGGGGATTTCTCATTATATTCCTATGATTTCAGCTATCTATTCATAAGGACAGTCATTATATTTTTCCCTCACATTTCCAGGTGCCTTTTTTTTGAAAGATTTTTTATTTATATAAAAATAAATATAATATAAATCTAAATAATCTAAATAATATAAAGATTATTTAGATTAGATTTAGATAAGATTTAAATTATTTTAAAATCTATTTAGATTAGATTTAAATAAATCTAAATAATATAAAGATTATTTATTTTTATTATTTGAGAGAGAGAGAGAGCAAGAGAGAGTGAGGGAGAGCATAAGCAGGGTGAAGGGCAGAGGGAGTAGCAGACTCCCCGCTGAGCAGGGAGCCCAATGTGGGACTCAAATCTGGAACTCTAGGATCATGATCTGAGCTGAAGGCAGACGCTTAACCAACTGAGCCACCCAGATGTTCTAAAGATTTATTTACTTATTAGAAAGAGAGAAAGAGAGTGAGTTCAGGGGGAGGGGCAGAAGGAGAGGGAGAGAGAGTTCTGAAGCAAACTTCCCGCTGAGTTCAGAGCCCAACAAAGGGTTCAAGATCATGACCCAAGCTGAAATCAAGAGTCAGATGCTCAACTCACTGAGCCACCCAGGTGCCCCTCTAGGTGTCTTACAGAAGAATTTTTTTTTATTTCATCTAATCTACCCCACTGCTAGAAGTGAAAAATAAGTTAGAGTGTTAAAAATGTTAATTGAAAATGGTACAATGCAAGATTTCAAAAATGAAAACTCAGTAGAATACCAGGTAGAAGTCTAATACAATGCATTTAGAAACTTTTTTTTAAAGCAATTTTGGGGCGCCTGGGTAGCTCAGTGAGTTAAGTATCTGCCTCTGGCTCAGGTAATGATCCCAACTGGGATCCAGCCATGTTGGGTTTCCTAATTAGTGCAGAGTCTGCTTCTCCCTCTCCCTCTGACCCTCCCCCAGCTCATGCTTTCTCTTTTGCTCACTTTCTCTCTAAAATAAATTTTAAAAATCTTTAAAAAGAATATAAAAGCAGTTTTAGGTTTACAACAAAAACAAGAGGAAAGTACAGAGATTTCCCATACGCGCCCTGCCAGCACATACACATAGTTTCTTATATTATCAACATCACTCACTGGAACGGTACTTTAAAAAAACAAAACAAAACAAAACAAGGATGAACCTACATTGACACATATAATCACCCAAAGTCTACAGTTTACCTTAAGGTTCACTCCTGGTTTTGCACATTGTATGGATTTGGGCAAATGTATAATGACATACATCCCTCATTATAATGTCATCCAGAGTGTTTTCACTGCCTAAAAATCCTCTGCACTCTACGTATTCATTCCCTTCCATTCCCCTGGCACCCTGTCAATCACTGATTTTTTTATTTTCTGCCTAGTTTTGCCTTTTCCAGAATGGCATACAGTTGGAATCATACAGTATGCAGCCTTTTCAGATTGGCTTCCTTTACTTAGTAGTATGCATTTAAGTTTCCTCCATGTCTTTTCACTGCGTGATACCTCATTTCTTTTTAGCTCTGAATAATATCCCATTTTCAGATGTACCTGGGTTTATTTATCCATTCACCTATTGAAAGATATCGTAGTTGCTTCCAAGTTTTGGTAATTATGAATAAAGTTGCTATAAGCATCTATGAACACGTTTGGATGTGGACTTAATTTTTAAACTCTTTTGAGTAAATATAAAGAAGTGTTGATAACAGTATATTTAGTTTTGTAAGAAACTATGTCTTCCAAAGTAGCTGTTCCATTCTGCATTCCTGCCAACAATGCATGAGATTTTCTGAGCCTCTAATCCTCATCAGCAGTTGGTATTCTGCGTGTTCTGGACATTGACCATTTTAATAGTTGTGCGGTGGTTGTAATGAATTTTTGACCTAACAGTTTTACATGCTCAGTCATAAATTAAGATAGAGATTTTAAAATTTTAGAAATGTTGTGTATGTACCCAGTGAGTATGAGAGAAAGTGGTAGAAGAAACCGTTTGTCTTCATTGGAAAAAGAAGCTGAAGCAGGAACAACTTTTTTGGGGCAGGCGATTGGTGGGGGGGGGGCGGTGTAAGCAGTTGAATAGAGAGTATTATTCTATTACCTGACAAAGCAAATACACAACTTTGACTTTCACAAAGGACAAAGGGTAGATATCTTATGGGGCTTAAAACAACAACAGCTAATTTTTATCTCCTGTTGAGATTAATTCAATAGGATTTTCTAATTCTATAAACATTAAATGAAAAATATAGGAAAATTCAACAAGTTATGGTTTCAAAAAAATATAAATGTGTCCCAGTAAGATATGACTACCAGCAAAGGGTAGCTAAGAAAAAAAAAAAAAAGGCTAGCTAAGAAAAAGTGAGGCAAGTGAGGCACTCCTGATAGTTTTGTCCCTGAACACTGATAAAACTTGAAAGGAATTTCACATTTTCATAAATATAATTTCATGTCCATGTTAGTAGCTTTATTAATCATTCCATTGGCTAGGTGATTTTATGCCTTAAGTCACTAAAGAGGAACAGATTACTTAGTGAAAAACGTTTCCAAAGTGTTGAATGCATGAAGCAATTCTGAATCTATGTGACAGATGTTTGAGGAAAAGCATTATAATTGCATCACAAAATTGCCAAAAGGAAGCAATCTTGTCTTTTTAAAATGTAGCTCCTCTATGCCCACTTATTTGAAAACAGAGTTGTTTTCATAAAAAAAATAAACACCCTCGTGGCATTGTCGCTTAGAGAAAACTTCTTGTAAGAATGAAGTGTTAAGAGTCAAGAGTCAAAAATTTTACAAGATTTTTCTCTTGACTTTATTGCTTCATGGATTGATCAACAAGGCTTTTAAACTGTTGGCATATGGCATATGAATAAATTACTAAGTCTATTAAATTACCATCAATTAGTTAATACATTATGAAGCCGTAAGGGAGTTTAAGAGATTTTTGTGTTCAGGCCATTTATTTAGGCAGATGAATATCTAAGTCAAAAATATCCAACTAGTTGGTGGGATCAACTCATCAATTAAGTAGCTAATACGGGACAGTGCAGCAGCATCAGAGATTACAGCCATCACCAATTGGTAGGAGATTTGATTGGAAATTGCTATCATACATCTTTCTTTCCTTTATGCAGTTTTGGGTAGCCATCAACTTTCTCTTTTGCTTCTGATTTGAGGTAAAATAACTCCCACACATAACTGGGACGTCAGCTTTTGGCTATGATGCAGGAACTTACAACAGATGAACACCCCATGGAGAAGAATCAGAAAATGGATACAATGCACACATACATATCCACAAACACAAAGCTGTTTGAAGGTGCTGTAGAGCTTCTGAAAAGCTAGAACTTAGCCCACAATCTTTAGAGATGAAAAGTTCACTGGCATGGGCCCACCAGTCTGCATGTTGTGACATTCTTGGGGCAGGAGTCATTTTTAAATTTGGTAGAGTGAGAGAATGAGGGCAAATACTAAGGGGCTACAAATACAGGAGAACTTTCAGCGATTCCACAGGGCTTAGGAAATGAAAATAGAAATATAGATCTATAATGGTAGCCAGGATTTGAGGGTTCAAGATGAGGTACAGAGAAGTGTTCTGGAAGTGGCAAAAGAGAAGTGGGCTATATTCCCTCTGGATATTTGTTGATTTGTAAGCCACAAAGGGCAAGAGATCCAAAACTAACCGAAAAGTAAAAATCAAGCAAAGATTTCAATAGTCTCACTTCTGAAGAGAAGGGAGACAAAATTGGAGTCAAGAATATGCTAAATGTTGATACAAAAGTTGGGTATTCATCTTTTCTGATGGAGGCATAATATTCCATTGTATATATGGACCATATCTTCTTTATCCATTCGACTGTTGAAGAGCATCTTGGCTCTTTCCACAGTTTGGTGATTGTGCCCATTGCTGCTATGAACATTGGGGTCACATGGAGGGGACTGGAAGAGATTATGCTGAGTGAAATAAGTCAAGCAGAGAGAGTCAGTTATCACATGGTTTCAATTACATGTGGAGCATAGGAAAAACATGGAGGGCATTGGGAGAAGGAAAGGAAGGGTCAGTTGGGGGAAATTGGAGGGGGAGATGAACGAGGAGAGACTGTGGACTCTGAGCAACAAACTGAGGGTTTTGGAGGGGATGGGGGTAGGGAGTTAGCTGAGCCTGGTGGTGGGTATTGAGAAGGGCACATATTGCATGGAGCACTGGGTGTGGTACATGAACAGTAAATCTTGGAACACTGAAAAAATTAAATTAAATTAATAATTAAAAAAAAAAAAGACTATCCTAAATTGAGAGGCCTTGGTATACATCCTGGGCTCTCAGCAAGGAAACTCTGGGGAGAGGGATGGTTGTTTTCTATGCTAAGAGATAGAGTTTAAGCCTTATAGTGACTGAAATACAGCCTGAAGTCACCTAGATTGAGACTGTCTGCCAGAAAATGGTCTCTGGAGGTTGGTATCATCATCCAGAACTCATGGAATTTTTCATGTACAATGCTGTATTTCAAAAAAAAAAAATTCTTGGCATACCAAGAAACACATCCAAAAAATAAAAAGACAGACAATAGAATTAGCCCTGTGGCTGATGCAGACTATTGCCTTAGAAAACAAAGACTTTAAATTTATGGTAACTAATATGTTCAAGAACATAGAGGGTGAGATAGGCAATTTACCCAGAGATCTGAAATTTTTAAAAGGAAATTGTAAAATTAAACTTACGATTTCAAATAAAAACTCAATAGATGTGTTGAACGGCCGACTGACACATTAAAAAAAAGAGAGAGAGAGAGAGAGATCTATGTCAAGTAAGACAAAAAAGACTGAGCACAGAAAATAAAAAAAAAAAAAAAAAAGGAAATACAGAAAGATCCTAAAAGACACATGGACACCTGGAGAATGTCCTGTATTACTTAATTTTTATAACAGAATGAGAAAGCGTGAATAGAGCAGAAGTAATATTTGAAGACCAAATAATTGAGAATGTTTTAAAAGTAATGACAGTAATTAAGCTAAAAAGACTCATGAAGAACTATTACCCTAAGCATAGATAAATTGGAAAAACAGACAAAAAACTACACAACTGCATCATAACAAAACTTTTACAAACCAAAAATAGAAAAATGGAAGGAAGGAAGGAAGAAAAGAGAAGGCTGAGACAAAAAGGTATCTTGACCTTCACAAGATCAATAATAAAACTAATGACTGCAGGGTTTGGGCAGTTTTCCAGGGTGGCCAGCCCCCATGTGGCAGCTCTGCATACCAGGCCCCTTCCAACTGCTAGCACCTCTACATCAATACATGCTTGGACAATTATTACAAGGGGGGAAAAAGTCCAGAGAAAATCATCACCAGTTCATAAATGCCTGGAAATAATTGCATTCACATTTCATTGACCAAATCAAGCCACATCTTACTTCAAAGTATGTTTGCAAGGCGAGAATTTCTAAGAATCATGATCAGTAATAATAACGTGCACTACCTAATGTTTCTGCTTATAAAGTCATTTAAATTTGGCATTAACACTTGTGATTAAATGCAAGGTTTTGTTCTCATTCAAAGAATCTCGGATACTGGTAAGGAAAGAGGAAAAAGTACTTTTAGCAATAAGACTCTGCCAGAACACACAATGGGAAAAAGTCGCTTTAACAAAAGGTGTTGGGAAAACGGGCAGCTCCATACAAATGAATGAAACCAGACCATTTTCTTACACCATACACAAATATAAACTCAAAATGGATTAAAAACCTAAATGTGAGATCTGAAACCATAAAATTCTAGAAGAAAACATCAGTAGTGATTTCTTTGATGTTGGCCATAGCAACATTTTTCTAGATATGTCCCCCTCTGGCAAGGGAAACGAAAGCAAAATTAATCGTGGGACTATATCAAAATAAAAAGCTTTTGCACATCAAAGGAAACCATCAATAAAACAAAAAGACAACCTACTGAATGAGACAAGATATTTGCAAATGATCTATCCAATAGAGGATTAATATATAAAATATATAAAGAACTTATACCAAAAAAACCTCCAAATTACCCAATTAAAAAATGGGCAGAAGACTTGAATGACATTTTTCCAAAGAAGATATCCAGATGGCAAAAGACACATGAAAAGATGCTTGACATCACTCATCATCAAAGAAATGCAAACTAAAACCACAATGAGATATCAGCTCACACCTGTCAGAAAAGCTAAGCTATAAAACACAAGAAACTACAGGTGTTGGTGAGGATGTGGAGAAAGAGGAACTCTCATGTACTATTCATGGAAATGCAAATTGGTATAGCTACTGCACACAAAAAAAATCTATGGAGGCTCCTCAAAAAATTATAAACAGAATTATCATATACTACAGTAATTCCTCGGGGTATTTACCCAAAGAAAACAAAAACATGAATTTGAAAAAATGTATGTACCCATATGTTTACTGCAGCATTAGTTACAATAGCCAAGATATGGAAGCAACTGAGTATCCATCCACAAACGAATGAATAAAGAAACACACACACACACACACACACACACACACACACACACACACATTGGAATATTACTCAGCCATAAAAAAGAATGAACTTTTGCCATTTGCAACAACATGGTAATAATGCTAAGTGAAATAAGCCAGCCAGAGAAAGACAAATACCATATGATTTCATTAATATGTATAATTTAAGAATCAAAACAAATGAGTAAAGAAATAAGAGATAAACAAACAAATAAAATGGACTCTTACATACAGAGAACTGGTTGTTGCCAGAAGGTAGGTGGTTGAGGTGCAGTAGGTGAGATAGGTGAAGGGGATGAAGAGTACAGTTGACTCAATGAGCACTGAGTAATGTACAGACTTGATGAATCACTCTATTGTACACCTGAAACTCATATAACACTGTATGTTAGTTATACTTGAATTTTAAAAAGTAAAAAGAATTTTAAAAAGTAAAAATTTAAAAAGTAAAAAGAAGGAAACTTTAAAAAGTTTCCTTCTTCCTCTGAGGAAACAAGGCATTTCAGAATATGTAAGGTAAAAATTGCCTTAAAACTATCTAATGCTTTTATTTGCAATCTGTGCATTGCAAATCCCTAGGAAGAGTGTCACATATTCATATCTTAGCAAGAAATGTCCATAGTTTGAAGCAATAATACATCTTGAGTACATTTATGCTAGTATTTTACAAATTAGGAGTTCATTTGAAGTTATTAAATTCTTAGCTACTTCATGATATTGTCTTAACTAAGAGCCTTCTCTGGAGTTATATACTCCTAGCTATTGTTAAGAAAAATTTTTAAGGAAGTAAAAGAGGGAAGCATATCCTTAATTATTATGCTAATGATTATCCAGTAACCTCATTACAACTCTCTAGGACTTGGGAAGAATAACTTTGTTGGCCTTACTATTTACTACCAATTAGGGCCCAGATATTTAACAACATCCCAAAGTTATATTTCAATGTGTAGAAAACTGATGAGATGAAAATTATTTTTTTCCAATTAATTTTATTTTTTCATTGTTACCAGATTCATTGTTCATGTACCACACCCAGTACTCCATGCAATATGTGCCCTTCTCAAAACCCACCACCAGGCTCAGCCAACTCCCTACCCCCATCCCCTCCAAAACCCTCAGTTTGTTGCTCAGAGTCCACAGCCTCTCATGCTTCATCTCTCCCTCCAATTTCCCCCAATTGACCCTTCCTTTCCTTCTCCCAATGTCCTCCATGTTTTTCCTTATGCTCCACATGTAAGTGGAACCATATGATAACTGACTCTCTCTGCTTGACTTATTTCACTCAGCATAATCTCTTCCAGTCCCATCCATGTTGATATAAAAGTTGGGTATTCATCCTTTCTGATGGAGGCATAATATTCCATTGTATATATGGACCATATCTTCTTTAGCCATTTGTCTGTTGAAGGGCATCTTGGTTCTTTCCACAGTTTGGTAATTATGGCCATTGCTGCTATGAACATTAGGGTACATGTGGCCCTTCTTTGTACTACATCTTCATCTTTGGAATAGATATCCAGTAGTGCAATTGCAGGGTCATAGGGTAGCTCTATTTTTAATTTCTTGAAGAATCTCCACATTGTTTTCCAAAGTGGCTGCACCAACTTGCATTCCCACCGACAATGTAAGAGGGTTCCCCTTTCTCCACATCCTCTCCAACATTTGCTGTTTACTGTCTGGTTGATTTTGGCCAATCTAACTGGTGTAAGGTGGTATCTCAATGTGGTTTTGATTTGAGTCTCCCTGATGGCTAATGATGATGAACATTTTTTCATGTGTCTGTTAGCCATTTGTATGTCTTCTTTGGAGAAGTGTCTGTTCATGTCTTCTGCCCATTTTTTGACATGCTTATCTGTTTTTTGAGTGTTGAGTTTGAGGAGTTCTTTATAGATCTTAGATATCAGACCTTTGTCTGTAGTGTCAAGATGCAAATTATTTTTATTTGTGGTGGATACTATGATGTATTATCCAGATCTCCCTTCAGAAATAAAGGTCTTATTCCCCGAGCTGCTGGGAAAACAGCCCTCAGTTGTCAGTCCTCTTAAGGAGTGGCTTGAAGAAGACCACCTTGCCCAAGACCATGTCTCCTCCCAATGGTAACCAATTTCCCATGACTGGTCAACTCAGGTATATAAAGGGATTTAAGATTGTTTCCTATGCTGGAGGGGAGAGGGTGGGGGATGGGTAACTGGGAGATGGACATTAAGGAAGACACGTGACGTAGTGAGCACTGGGTATTATGTAAGACTGATGAATCACTGACCTTTACCTCTGAAACCAATAATACATCATATGTTAATTAATTGAATTTAAATTTTAAAAAATTTTAAAAATATAAATAAATGAATATGTTATGGGAAAAAAATTAAAAATAAAGGAATACAAGAGTCCAGGTCCCGCTTCCCTGCTCAAGTTGAGCCTTCCTTAAGATACAATCACAACTCAAAAAAAAAAAAAAGATACAATCACAACTCAACTTCCTCTCGCTTTGCTCTTCTCTCTCCCAAAAGCTGATTCCAAAAGCATTTTCTAATAAGTATCCTACACATCAATTTTGGTATCATAGGCTGGTCCCTGGAGAAACTAAGTGACTTTATTCAATAATGATGAAAGTGGCTTCTGTCCAAGAAAAAAGATAACTCCAAAGATTATGTTTTTATTGTTCTCATGGAATTAGCCAGTTTTAAATCTAACTTACCAGTTTTCCCCAGTCTTCTTTTTTTCACTGACTCCATATATGTCCATGAGTTTCTCACATCTTCTTTTGAACCAATGTTGTCATCCTTTTGATATCTTACTAGTAAGTTAAATAACAGCTTGATACATGAGCATTGAGTTTTTAATATTTTAAAACTTATACATTCCTCCACAAATCCTGTGACCTTAATCTAGTGTTTTGAAGTCCTAAACACCTCAGATTGCTCATCTGCCTCAAACAGTTGATAAATAAAGAGTTTACTGTAATCAAGTTTATCACTGAGTTTCTATAAAGTGCTTAGCACACAGTAAGAACTTAGTATTTTGTGGCTGTCATTCATATTTTCTATACAAGTTTTTGCTGTGCTTATATCAACAGATGAATAATAAAAATCAAATATTATCAAGTAAAAAAT
This sequence comes from Nasua narica, assembly GCA_028533885.1. Lineage (NCBI taxonomy): Eukaryota > Metazoa > Chordata > Mammalia > Carnivora > Procyonidae > Nasua > Nasua narica. The sequence continues at coordinate 96,801,284 of CM052799.1, forward strand.
TATTTGACATATTTGATGATAAATACAGATCTTCATACTTACAAAAGCTGGAGACTAATAGTAATTCTAGAACAATGTTTTATATAATTAAAAACTCCTTCCAAACCCTGTCTGAACACATCAGTGAAGGAATGCTCATTAGTTCCAAAGAGATCACAGGTTTCTCATTTTAGAAAGCCAAAAACTGACTTAAATTAACCTCCAAATATTAATCCTAGCTTTCCATTGCATTACGGAAAAGAAGACAAACTAATAGTAATTGATCACATTACAAGCACATTTCTGTGCATCATATCACTCTCATATCAACCTTTTGAATTAAATACTGTTATTGTCCAAATGCATAATTAACACTGCCTTTAGAAAGGTTAGGCAACTTTCCTGAGATCGCATAGTTAGTTCAAGGCCAGGATCTGAATGCAGATGTGTCTGATCTTAAAGGCTCTACCCTACCTGTGAGACAGTCTCTACCCCTGTTCTTTATTATAGTGATTTTCCTTCAAGCAAACCCTTTCTACTACCTCTCTCCATTCACTGGGGCCCCATTCATTGGGGCCCACACAGCAAAAAAGACTTCTCATTCCCTTTGGGTATCCTGTGACTCTGAAGGCCATAAACATACAGTTAAATACTTCTACATTGTAGCCTTTCAGCATTTGAAGATAATTATAATACCTCCTTTGAGAGTTTTCTTTTCTCTGTGCCAATACCCTTCAATTATTTCACTTGACTTTTTATGACAAAACTGCCAAAACACACACTATTCTGTTTGCCTTTAACTTGGTGTGCTCGTAAATATATAATGTCCCTTTTAAAATGCAGTACCCAAGACTGAGCATATGATGAAAAAAAGTTTGACAAGTATGAGGTTGAGTCCTGATTCTGAACTTTTATTCTGACTCTAAGCCTCTGACAGGTAGCTCACATTCTGTTAACTTTTTGGTAGAGAGGTCACACTTAATAAATTATAGTGCCCTTCTAGTGAAATGCAATGGCTAAGATATTTTCATATGATCATCTGTTTTAATGAAGGCTCTCTTTCACCTGTGCAATTGATTTCTTGAAACTAAGTGCAAGAGATTGTGTCATTTCCAATTAATTTTGCCTTGCCTGTTTTGTCCCATTACTTTAGCCCATCAAGATTTCTCTTAGCCAGGATTCTGTTTTCAAACATGTCACTTAAACTCGAGTAATTCTGGGTAGTTAACCATCTTCATAAAAATGTAGGGCAGCCAGGACTCTTACAGTCTTACTGGCTACCACAACGAGCCCTCCTTCACAAGGTAATACACACTTTAGAAGTACAGATTCTAGGAAGCTCTCAACTCAGCTTTACCATCATCTAGGCTGTATTCTTTGCTCTTCTACGGTGCTAGTATAATAGCTGCCATACAGTATAGGTTTAATAACTATAACTTGAATAAATTAATGAATTGCCCAAAGCATATAAAGATATTTTGGTAAAGGCCTTTCTGAAATTAATACATGCCATTTCTAAAGCACTGTGTTGCCCTATCCAATTCAAAATTCTTGTCAGTAAAGGAAACAAGATTAATCTGATGAGAATATATGTTATTTCCAGAGAGCTTCGCTTCCTTTCTAAGAGCTTACAACCCATCATCCAATAATCCACTGCAGCATCTTTCCCAAGATTGTGGTGAAGCTTCTGTTCCATAGTTCATAGACTCCAACTTCTTTATTGTTTCAAAAAGTGGGTCTTCCGTCCCTTCTTTCCATGATTTTTCAAAACAGTTTTGTGATCCTCCATGAACTTCTTCCAGCCTTCATGAAAAAATTCACCAGTGCCTGACATCTGAAGTGGTACAACACAGATGCTTGCTCAGTTTCTAGCTCCTTCTATATCTTGGCACCTCGATCCCTTCTTAAGGATGTTTTTCCTATGATTTATAGTTTCTAAATTATTCTAATTAATAAAGAAAATGAAAGCCAGACAAATAAGTTCTGCTTTCCTCAAGGAGTCCTGCTTTCTCTCAGGAATTTGTTAACATTTGTTACCCCGTATTTTGTGGCGTTTAATGTCTGTGAGGGAGTCAGGGAAGGACAGGGCAGAGAATGGGTAGAGTAGATGACTTATGAAGTGAGCATTGTGAATTGGCCAGAGCACAAAGATTCATTTAATCAAGAGTTTGGCAGACAGTTTCATTTATTGTCATGTGGGAGAGAGCAGAAAGTAGAACACCTGGTGACTGTGAGCTTATCAGGACACATCTCAGCGGCGTGAGCTACTCCAGCTGGCCTCAGATCACCATGATAAGCCAGATGAATCCACACATATAACCATGCTACGTGCTCTCAGGATGTTAATATCCAGGAGCCCAGTCTATACAGAATATCTAACTCTAACGTCATCTCATTTCCTGAGGGCCCAGAGCAGGCGTAGTCCTAGGAGAGGGAAGGAAATGAATAAATGGACTTGCATCACCCCAAACTCACAATTTGGTTTGTTAAGACTTTCTGATTGGTAGAGCCAATTCTGTGCCTCTGGCAATATGTAGAAGGTACTGTGTATCACCCTGGTGTCCAGCGATGGATCACAGCCAAACGCTACTTATCCATGAGTTTTAGAATTTCCTCCATTCCCTTCTATTAGCACCGATACTGTCAAGCAGAAAAACCACTGATGACCTTTTGTTTTTGCTCTTCCTGTGCTTGTTAAAACTTGAAAAAATAGCTAATGTTTACAAATGTCCCAACAATATGCCAAAATGCCATAGATACATAAATTTGTATGTATGTAAGTTATATAATGGCTTAATCTTTATAACAAGATGGTTATAGATATACATTTATTTATTTATTTCTCTTTCAAAGGGGAAGAAACAGAAATACTTGGGATAGGCAAATTGGTCAAGCTCACAAAACTAATAAGTGACAGAGATAAGCTTCAAACCAGGTCGACTGTATTTTCAACAGTTCTTTTCGTTACCAAGATGCATTTCTTAAGAGAAACAACAGCAAGAAAAACAAGCAGCAAGTTGGCTACAAATAAGAAATCGCTGTGATCAGATAAGAACATTTATTTAATCAAAAAAATTCTGGCTAATCTACAAAGTAATGATCTTTAGGCTTTAAGAAATTCAGAATTAGTGTGCATGTGGAATATTTGATATGATTCTGTATGATTTTAAAGTAATATTTATTTGTGGTATTTAAAGCTTGTAGAAAAATATACTTTATCATGGAATTTAATAAATACTTAAGTAGAAAGCAGTCTCAGTGTATCTATGGGGAAGTCAGGTAACATAAGATCATGAAAACAACAGTGAAAAAATCTGTCACCTCTACAGTTTCTTGGCAAAAAGGATTATCTAACTCTATCTAACTCAAATGTATATTGTTGTTTGTTTTTAATTGTTTCTTGTGTTATATTCTTGATTCTCCAGCCATTCTGTAAGTTATTTTGAGGATTAGATTTTACATATCTTTTTTGGACATGAGACACCAAGTATGGAGCTGTCATATTTATCACCCTATTAGGGATTAATGGCATGATCTCTCTAGGGCACACAGTGCCAGAAACACTGAAAAAGTCATCCTAATATAATGATTTCTTTATATGTATGTTTCTGATCATGACATGATACTAGTTATTGATGTATTACAGCTCAACTGCAAATTCACTCTTTTTTGCATGCTCTGTGATAACATAATCAGGCCCTGTAAATATTTCTCCTCCGTCACTCATTAAGACGTTAAGCCTTATCAGTTGAAGGTACTAGAGGGAGACCTGACAGTTTGCCCTGTGCTAAGTTCCAGAAGGATGCACCTTTCTCCGATATTTGGCTGTAGTGCACTCTTCGTACCTCTCAATTCAAGCTGTAGTAGCATAGCCAGGGGCCCTAGACAGTGTGGGCCCCAGCCTAAGTCTCTGTTCCCAGCCCCATGTATAATATGCTTAGGACCCTGTAAAGCTAGTCATCTAGCAAGCCAGTTCCCTGGCCTTTATCCCATGCACATACATGACCTAGGGTCCCCTGGTCCAAGCTAGAAGTAGATTAGACTCCTGAAGACAGTGGCCTCCCCAGCTCCCAGTTTCATCATTATTTAATGGTCAGCCACTAATCCCACAACGTAGCAAGTTTTGAGGCTTAACAATTCCCTATGGAAAGCCTTCCCTACCAACCCACAAGGAAGATTGCTGGCAAGTCCAACGAGGACAACAGCACAGTGGCTTTCCTGCCATCCAGTGAGCCACCTCGAGCCCCTTCTGGACCTCAGCCTGGATCTCAGCCTAGGTAGAACAAGCGCCCTTCCTTAGACATAGTATGTCACCCTAGGGAAAGAAGCTGCTCTCCCTATCTGCTACCCCTATATTCCTTACAATTCTCTTCAACCTCACAATCTCATTTTCTGTTACTTCCATTGTACCATTAATAATTCTTTATATTAAATTTTCCTTGTTCAAAACACTCTGTGCTATCTCTGATTTGATTCTGAGTAGTACAGACATCTTAGTCAGAAAACAATTCTTGATTTGGGTCTTTCTTTACCAACTCAAAGACTGAGGGCAGGGGTAAGGGGGGAATGTAAATCATTAATAGCAAAGCTAATCTATACTGAGTACTTATTACACATGAGGCATGATGCTGGGCACCTGATGGATATATATTTCTAGACCCTCACAATATCCTACAGGTAGACATTAACTCCATATCAGATGAAGAAACTTGCTAAGATCCCCACAAAGGTGTGACTCCAGTGTTTCCCATTACAGGGCTCTGATTTTGAGAAAACACTATACAACCCTCCAAATTACATGGTATCTTAAATTAGAATATAAAGTGTTCTTTTTAAATGTATATTTTGCTTGCCATATTATAATGTCCTAGGCTTTAAAGTATCCTAATTTTAATAAATGGATTATTATATTAGTGTGCTTGGGCTGCTATAACAAAATACCATAGACTGCGTGGGCTTTAAACAACAAAAGTATTTCTTACAGTTCCAGGAACTGTAAAGTCCAAGATCAATGTACCAACCAAGTCAGTTCCTATAAGAACCCTCTTCCTGCCTTATATATGGCCACCATCTCTCAGTGTTTTCAAATGGCAAAAAGAGAGTACTCTGGTCTCTCTTCTTCTTATAAGGACACGAGTCCCATCATGGAGACTCCATCCTCGTGGCCTCATCTAAACCTAATTACCTCCCAAGGTCCCACCTCCAAATATCATATTGGGAGTTAAGGCTTCAACATATGGATTTTGAGGGGAACACAAACATTTAGTTTATAACAGTTATGTCAGAATTAGATACTGGTCTAATATTTTGATATTAGGCCCCATTTTTATATGAAGTGATTTTTAACATTTTAAGATTAAAAGAGTCAACTAGCAGTCTTCTAGGTCATTGCCTAAACCTCAAGTTCAATAGTCAAATAATTCCATAAAGAATTGAGAGTGAATGATTGATTATTCCATAAGAACTGTAGCCAGGATTTCTAAATGTGTTGTCTAATTACTCAGTTAGCAGTTATAAATCCTAATAGTCCTATTGCTATTTGTCCTTGGCCCATGAAGAAAATCTTAAGTACCCAAACCAACATTTATATGGTATGTTATAGTCAAACTTAGTTTGCTAGGGGCCCCTGGGTGGTGCAGTTGGTTGGGCGACTGCCTTCAGCTCAGGTCATGATCCCGGAGTCCCGGGATCGAGTCCCACATCGGGCTCCCAGCTCCATGGGGAGTCCGCTTCTCACTCTGACCTTCTCCCTTCTCATGCTCTCTCTCACTCTCTCTCTTCCCTAATAAATAAATAAATAAATAAAATCTTTAAAAAAAAAACTTAGTTTGCTATATCCATAAAATGTCTCCATTGATTATTATCTTTTAATATTCAAGATGATATTGCAATTATAAAAAATGACATTTTTATCTAGGATTATTCTTCAGAAGGAGTGGTAAAAATACAAAAACACTAATTTGAAGAGACACATGTACCCTTATGTTTATAGCCACGTTATTTACTACAGCCAAATTATGGAAGCAGCCCAAGTGCCCATCAATAGATGAATGAATAAAGAAATGTGGTACATAGATACAACGGAATATTATTCAGCCATAAAAAAAGAGTGAAATTTTACCATTTGCAACAACATGGATAGATCTAGGAAGTTAATGCTAAGCAAAATAAGTCAGTAAGAAAAAGACAAATGCCACTCATATATGGAATTTAAGAAGCAAAACAAATGAGCAGAAGGAAAAAGAGAGAAGGAGGCACAAATCAAGAAATACAGTCTTAACTACAGAGAACAAACGGACGGTTACCAGAGAGGAAGTAGGTGGAGGGATGTGTGCAAGAGGTGATGGGGACGAAGGTGCACACTTGTTGTCATGCACACTGTGTGATTAAAATAAAAACTTTTTTTAAAAGGAGTGGTAAATTAATTTGCTAGGCAAAACTAGAAAGAGATTAAATGTGGAAAAGAAAAATTTATACCATGTCTCAGATTAATTACCTAAAATTTATTTCTGAGAAAGGAAATAATTTGATAATAAATTCTATTCTACTCTAAATTCTAGCCAATTCAATATTTTATGTATGCACATAAATTATATATGTACACAACTGTGCAATTTCTCCCTCAGTTCTATTTCATAATAGCTTCATAAACTTGGGCAGATTTTTTTAATAAATAAATAAACTTTTTTAAACTTCAGCTTCCTCATCAATAAAACGTGTGTAATAAAAATTATCTGCAGGTTGTTATGAGAAGAAATTATAACAGACACACACACATAGAAAATCTCAAAAAATTCATCTCCTCTGTCCCCTTTCTCAGAAGGATGTGCTCCGCTTGGTCAAGAAAAAGGAAGACACGGGATTTAAGAAACAAGAAATCCAACAAAGGAGGGCAACAGAGGGAATCACATCCCATCTCCTGGTGATGGCAAGGATAGCCCAAGAATAACCTCTGGGTTGGAGCCGGAAGATGGAGAGCTAGTGGAGAGATATCACTAACAAAATCAAATCTGGCAGACTGCCTGTCATGTTTGATGATAGCAAGAATCTATAAATAAGCAATTGATACATAGAGAAGTACGTAAAAATTATAGCTACTAACTCCAGGATACTCAACAGCATACAACAAAAGAAAATGAAATAAAAACAAGCTGTATGGCTCAGCCGCGGATAATATTTACAGTCAGTATATTTTCTAAATGCGGTAGTGAGCTAACCAAACATATTGGGATGACAGAAGGAGGACTGTGAGAATGCCCAAGCCTCACCTCCCAGAACCAGGAACCATGAGAGAAAGCTACAAAGTAATCAAGAAATGAAAATACAAGCATGCTTTTTGATAACAATGATAAATCCCAGAAGAAATAGCTAAAAGTCAAACCATTCCACAGAGTGTACGTCAACAAGACAATTGCAGTCGCTCATCCTGCGCATCCCCATCCGCAATTCCTCTTTCCCAGAAGAAACCACTTTCACTCCTCCTTTTCACTTTCACTTTCACCTCGTATTTGCCACCATATTTCTATAAGAAAGAGACAGACTGCAGGTGTAACTACCTATCACAGGGCCTTCTAGTCCATGCAAGCAGTTAGTCCTTCTGTGTTGTTATCATGGTTACATGAAGCAAGTCATCTATGTCATGTTACAGACAGCAGGATGTGGGCGCCCGGGTGGCTCAGTCAGTTAAGTGTCTGCCTTCAGCTCAGGTCATGATCCCAGGGTCCTGGGATCGAGCCCCACATTGGGCTCCTTGCTCAGTGGGGAGCCTGTTTCGCCCTCTGCCTCTGACTCTCTTTCTCTCTCTCTCTGTCTCTCCTGTATAAATAAATAAAATCTTAAAAAAAAAAAATCGAGATGCATCAGGAGACACACTCCTAGAATGGAAAAAGATCCCAAAGTGCTATGCAAGGAACCCTGTGCACTGACAGTCAGCGACTGGATGCCTGTTCTACCCTACCTTCTGATACGGGCACGGGCAATACACTGAAAGAAAAGGAAAAGGGAAGATTTTAAGATCTGGACATTCTTTCAACTTCAAAAAGATAAATAATCCTGAATTGTCCTTTTAAAAGAAAATATAGACCTTGGAAATACCTGCTGTATTTCAAAGACACCAGAAAATAATAGCTAACACTTACATAGTACTTATTACTGTCCAAGCACTATTCAAGAAAACAAGCCTCTATCAGATTCAATAAATGTGGAAAATATGTGGTAAATATACAATTTTAGGCCCTTTTTCACAGAGGAGGAAATGGGAGACACAGAGAGGTTAAGTGATTTGTTTGAGATTGCATAGCTAGTAAATGTAGAGCCAGATCTGGAACCCACACAGCCTGATTCCGAGGTCACTGCTCTTCACTACACGTGGAATGAGATCCAGAGACCCCTGCTTGGATCTGGGTCTCTTAGGCACTGATGAGAAGTTAGGCAGGGGAAGACAGCCATGGAACCCTGTCTATATGGGTACGACTGTCTGTGTTGGGGGTGCCACTCACCGAGGGGTGATTGAGAATGAGCTGGTTGTTATCAGAAGAGCATTTGAGGTTACTGCTGTGCCAAGGCCTATTCTGGACCCAAAGCTCCAGAGGAAAGGTATATGCCATACCTCACAATAGAATTCCTCTCATAAACCTACTGCAGCTTTCCAGAATGGAGGCTCGCTGCAACACGAAGGGGAAAAAAAAATGACATCTAATCAAAGCTGGGAAATGATTCATTTTTTGCTCCAGAGGAGAAACACTGAATCTAGGGGCTGCAAAGGCAGAAAGTCCTCTATAGCCAATCGGGAATGACCACGCTGAATGTGCCCCTACTCGCAGAATAGGTAGATGAAGACAAGGATGAAACATAGAACCCTAGACCCAAAGTGCTCTGAAAAAGAGCATTTCTCAACTCCAGTGAGTTTTAACGGTGTTTCAAAAAGAAAGAAAAAATTTTAAGACATGAAAAGCCCTATTTCCACGAACTTCATGATCAGGGACCAGAGCAGGGCAGGCCTTCAACAAATCTGGTCAGATTTTTCTACATTGTCAGTAAAACTGTTGAATGCATCCCTAATCCACACCAGAGGAGTCTACCGCATGTTCTAAGATCCCCTGGAGTGACTTGAGAGTCCATAATAGACACCTTCAGAACACAAACAGGACCATTTCAGTGAAGTATCTCACTGCAGAGTGGCTTGACCTCTTGCTCTTTCCCAGCCTTGCCCAAGCGCTTGGCTGCCCGCAGAGAGAAAAGCAGCAGAGTCTCAGAGACTGAGAGTGGAGGCATTTTTTGCTCAAGAGTTCAGCTTTCAGGGAAGAGATCACGATTAACCCCCGGCTTAGTATGTTATTAAACTTGTCCAATTTTTGCAAAACAAAATATAAATCACACAAGAAGTTGCTCTTTTTAGTTGCCCAACCCAACACCATGTTGATTCTGTTAGACACAGGTGGGCCTACTTCTGAGACCTTATGGGTCAGTCACGGTCACTTTTCTATTGGAAAGCTTGGTCTGGCCAAGGTCGGCCCTGGAAGACCGGAAGAAGCAGACTCCCTGCTGGGCAGGGAGCCCAATGTGTGACTGGATCCCAGGACCCTGCGATCATGACCTGAGCCAGAGGCAGATACTTAAGCAACTGAGCCACACAGGCACTCTTGTTATTGACAACTTTAGGAACTACTCCTTGATAAAAACTCCTTAATATTAGAGGGAAACTAAGGAATTGAATGAGGACTATGTCTTTCAGAACCCACTGCAATCAGTAATAATAACGGGGCAAGAGATGATTTAAACATCTTGCCAGGTCTCTGTCAAGACAGAGATCTAAGGCACTTACATTTAGAATGTAGATGTGATCAGAGAAACAACAAACTATGTTGGTATCTTAATATGAGTATTTTAAGCTGTTGAGACATTTTTTAATTCTATCACTAAGTTATGAAACACAATTTTGGGCTGCTTTGAGTAATTAGGAGGGTGTTTTTCCTGAAATTCCCCATGTGTCTATAGTAAAAACATCTGTCCAACATCTGCCAAGAGTAAGAATGCACACATTGAGGAAGATTGCTTTTGTTCATGAACAACAAACCTTCAGTGACAGTCAAAAAAAAAAAAAAAAAAACTAAGCTTTTTATTTTCGCTGAAATTATGTTTTTGATTTCTGGCATTACAAAAGAAGTATTTAAAATGTAAATTGATTCACAGTGGTCCTGTTAACTGAGGCCAGCTGTGCAGATGAGGACTAGACATCATTCGTTCTCATAGTACTCTTGTTTCCCTTCCTTGGTTCCCTCCACAGGCACCCTCCCAGCAAAAAACACATTATACTATCTGCTCAGTATCATTAAGGTGCAAACAAATAAAACCAATTCACAATTTACAGATCCCTGGGGGAAAATGCTTCCAATATTTCATACGAGAGATCAAACTTTTAATCTATTAAAATGAAAAAATATACAAATCCTATGGCCTGGTGAAATTGTTTCTTGATTTCTACCCTCATCTGTCAACATTTCATCAAAGAAGTAGGACCACTAGGAAATTGTATGTATATTTATGTAGGAAATAAATAGATATATTTGGGGTTTGACCTTATGCAATTGTGAGACCTGATTGCAAAGTCTTTGTGTAGCTGTTTCTGCCTTTGGTGCTGGAGCCTGAAATTCACAGGGCCACAATCAGGAAGGAAAAATAGAAGTTCTGTGGCAGATGGAAGAATGAACCGGAACCTCAGAGTCTGAACCTGAAGCCACAAGGGAGGATGGGAATCTGCATAAGTCTCTCATCACAACCAAACCTCTCACTTGGATGATGAGAATGTCCTACCGGAGAAGCAGGCACTTATCATCATGGAGCTAAACCCAGGAGTAAGAAAAGCTGCATTAGGAGATCAGGCGGGAGCAGGCCTGGAGGTGGCCTTGTTTCCTGCCACAGGCAATCAAAGGACCCAGTGGATAGGCTTCCAGGTGTGTGAGCCTCAAAACATCCAGGCTGGTACCGACCTTCCAAAAATAAAAATGCATATGGCTCCTGCTAACTTCCACTTTCCAAATCTCATGAAAAATGTCTCTTAGACCCTGCACTATATAGGAACTGTATAGGAAAGGGAAACCCAAGAATCATAGGTCTAGCTTGGCAAAGTTGAAAAAATGCAAATCTGTTGTACTACCCTAAACAAACATGCCCAAGGGATCAGGGGCAGAATATCCATGTTATATTGTATTTATTAAAAATAGGAATAATTTAAAGGTCCCTTAATACCTGAGCTACATCCATACAAGACATATTGTAATTCCAACAAAGGAGGTCGAGAAACACACTAACCCAGAAGAGTTCTTAGTCATTGTGTTGGACATAAAAAGTAAGAGTTGTAGGACAGTATGGTAGCATGTTTTTAAAGCACATAACACAAGATATTACTAAATAGTCCCAAGTGAACATTCGTTCATTCAATCAACATATACTTAGCACCGACTATATGTCAGATACTCTTCTAAACACAAAGGGCAGAGCAAGTTTAAAAAACTCTGCCATCAGGGAGCTTATATTCTAGTTGAGGAGACAATGAAAAGTAAATAAGTAAAGCAAGTCATGCTTAGGGGTAATAAAGGCTACAAAGGCAAGAAAAAAGAAAAAAGTTGGGAAATAGAAGAATGAACAGTGGGGAGGCCAGGCAAGGTTTCACTCAGAAGATGGTATGTAAGCAAAGATTAAAGGAGATGAAAGGGCTATCTCTGTGCATATCTGGGGGAAGAATGTTCTAGGCAGTGAAACGAATATGCACAAAGCCCTGGGGCATGAGTGTGTGGTGTGTTGGAAGAATAGCAAGGAGACCAGTGTAGAAATACATAAAGAGGAGTGGAATCATAATCAGGTCAAACAGAACCTTTTAGGCCATACTACAGACTTGAGATTTTACTCAGAGATAGAAGTCCCTGGAGGGTTCCACGCAGGAAATCTGCAGATGGAACCACATTATTCAGGCTACTGTGTTAAGACAGGATTGCAGAGAGACCAGAGTGAAAACGGACATGGGTTAGGGTTAAGTGGCTACAACAATAATGCCGGTGAAAGATTGCGTGGCTGTGCCCCAGATGGTGATGACGAAGCAGTTGGGTTCCGAATACATTTCCAAGGTAGAGCCTACAGGGTTCTCTGACAAACCGTAAGAAAGAAAGTCAAGGTCAACTCTAAGCAAAGCCTGTCAACCTGAGCAACTGAAGTAGGAGAAGCTGTGAGAGTAGGAGATTGAGAGGAGATGAGGGTTGGACTGGTTAAGTCTGACACATCCACTAAACATCCTAATGGAGACGTCAAGTGGCTTGTCTTTTTGAAGCCAGAATCTTGCACACATATTAAAGACAGGCCTGGCTCCCACAGCTCTAACTCCCACTGGATTACTCTTGCAGTTAACTGGTCTACATGTAACCTCCAGAAGTTCAAAATACTTCTGAGGCTCCAACTTTGTACTTGGAAATAAGAAAATACAGTGGACCTTCATTTCTCAGTCATCTTGCTTATACTACCCATACCAGAAAGCAAATTGGACTTAAACTGCCTACTTAACCATAAACACAAACACCGGGGGAAAATGAGAAGGCATTTGGCTACTTAGACTAAATTAATCACCTACTTGAATTAAATCTTTTTTTCTTCCTTGTTGCAGGTAACCAGTTGTGTGGCTAAATTATTCAAACATTTAAATGTGTTGATGTAGCTTATATTTTTGTTTTGCTTTATTAGACTTACATGGGGAAGAATGATCTATAAGCCTTGTGCCATCATTCTCCTTTTGTTTTACAACAAACTTCTGGGTTTGTGAATATTTGTTTCTTGAGGTAAATTCACTGAAATTTACCACAGAGACTGAACTCTAAGGTTCTAGTCTCCAATTGGGTGAATCTAATTTCACAGAAACAGTGCAAGGCTAAATTATCTTACCCCAAGGCATTGAAAATATAGATGTTTCGGGCGCCTGGGTGGCTCAGTTGGTTGAGCAACTGCCTTTGGCTCAGGTCATGATCCCGGAGTCCCGGGATCGAGTCCCATATCGGACTCCCGGCTCTGCGGGAAGTCTGCTTCTCCCTCTGACTTTCTCCCCTCTCATTCTCAGTCTCTCACTCTCTAATAAATAAATAAAAATCTTAAAAAAAAAAAATATAGATGTTTCAAATATGGATGAATGGTATGAATAGCGAAATAATCTTTTAAATCTTTTAAAATCAGATTTTTATGTTACTATTTTTTAAAGATTTATTTATTTGTTTGTTTTAGAGGGTGAGGAGGAGTAGAGGGAGAGGGAGAAAGAGAATCCAAGCAGACTCTCTGCTGGTGCAGAGCCTGACACAGGGCTCGATCCCACAATCCCGAAACCATGACCTGAGCCGAAATCAGGAGTCGGAAGCTCAACCAACTGAGCTACTATTTTTAATTTTGTACTATCAATTGCTTTAAATTAATTCATAGGCATTTGTTTCCATTAATATGAAAGAGTCAGCTTGTCTTCTTCTTTCCTTTTTCTTTGGTTCTCAGATATGAGGGACTGTGAGACTAAATAAATCATTATATATTCTACATGCAATTCTCTTGTGACAGCCTTTCAAAAAAGAATTAGGAGGTTTGAATATTAAATGCCAACAATCCATGACTAGGATAAGGTCAGTTTCAAGGATAAAGACATTTTTGAATTGAGTAGTTTGTAACAGTTGCATAAAAACAATTTCAACAATAAGGTTCTGTTTATTGTGTATCTAATTTATGAAGAAAGTCATTGCCCTCCAGTAACTTCACTTAAAAAGAGGAGAAAATATATACATTCTCTGTCTTCCTCTCCCTTCCTCCCTCCTGCTCTCTGTCTCTCTCTCACACAGATGCGCATGCACATACACACACACATACTTGCATACACATCACTGAATTGAATTCAGATAAATTCAGATAAAACACACGCTTTTTTCAGATAACACAAGCAAAGCCAGCCTGTTGATAATGTTCTGAAAACTTCCCTTGTGAAAACAATATCTATGTTTGTATTAGTATTGATTTTCCAAGTTTTAACTGTTATCAATGTCACAAATCTTTGTGTAAATATGATTAATTCACACTAAATTTTATATTTCAAATATTAAGCCAACCTCACTAGACAATACTTTTTTGGGGCTGACAAAATTACATATATTTAGGAGTAATTATTCTTTATCTACCAGTTCTATGCACATATTAATAAAGCTCCTAAAACATGAATACTTCTAAAAGCACACAAAACTGGGGTCCCCTGGGTGGCTCAGTCATTAAGCAGCTGCCTTCAGCTCAGGTCATGATCTCAGGGTCCCGGAATCAAGCCCTACATCAGGCTCCCTGCTCAGCGGGAAGCCTATTTCTCCCTCTCCCACTCCCCCTGCTTGTGTTCCCTCTCTCACTGTGTATCTCTCTGTCAAATAAATAAATAAATAAAAATCTTAAAAATAAAAAAATAAAAGCACACAGAACTATCATTATTGTCGGAAAAACATGAACATTGACTCAATGTGGTAAGGTGTGGTAATGCATTTTAGTTATATAGCAGTATATCTCATATTTTTCAGGATACACATTAGGGTGTGTATAATCCTTAGGTCTTTAAAATACTCTATAGAAAGGCATCAATAAAGGACATGTGCAAAATCTTGATAATAATGGGTGATGTGTATATGGAAGTTCATTAGCTGTTTTCTCTTGTGCATGTCTGAAATTTTTCATAATAAAACAAAATCAATCCACTTGTTTCTACCAGTCAATACCCTTTTTATTAACAGTAATAAGAAATTTCAAATAGAAATATGATTCTTTAATAATGTCATTCCTATGTTGATGAAGTCAAAAATATCTTGATCTAGGCTGCATATCTAGACTAACTGTGTCCAAATAGAGAGTAAGGAGGAGTATTTGGGGAAAGAATATTTTTTTCTAGGTACTTTAGGCATGGTCGCATTTAATCCACACAATGACTCTGGAATTTCTATATTGTTGATGCAAAAACTGAGACCTAGAAAAAGGTTGAATAACTTGCTGAATTCACCCAAATAGTAACTGCTGAAATTGGGATATGACTCTAGATTTGAGAACTTCTAAATATTATTCTGTCTTAACCAGACTTATGGGTCTTTAGGGGAAATTTCTGAAGAAATTTCAACCACCACCATTAATGTTAATAAAAACCCTAAAGCACAGTTGTGATCTTGTGCCTTTCTGCTAAAGACCTTTAAATGTTCTCTTATCAGCTAAGAGAGTACAACAATTTTAAGGAGGCTTAACCATGTGTGCTCTTAATAAATGGCTCCAGTCCTGCCCATCTGACTTCAATCCCCACAAGTCCTTCCATATACACTGTGATGGTTAATATTATGTGTCAGCTTGACTGGGCCATGGGGTGTTCAGACATTTGGTTAAACCTTATTCTGGATGTGCCTATGAGGGTTTTCTGGATGAGATTCACATTTGAATCAACAGACTGAGTAAAGCAGATTCATCTTCTCAATGTGGGTGGGCTGCAACCAATCCACTGAAGGACTGAATAGAACAAGAAGACAGAATAAGAGAGAATTCGTTCTCTCTGCCTGAATGTCTTCAAGGCAGGACATTGGTCTTCTCCCGCATTCAAATTTTGACTCAGACTTGAATTTACATCATCAGCTGTCCTGGTTTTCAGGCCTTTGGACTAAGAATAGAACTGTACCAATGGCTCTCCTGAGTATA
The DNA here is from genome assembly GCA_028533885.1 of Nasua narica. Lineage (NCBI taxonomy): Eukaryota > Metazoa > Chordata > Mammalia > Carnivora > Procyonidae > Nasua > Nasua narica. The sequence goes on from CM052799.1 coordinate 96,816,983, forward strand.
GGCTTCCTGACTACAGTTCCTGGGACTTCTCAGCCTCCATAACTGTGTGAGCCAAATCCTTATATTTCAATTTCTAACTCTAACTCTATCTTTCATGTATGTATATAATAATCATTAACAAAATACTATAGAAATATGTACATTAGGGGCCATATCTGGTGAGATCCCAGACAGAAACGAGGAATATGTTATAGGAAACTGGAGGAAGGGCAATCCTAGTCATAAAGTGGCAAAGACCGCACTGCATTTTGTTCATGGTCTACTGTTGTTTGGAAGGCAGAATTTGCAAGTGATGAAACTGCATATTTAGCTGAGGAGATTTCTAAACAAGTGTTTAAAGTGGGTTCCTCCTCCTTGCTTGTACTAAAATGCAGGAAGAAAGAGATGCAATAAAGAAGGATTTAGTCAACAAAAAGGAACTAAAACTTGGAAGATTTGGAAAGCTCCCATCCTGCCCATTTTGTGAATAATGAGAAAGTGTGTTCAGAGGAGAACACCAAAGACTGGATTATCACTCAGTAAAGAAATTATAGGATTGTATGTGCAGGGACATTGCCAGATTAAGACTCAAAGCAAGGGAGACAGAGACAACTTCTAACCAAAGCTACACAAGTAGGACTATCCAGAGCCACAGGGGCCGGACTATCTGGAGCCGTAGGGGCGGCATCATCACCCAGAAGAGCCACGCGGCAAGTCTGCCTTCCTGGTGGGTCCAGAAGGTGAGGCATTGAACCAAAGGGAGTTAAACTCAAGCCTTGAAATCTGATGGAGTTTACTTTTCTGGGTACTGGACTCCTTTGGGACCCATCATCCCCTTCTTCCTCCTGATTCTTCCCTTTTGTAATGGAAATGTTTATCCTACCCCAGTCCCACCACTGTACTTTGGAAGCACAGCAGTTATCTGGTTTCACAGTGTTATACTGTGCTTTATAATAAGAAATACACATGTGGCTCCCATCCTAGTTTTTGGCACAGAGCTCTTAAAAGCCTAAATGTGTCTGTGATGACAGCAATAAAGGTGTCTCTTATTATGTTAATACCGTGGGTTTGGAAGATGCCTCTGCCTGGGAGCTGGTTACCAGGGGAACCAACCAAGAATAGAGGGTTGGAACTTTCAATCCCACCCCCTGATTTCCAGGAAAGGGAGAGGGACTGGAGGTTGACTCAGGCACCAGTGGCCAATAATCTAATCAATTATGCCTGTGCAATGAAGCCATAAAACCCAAAAGGACAGGGTTTGGAGAGCTTCCAGGTTGGTGAACGTGTGGAGATCTGGGAAGGTAGCATGCCCTGAGAGAGCCCAGAAGTTCCATACCTGTTCCCTCTATCTTGTCCTCTGCATCTCTTTCATCTGTTCCAGAGTTACATCCTTTTGTAATAAAAGGTGATCTAGTAAGCAAAATGCTTTTCTGAGTTCTGTTGGCTGTTCTAGCAAACTAGTCAAACCAAAGGAGGGGGTCATTGGGACCACCGATTTATAGCCAGTTAGCCACAAGTTCAGCAAACAATCTGGGCTTACAATGGGCATCTGAAGGGGAAGCATGTGGGGGCAACTCTGTCTTGTAGGACTGAACCTTTAACCTGTGGAATCTGATGCTATCTTTGGGTACCTAGTGTCAGAAGCGACTTGAACTGTAGGACAGACACCCAGCTGGTATTCAGAGAATTGCTTAGTAGTAACGTACACAAATACACCCGCATTGGAAATTGGGTCTCAGAACACTTTTCACATGGGTTCACAGGTGGAGAGAAATTTTGCATCAGGATGAGTCATGCCATGCCTTGGGTCTCACTCATGTGTGCCTCAGATGACATTTAAATGAGACTTTGAACCTTAGGCGTTCGAGTTGATGCTGGAATGAGACAGAACTTTTGTGACTTGGGGAATGGAGTGAATGTATTTTGCATGCAAGAAGGACATGGATTTTGGAAGGCCAGAAGAAGAGTGCTGTGGACTAAATCAACTGTATCCCTCCATGATTCATATGTAGAACGCTACTTCTCAATGTACAGTAGTTAAAGATGGAACTTAGAGAGATAATTGGGTTTGCATGATGTCACGAAGGAGCTGCCTTCATGCTGGAATTGGTGCCAGAGTCACTGTGAGATCGAAAAGAAGGGGACACATGGGCTCTTTCTCTCACCACCAAATGAGCACAGGATGAGGGCATCCATCTGGAAGCCAGGAGGAGAGAATGCACCAGAACCCGACCATGCTGGCACCCCAGTCTTAGACATCCAGCCTCCAGAACTGTAAGAAATAGATTTCTGTTGTCTGAGTCATTTTGCCTGTGAGGCTCCTTGTGGCAGCCCAAGTAGACTAAAGCACCCATCCACCTTCTGGCCATGGGTTCTGTTGTTTCTCTTGCACATGTCACCCCTCTACCTAAAATGTCCTGATCCTCTGGAAAGCAACAACAACAACAACAACACTCATCCTTCAAGAGTCAGTTCAAATCCATATTCTCTGCAAAGGTTTCTAAGCCTCCAAGGAAGATTAAATGGTCTTGCCACCTTGATACCCTCAGCCTGCATTACAGTGGGCAGAGTTCTGTAAGGACAGTTCATACAGTGTTCCGCCCCATTTTCTACAATCCTTATAAATCTTTAAATCCTAGGGTCTTTGCAGTAAACAGTGAGGAGGTATTCATCTAGGCAAGTGGCAATGGGAGGCCTAAACAATGATTGGGCAGAAGCAACAGATAAAAGGAACTCACGCAAGGGAGGTTGGGGAAGTAATATGCAGTAGGATTTGGTCATTGTCTCTGGAGGGTGTAATGGTTATTATTCCAATTGTCATTCTCTCTTGTCAACTATTTTCATGTTCTCATCCTCCTCTACTGGTTCTTTCTTCCAGGGCTTTAAACATTAAAACAAGAAATTGAGGGCATGTGGTAGCTCAATCAGTTAAACATCTGACTTGATTTCGGCTCAGGTCATGACCTCAGGGTTGTGAGATGGACCCTCACGTCAGGCTCAGTGTTGAGTGTGGAGCCTGCTTAAGATTCTCTCTCTACCCCTCTGCCCCTTCCCCCATTTTTCTGCCTCTTAAAACACACACACACACACATGCACACACACGCACACAAGCAAATCAAAGATCCAGAAACCTCCTTGATCCCCACAGCCAGAGAGTAGCTCACCTTTTAATCCCATCCAAACATCTTAATACAGTAGCCTTTCTCTTTCTACTAATGCTCAACCCACTGCTATCCAGCTACTGGCCCCACCACTCCTCCAATACACTTACGAGTGACCTCCTAATTGTCAAATCTGAAGCATAAGTTTAGTCTGTATTTTCCTAGATCTCTCTGTTTTATTGAGCACTATTAAACCCAGTCGCCTTGAAAATATCCTTTCCTTTGACTACTGGGTACACTGTAGGTTCTAGCCTTCCTCCTCTACCATCATTCTGGCCTCCTTTTACTTTGACCACTTGAGGGTTTCCCCCACATTTAAGAGTTCTTTCCTTGGGCCCATTTCTCTCCCTTTGTCATCTCTTTACATACATACCATCTTGGTTTTAATCAGCATACAATGATAACCCATCTGTTTCTAACTTCTTTTTTTTAAAAGATTTATTTATTTATTTGAGAGAGAGAGAGGGAGGGAGGAAGAGAACATGAGCATGTGGACACGGGAGGACGGGCAGAGGGAGAGACTCTCAAGCAAACTCCTAGCTGAGTATGAAGCCCCACACAGAACTCTATCTCACAACCCATGAGGTCATGATTTGAGCCAAAACCAAAAGCGAGACACTCAGAAGTCCCTGTTTCTCTAGCCTCTAGGTCATTTACCTAGGTACCTGCTACTTGAATGTCCTGCAGACAGCACCATCTTGCCATGCCCCAAGCTAATTAATAGATTCCCCCAATACAAATGCTGCTATTATTCCTACATTATTTATCCCTGTTGGTGGCCATGACATTCATACAAGACAGAAATCTGTGAATCGTCCTTGGTGCCTTTCTTAACATTACTTCCCACATAAAATCTGTCAGAACATGCTAATGTCAATCATTTCCTTGATTCCTCCCTTCCCTTCACCCCCATATCCAAATGGTCTCGGAGTTTTTCTGATTTAAATTCCCAACTACTTCTGAAGTCTACTCCTTTTTCTCCTAACTCAAAAAATATTGTTAAAAGAGAGCCACTCTGCTTATCTCTATTTCAGTCCAGACTTCTAACTCCTCTCTCTTCCTCTGTCATTCTTCCTTCAAATAAACCCATCACACAGCCACCAGGACTGCCAGCCTAAAAACACATATCCAACCATGCCTAAAATTCTGCAATGACACCTCAAAGTATAGGGAAAAAATCAAATTTTTAGGATAACACATGATGCCCTCCACGATATGGTCCAGTGGTTTCCAAACTTTTAAAAATAAGGACCCACAGTAACAGAAACACTTATGACTCATGCGCATACATTTAGGTAACTGAAGCCATGCTTATCGTTACTATGTGTGACATCTATTCTATTCAATTTCATTTTTAGTTGTCAGCCCACATTGACTTGAAAAGCACAGGTCTTCTATCAGCCTATCTCTGAAGTCTCATTTCACTACTTCCTAAGACATACAAGATACTCAGGCAACACTAGACTGAGCGAATGAGTGAACAAAGGAACAACTCAGAGATACACAATAGTTAAAGATGCTGAAATGTTATTATTTTGAAAAATCTGAGAAGTTGGAAAGCAATAATTAAGACTTGTCTGACTAAATAAGAGTGAAATTCAAAATTAAGCTGTGCATCAGTTATCTTTAGCCATGTGACAAATCACCCCAAAACTTAGTGGCTAACAACAGCCTGATTTACTATGTTTGATGAATCTGTGAGCTGGCTGAGTAGTTCCTCTGATGGTTTCACAGGGGCTTGCTCCCCCATTCAGCTGGTGACTCAGCAGAAAATAAAAGGGCCTGGATGGCTTCTCTCTCATGTCTGGTGCTTGATGCTGACTCCTGGCTGGAGTGCCTCAGTTCTTGGCCCCATAGCCTTTCACCTTCCCAGAGGCAAGACTGGCTTCTTACAAGTGTCTGGGAAGCATCCATGAGGACAAAGGCAGAAGCTGCAAGATCTTTGGAGGTCTGGGCTCTGAATTTCATACAACATCAATTCAAGCAAAACAAATCACAAGACCAGTGCAGATTCAAGGAGAGAAAAATACAGTCTACCCCAGGCTCCTTAGTAATCAGCTTACTAATCCTATTTCTTTTTTTCGTTTTTTTTTTTTTAACAACTTAATTTTATTTTTTTCAGTGTTTTGAGATTCATAGTTTATGCACTACCCCAGGTACTCCATGTAATACATGCCCCCTTTAATACCCACCACCAGGCTCACCCAACCCTCCACCCCTCTCCCTTCCAAAAACCTTCAGTTTGTTTCGCAGAGTCCACAGTCTCTCATGCTTCGTCTCCCCCTCCAACTTCCCCCAATTCACTTTTCCTTTCCTTCTCTTAATATCCTCCATGCTGGGGCACCTAGGTGGCTCAGTGGGTTAAAGCCTCTGCCTTCGGCTCAGGTCATGATCTCAGGGTCCTGGGATCGAGCCCCCCATAGGGCTCTCTGCTCAGCAGGGAGCCTGTTTCCTCTCTGTCTGCCTGCCTCTCTGCCTCCTAGTGATCTCTCTCTCTCTCTGTGTCAAATAAATAAATAAAATCTTAAAAAGAAAAAATATCCTCCATGCTGTTCCTTATGCTCCACAAGTAAGTGAAACCAGATGATAATTGACTTTCTCTGCTTGACTTATTTCACTCAGCATAATCTCCTCTAGTCCCGTCCATGTTGACACAAAAATTGGGTATTCATCCCTTTTGATGGCTGCATAATATTCCATTGTATATATGGACCACATCTCAATCCTCCTATTTCTATCAATAATCTCCTTCTATAATTTTTTTCTCTTTGTCCTTTTCATTTTGACATCTATAGTTGAAGAAAAAAGGGCATGCAAGCTCTTAAATGTGAAGACATAAAGAAGCAGAAAGGTAAGGAGGTTTGGGGGGGTTTGTTTCCTTTTGTATTTAATCAACCATCAGCTGAAATCTGGTTTAGCTAGGAATTTTTGATGTTGGGTTTTGACCCTTAATTTGGAAGTACATAACAGGTCAGATATGCTAACCATCCACAGGCAGTGTTTGGTTTGTCCTTCCCAGAGGAAAAATAAGGCCTTAAATGCTGAGGCAAAAACTGTTTTGGAGGTATACACTGCTGATTTCTCTTTCCTTAGTAGACCTGCCTCACTCAGACTGATCCCTCTGATGTCATATGTTCACAAGGATCATAAGACTTCTTGTCTTACAGACTATCTTCGGTTGGCCTCCAGTAAATGCAGTAGCTACAGCCAAAGGAAGTGTGCACAGTCTGCTGGAAGCAGTCTCTCAAAGTCTGCGAGTTTTGCCTACAGCTGTGATAAAAAGAACAGATTTAGCATAGATCTCTGAAAACCAGGAACGGGGCAAAAGCAAATTGTCTAGGCTTGCCCAGTACCTTCACAATGATCTGCAGGTTATTTAATACTCCCTGTTTCAATCAAAGTCTGTCTCAGTTTCTGAAAATGTTACAGAACCATACCAGAGATGCCCAGTTCTAAATGCCTCATCCAATACTGACTTTCCCTTTAAATTAATTCAACTGCCAAGTCAACTGGCTGAAATGCTAAACTCTCAATAAAATGCGCGTTTTTCTTTTTTTTTTTTAAAGCAATGTATCAAAGAACAATTTAAGAATCTAATGCAATTTTGAATCAGACAGCCTTTATGAATTTAGTTTCCATTTATTCAACAAATGTTTGTCATATTAATTTATAAAACAGTGTATAGTGAGTATATATTCTGTGCCAGGTACTATTCCAAAGGTAAAGGAATAGCAGTGTGCAAAACAAAGTTCTTGCCTTCTTGGAGCTGACATTCTACAAGAAAGACAGTGTGGAAGATATAAAGATCAATCAGTCTCTTAGATTCTGGTCTCAAAGTGCTTTCGAGACTAATTAGACAACAAAAAAGTGTTATAAGAGGAACCAAAATATTCTTTAAGACTTTAGAAGAAGCAGCAACCACTTCCCAGTGGCAGAACCAGGAAAAAGGGTTCAATCAAGCCTTTAAACTGGACTTGAAGAACAGATAAGACTCACAACTGCAAATGAAGTAGGAAGAGGATTCCAGGACAAGAGAAGAGCATGAGCAAGAATGCAGGATTGGAGAGTGGGGCTAGTGATTCCATGTGGCAAAGTGTTGGTTCCAAGGAGAAGAAGAGTAGAAAGAAAGTTTAGAAAGGCAAGTTGTAGCCTTGGGCCAACCACAATCTTTGAGGTCTTAAACACTAAGAAAAAAAAAATCCTCACCTACCATAAAATAGATTATTAAAAACAATACAAAGATGAAAGTTTGTTTACACTGTTCCTCATATAATTCTGATCTTTCCTGTGACAGCATCTGTAACAAAGAATCTGATTCTATTCTGGATGCCTGACTGCAGACATTTTTTTTAATGTTACCCCTCCTTCTTCCCTTCTGCCCTCCATCTGGGCAAGCTGATAAGAAAGCCCTCCTGCTGCCTCCCTTGGAATCAGTGGGGAGGTTCGAACCATACAGGAACTCTCAATTGGGCCCCGCCTCCTAACTGCCAGAAAAACCTGGACCCAGTCTTCTTTCCCTGCTCTCTCTTGTCATTTTGGACCTCCTTGGGAGGTTACTAATAAATCTCATACATTTTGTGTGTGTGTGTGTGTGTGTGTGTGTGTGTGTGTCATCATCATTCTTGATAATGAACCAATTCTGGATGGGGCCCATCCTGCATGGAGTGGCTGCAATAACTACTTTTGATATTCTTTTTAAAAAAGTAATGTTTTGCGGGGGGGCCTTTGTGGCTCGGTCCTTAAGCATCTGCCTTCATCTCAGGTCATAATCTTAGCCAGGGTCCTGGATCAAGTCCTATATTGAGCTCCTTGCTTAGTGGGAAGCCTGCTTCTCCCTCTACCTGCTGCTCCCCTTGCTTGTGCTCGCTCGCTCTCTCTCTTTCTCTGTCAAATAAATAATGAATAAATAAATAAATAAAATGTTTTTAGGGGCGCCTGGGTGGCTCAGTCAGTTAAGCTGCTGACTTCATCTCAGGTCATGATTTCAGGGTCCTGGGATCCAGCCCTGCATGGGGTTCCACCTTCATGGGGAGTGCTGTGTCTCTCTCAAATAAATAAAATCTTTTAATAAAAAAAAGGTAATGTTTTTAAAAAATCTAAGTCCTCTGCTCTGTAATGTCCATTGGGAAATGCAGCAATTTGAAACCAGACCATAGAGTCTTAAGTGCTAAGGTCACTGGAATATTAAAAATGTTTCCTCTGTAAAGGATCCGCATCTTTGCAGTTATTTGAAACACTGGATAATATATATACTCTAAATATACAATAGACCCTGAGTAGAAGAATATTTTTGCAATACTTGTTGCAATGCCCACAGTTTGATACAATGAAAGTAAATCTGACAGAGAAAAAAAAAGAGGAGATATGCACTTCCCCTAAAATAAGTAATGATGAGAATTTCGGCAAATTTTCACTTACTCAGTAACTGTTTATCAAGTATTTACCATGGGCAGTGCATTCTGCTTGTGTCCCCATAGGATGTAGAAACAGGTTTGTTTCTTCCTATAGTTTCTTTACATGCAGACCTAAGACATGCATTCAAACAGGTGCACCTCAGGTGGTTAATTTGCCTAACCAAAGATGAAATGAATCAATCAATGATGAAAATGAAGTAATCCTCACTTAGCTCATTATGAGCCACTTATATGCAAGCCATTTGAGGGGTATTAGGCTCTATTCCGGGATGCATTTCATATACAAGTCATTCCTTGCAGAAAACAAACTGCATTGAAATTTCTAAAAGCTGGTAATTCTAGATGATGAATAGCATTTTTCTAAACCACCAAATAAAAGCTTTTATGAGGCTACTGACATGATTCTCATAATTGAATATATTTTGACAGTCATACTCGAGTATTTTATCTTTGATGGTATGTTACACCCTTTTGAAAATTTTTTGGTTCTGTGGAATGAACCAGTATCCCCTTTTAAAATATGAAATACTTAAAAATGTCTTTTCTAATAATCCAATCTAGAAAATAAAGTGCCTTCATTGATGAACATATTATCAAAGGAGGGTTCTCAATTACTATTAGAAAGAAGGAACACAATCGGGCTGGACGAAGGAATAGGAAGAATGCAGGGACTAATCAAGATATCAGATGTAGTCACATATATATGCCTGGAGTAATCTGAGTATTTTCTCTCTGTGAACACAAAGATACTAAATAATTATCAAAACAATGAATCTTGGAACACTGAAAAAATAAAATTAAATTAATTAAAAAAAATAATTATCAAGTATGAAAATTACCAAAAGATTATGCTCTTTTATTATAGAATTGAAAGTTAAACCACTTAACTTAGTCAACAACATTGATAAAAATGAATATTATCAATTACTTATCAAGTTTCTATGAGAAGTGGAAAAAGTTGTCAAAAATGATTCAAGCCATTTGGTACATCGTAAACACTGAGCTGAAACAGGGAAAGCATGTGAGGAACTTGCCATTATCCCTTCTGTGGGGGAGGAAGACCTTCCTCTGCCCTTTTGTCCTTCTCTGGATTTAGAATCAAACTGACATGAGACAGATTAGCAGGAGAAAACCAAATTTAATAGCATATGTAAGAGGAATCCACACAGATAGGAAATTCCAAAGTCAGTGAGGCAACACGAAGCTTCTATGAGCTAAGGAGAGGAGGAGGGTCAGAGGATATAATAGGGAGGAAGGCCTTTAGCAGGGAAGGAGAAAGGAGATGTTTTGAAAAACAGTTTGCCCTATTAAGTAAGCAAGTTTCTTAGGTAAAGGTGAGTCTGTTAATAGCTCTCTTCCTGGTAAAGGCTCTTCTCTCCGATGTAAATTTAGGCAGTTGAGGACCAAGAAGAAAGTTTTGTTTTGTTTTGTTTTGCATCTGCCAGGTTTGGATTGCTTTTAAATCAAAATAATGTTCATTCCATAGTGGCCCATCCTGGGGCAGACTGTGCTTGACTCCTACCCTTTCAATGGCAATGATAATTCCAAACATGAAATAATTGCCACGCATTTCGCGACAAATCCCTTTCTACTGTGGACACATTTGTCAAAAAGAAACAATAATCCTTACAAAAGCTTCCTAAGTGTGGAAGTGTCCATGACAAATAGTTCTCAAAGGAAGAGAGGAAGCGTCTGAAAGAAGGAAGGATTTGCAGAAAATGAACTGACTTTCTAAAGGAACTAGGGTGCAGATGTGCAAATGCTTTCTTGTGCCTATAAACTGTAATACAGAAGAAGCCACATTTCTTCCCATCATTTCAAAGCCAGTAGTCCCTTGCCAGTCTGCTGAGAACGATCTTCAACGTGTGTAAATTTGTATAAAGGGCCTTAAAGTCAAATACAGACAAAGAGAGAATGCTGACTCTGTGCTTTGGCCTTTAGGCAACAGTTAACTCACAACCTCAAATTCATAAAATATTCTTTCAACAAATATGCTCAGTGTTTACTATGTATCAGGTTCTGTCCCTGACATTCGAAACACATCCAAAACACAAAATGAGGAAGCTCTCTGAACCAGCACGCTTTCTCACTTAGATTTCTACAGCAGGCTTCCTATTCTCTGCAATGACTATTTCCATCTCCTCAAACTGCCAAGGCCCGCTCCGTCTCACTCAGGAAATCACCTCACCTCCTATCCCTCAAAACAACTGGAAACCATGAAATATCAACTCCCTCAGCTTCCTGCAGCTAAATCAGCATCTGCATCCTCCTGCTCCTCCCACCATCCCGTCACAAATCCCACCACTTTCAAACTTCCTAGAATCTTAGGCTATCAATTTCCCCTCTTTATCTTGTGCCCTAAATAACTCTCTTTCCATTGAAATCCTTTACTTTGAGTATTTATTTGATCTAAACTAAAATCCCCTATTTAAAATGCGCGCGCGCGCACACACACACACACACACACACACACACACACACACAATGTCCCAAGGCCCACATCACCCCGCCTTGCCTCTCTTCTCCCCAAAACAAACTTCTTCAAGATGGTATAAAATTCTCTTTTCAGCTTCCTATTTCACCAGTCTACTCATTCCAATACACCCATCCATACACCCTCTCCACTTCACAAAAATTATTTTTGATAAGGCCATCAATTACTTTTACGCTACTAAGTCTAATTAACACTTTCCATTTGTCACCTTACTCAAAAATATTGTTTATTTCTGTATTATATCCTGTACTATATCCTGTATTATATGTTTACAGCCTTGAGATTGTCTCTTCCCTGGGCTTCTGTCACATCATGTCACCTCATCTAATTTACCTTCTCCAAACTTGCTTCCATTTCTCTACTTACTCTTCAAATACTGAGGATCCTGGGAACCCAATACCAAACTTTTAGCCTCCCCAAACTCTTCTCTCTCCATCTGGTGAAAATCACTCCCATGTTTTCAAACATTACCACTATTACAATGGCCTCAGAAATTATAGCTCCATCCTGACACTCTCTCTCAACTGCAGAACTACATTTCCTACAGTCAATTTGGTATAGCCTTTTGGATGCCACATAGACCCTCAAATTCACCGTGTCCAAATCAAAGCCACAATCTTTGCTATAAAACCTGCTCTGTATTTGGCACCTGAGTGGCAGAGTCCGTTAAACATCCCACTCTTGATTTCAGCTCAGGTCATGATTTCGGGGTCATGGGATGGAGACCCAGGTAGGGCTCCACATTCAGGAATCAGCTTGGGATTTTCTCTCTCCCTTTCCCTCTGCCCCTCCTCCTCCCCCACCCCCACTCATACTCTCTCTCTCTCTCTAAAATGAATAAATAAATCTTTAAAAAAATAAAAAGAACTTTTTCCCACACTGGGCTCTGTACCGGCCTGGAGTCTGCTTGGGTTTCACTCTCCCTCTCCCACTGCCCCTCCCCACTGCACTCTCTCTCTCTCTCTCTCTCAAATACTAAATCTTAAAAAAAAAATCCTGCTCTTCACCCAATATTCCCTTATTGCAATAAATGGCACCACTACCTACCAGATAATTGTGACAATACAGTAGGTGTGGGCCCTGTCCTCTTAATCCTACCTCCTAATCACAAATGCATCCATCTCTGCCCATCAAGTTACCATTATGTCCTTTCTAAAACTTTTTTTAAGTTTTAATTCTAGTATAGTTAACATACATCGTTATGTTAGTCTTGGGTGTACAATATAGTGATTCAACAACTCCATACATCACCCTGTGCTCCTCCAGATAAGTGCACTTTTGATCCCCTTCACCTATTTCACCCATCTCCCACCCGGAAACCACCAGTCTATTTTCTGTATTTAAGACTCTGGTTTTTTGTTTGTCTCTTTTTTATTTGTTTATTCATTTGTTTAAATTCTTAAATTCTACACATGAGTGAAATCATACAGTATTTGCCTTTCTCTGACTGACTTATTTCACTCCGCATTCTACTCTCTAGAGCCAAACAGGAAGATGTCATTCTTTTTTATGGCTTGGTAATATTCCATTGTATATATAAGCCACGAATTCTTTATCCATTCATCTGTTGATGGATGCTTGCAGCTGCTTCCATAATTTGTGTATTGCGAATAATGCTGCAATAAATATAGGGATGCATATACCTTTTTGAATTAGTGTTTTCTTATTCCTTGGGTAAATACCCAGTAGTGGAATTACTAGATCATATGGTAATTCTCTATTTAATTTTTTGAAGAAACTCAATACCGTTTTCCACAGTGGCTGCACCAGTTTGCATTACCACCAACAGTGCACAAGGGTTCCTCTTTGTCCACATCCTTGCCAACACTTCTTACTTGTGTTTTAGATTTTAGCCATTCTGATAGGTGTGAGGTGATATCTCACTGCACTGAGGTTTTCATTTGCATTTTCCTAATGATGAGTGATATTGAACATCTTTTCATGTGTTTGCCATCTGGATGTCTTCTTTGGAGAAATGTGTATTAATGTCTTTTGCCCATTTTTAATAGGTTTATTTGGGTTTTTCTGGTGTTAAGTTGTAGAAATTCTTTATATATTCTGGATGCTAACCCTTTATTGGATATATCATTTGGATATGATATATCATTTGGATAACCCTCTATTGGATATATCAATATCTTCTCCCATTCGGTAGGTTGCCTTTTAGTTTTGTTGATGATTTTCTTTGCTGTGCAGAAGTTTTTTATTTTGATGTAGTCCTAATAGTTTATTTTTCTTTTGTTTCCCTTGCCTCAGGAAACACATCTAGAAAAAAGGTGCTATGGCAGATGTCAGAGAAATTACTGCCTATATTCTCTTCTAGGATTTTTAAGGTTTCCTCTCATATTTAGGTCCTTAATCCATTTTGTATTTATTTTTGTGTATGGTGTTAAGAACAGGGTCAAGTTTCATTCTTTTGCATGTAGCTGTCCAATTTTTCCAACACCATTTGTTGAAGAGACTCTCTTTTTCCTATTGGATATTCTTTCCTACTTTGTCCAAGATAAACTGACCATATATTTGTGGGTTTACTTCTGGACTATTTTGTTCCATTGATCTATATATCTATTTTTGTCCCAGTACCATACAGTTTTGATTATGACACCTTTGTTTATCTTTTTCAAGACTGCTTTGGCTATTTGGCTCTTTGACATTTCATACAAATTTTAGGATTATTTGTTCTAGTTCTGTAAAAAATCCTATTGGTATTTTGAAAGGGATTGCATTAAATGTGTAGGTTCTTTTGGGTAGTAGGGACACTTTAACAATATTTGTTCTTCCAATCCTTCCTTCTGAAACTTTTTAACCTTTCCAGAGACTTCTGTCTCCCTCCAATCCTTCCTGCACATTACAGCTCTTTTTTTTTCCTTTTAAAATACTGGTTTTGTTAAGATATTGCCTTAACCTATCAGTAGTTGTACATTACTTATAAAATAAAGACAAATATCTTCATCTGGCCTACAAGACCCTTCAGGATCTGATATTTGCCTGCCTTTCTCCCATCCTTGCTGAACTCACTCCAGCCACAGAGGAGACCATCCTGCCGCCAAGCCTTCAGGCACATTTCCTGCTGCCATGCAAAGCTCTCTGTTTCCACCTCCTTACGTCTCTCCTTCCTAAACAGCCTTCAGCAGAAATCTTACCTCTTGTACAGCTTAAGTTATTTACCTAACCTCCCTTTGCCTTAGTTTTCTTATCTGTGAAGTTGGGTAGCTGTGAAGACAGAGTTAATACAGGTAAAAGAGTTACAATGGGGCCTGGGATACAGTAAGATCTCAGTAGATGTTAGCATCATTACTTTTATTATTGTTACCTTCAGTGCCATAATTATCTTGCTTTTCAGGTAAGCCTCCTCTGGTTCCCCACACTATATCAAAGCCTCTCAGTATATGCTCTCATTACACCCCAACCTGTTCCTTCACGAGATTTAACTCAATCATGATTAATCAAGTATTTACATAATTCCTTACAAAACTCCAAGCTCCATGAGGGCAGGTACCATACTGTCTCATCCATCACTGTACGGTCAAGTCCATTGTATGTCTGGCACATAGTAAGTCCACAATAATATAATGTTATATGTATGAATAAATGAATCACAGCCCATTAATCTATTTTTTTTTTTTTTGTCTCAAACATTTTGGAACACTCATAGTCTATTGCTAGAATTGACTTAACCCGCCTGGGTAGTGCCAGAAGAAGTACTTTGTCTACCTGGGTCTTGTAATGAATTGAATTATGTCCCCTAAAGAGATATATTAAAGTCCTAAACCCCTGGTACCTGTGAGTGTGGCATTACTTGGAAATATGGTCTTTACAGATACAACCAAGTTTAAGATAAGATTAGAATGGGGGCACCTGGGTGGTTCAGTCAGTTAAGTGTTTGCCTTCAGCTCAAGTCATGATCCCAGCATCCTGGGATCAAGACCTGAGTCAGGCTCCTGCTCCCTCTGCTTGTGCACTGTGTGTGTGTGTTGGGGGGGGGGGGGGTTGTGTGGCTGTGTGGCTGTGAAATAAATAAATAAATAAAATCTTTAAAAAAAAAAGATCATTAGAATGAGCCCTGAGGCATCTGGGTGGCTCAGTAGGTTGGGCATCTGCCTTCAGCTCAGGTTGTGATCCCAGGGTCCTGGGACTGAGCCCCACATTGGGCTCCTTGCTCAGTGGGGAACCTGCTTCTCCCTCTCCCTCTGACCCTACCCCTCCTTGTGCTTGCTCGTGCTATCTTTCTCTCTCCCTGTGTCAAATAAATAAAATCTTAAAAAAAAAAAAAGAATGAGCCCTAATCCAATATGATAGGTGTCCTTATAAGAGGGAAAATTGGACACACACATACAGGAGAACACCGTGTGAAGACGCAGCTATAGATGGAAGATGCCATGTGAAGACAGTAATTGGGAGTTACGTTGTCACACGCAAGAAGCACCTGGAGCTACCCAAAGCCAGAAGAGGCAAGAAAGGATCCTCCCCTAGAGACTTCAAAGGGAGCAACACTTTGACTTCTGGAGGAATAAATTTTATTTCTGTTGTTTTAAGCCACCCAGCTCGTAGTACTTTGTTACCGAAGCCCTAGGAGACTGACACAAGTAATTAAAAAAATAACCAGAAGCAGAAGAACTGAGAGCCTGGACAAGGGGACAAACAGCAGAATCATCTCTGCTTGCTCTTCAGGGATCTTTCCTGCCTTTCTGTCCCATTGTACCTGAGACTCATTGCACCAGAGGCCCAGGCTCTCTGATAAGAGCCAGACGCGGAGCCCTCCAGCTCCTGCACCTGACTCAGCAGGCAACGAGGACTTTCCAGGCAGAGGAACAGCCCTGGCAGCTCCTTGGACGATATCCAATCAATGGACAAGGACAGACTGGTTCTGAAAAGGCCATTTTCAGTAGGCTATTTTGGCCATTGTTTGCTCCTTTGCTGAAAAAGAAATGTGTTCTTATAATGCATTCCACAGAGCTGATTATGGAATAACTACTTCAATATTAAACGGCATTCTTTCTTTTCCTAAGTCAGTATGCCATGATGAGTCTGAAAATGCTTAAAAGGCCAACTCAGAGAATGGTGTGTTTTCACCTGTGCTTTTTAAAGGATGCAGCAATAATACACATTTAGTCAATTGGTGGAAAGAAAGTGTTTGTCCTGTCAGCTTTTGTATGCTCAGTGATTACAGAACTGCCAACATTATTATTCTTGCCAGTTCACACAACTGCTTGACAAGCTCTTATCCATTTGCATTTTCAGTGATTTTCCAACAGTGTAATTGGGAAGGGAAGCTTTAAGATTACACAAAAGTGGACGACTAAAGAAATCTATGGATGCTGTCTGTATTATTTCGAATTATTGTAGCTGCTGTCTTGTTACCACTGACAGACCAGAATCCAAATACAATCAGAGCCATTTGTTAAATATGAATAAAAATATAGTATACGTATTTTAATAGGCTTGGCACAATAGGATTAAAAAAGGTGATCTTGTTATTTCCGCCAAAAAAAATATTCTTTGCTACCTCTGGAAATATCTTTAATAAAATTTTCATGGTATTTTTATTATTAAAAGAATAAAACAGTTACGTAGAGCTAAAAATTCAGATTCTTTAGGTTGAAGCTGATATGAAAAACATATCTAATGATAATAATTGAGTGAACTTCAAAACTCTATAAGGATTCTGACAAAAAGATATTTCCATCCTTAAGAAGCTAGTACACTTGCCACTTTCATCAATATTTTCTTCAGAGGTCAAAATACATAGATATTCTCCTCAAAAGAATAGGATTCTGAAAAATGGAAGTAAAAGCACTTACTCTTCATGAAAACATAATCTTAGAAAAATGAACTCAGTCCCACCCAATTTACATAAAATTTGGTTTTACTTGCAATTCCGTTATCACGTCTACAAAAGTGCTTGGATGTTTGGATTGGACAACTGCGTTTGTGAAGAAACAAGGGACTCCAGGGGGTTCACCCACCTCTGTAGGTGGCAACTGATCTCTCTTATGCAACTTTCCACTGCAAAATTATCAGTAGGGTGGTTCTTAGGTTTTTAACCCTTGTGAGGTCATTAATTTATTCAAACACATCTAAAAATCCATATGCATCAAGCATTGTCTGTATAGAATAAATAAGTGGTCATATAAATATTTTTTCAAAGGTAGACAGAACCTGGGGTGATCAAAATAAAAATAGTTTTCAAACATTAAAAAAATTCATAGCAGCTTATAAATCTATTTTCTCTGTGCCCAGATTAAAAGAGCAGTAACTGTCAAGTCACTGCACTAGATTATCTCAAAACTATCTACAATCAATAATAGTTACCAATTATCGAATGCTGACTATGTTTCAGGAATTGTGTTAAGCACTCAATCATTATCACATTCAATTCTTACATCAATGCTTTGTGGTATTAATAAATCACAAATTACTGGATACAGCCAGAAAGGTTATTCTCTCAGTCATACTTCACCAAAAAATGGGGCCAGAATTCTAAACTAAGTCCATCACGTCTCCTCTCCTGCCCTGTAGAACATCACACAGCCACTGATGATGTGCTGGAGCTGCCCATATGGGTCTACGCCAATCATGAATATCCAGCAATTCTGCAAGCCAGTCGTTAAAATCTGGTCATTTGAACTTGGTCATGGCGGGAATATTTACACCATTGAAATCGATAAACACTACAAATAAGGTCTTCCTCCCCCACCTCGGAGAGGCAGTTTACCAGCACACCACTGAATATAGCAAAAGATTTCAAGTATTATTCCAATCTCACTTTAGTTCAGGTGGTTCAGAATAATCTATCTCCTCAGGAGTCTGTTAAAATGGGGACTTGAAAGGGGTCACAGGAACATTTGAAAAGCAAAGATTTACCTGTGGTATGAATTCTAATATCCCACTTCTCTTTCCTGGTAGGCTGAGGGCTTTGAAAGCACATAACTAGCTTTTCATAATGTCCACCATCTAATTTCAAAAGCCAATAGAGTAAGATCAACAAACCTCCCTAAGGCTTCTAATCTCCAAGTAAGCTCAGGCCATAAAACCCACCCTCATACATTATATTTTCAAAATTTTTACTGCTCTGGATTTCTCCCTGAAGTCAAAAAGATTTTTTACCTCAATCATAAAATATTTGATGATGATCAGAGTCCAGAGTATGTAACACAGGTTGTTCAGTTTCTCTGCCACATCTCATGGCTGCTGTCTGCTCAGATCTTCACGAGAGGCAAAAACACTGAAAATGACCTGCTGACTAGGGTCAATGTCATTGAAACATCAGCATTTAAAAATCTTCCCCAAAGGTCCTCCCTTAGTCAACTCAAGCAATTTTTTACAGATATGCTTATTGTTAAAAGGGTATTATTTAACTATGGCTTCATGCTACTATAAATTTCTGAAAACTGTTTTGGTTTTTAAATGAGACACACCATGTGTTCACTCATCCAGATGAAGGGAGATGCTCAGCACAGCTCAGTGGGCTGGATGAGTTTAGCAAGATGCATCCTGTCCATCAATATCCCCCAAATCTACTCTCTCTGGTGGTTTTTTATGCACAAGCTATGTTTTGTTATTTTTTTCATGATTAATGAGGAGTAGCTTTAGCACAAACAAAAACTGCAGAAAGCCACCCACTCTTCAATGAGCAGAATTCTTCAGCAGCTTTGTTGTTAAATAATAACTTGCTTAATAAAGCAAAAGAAAGACACTGTAGAAGTTGAGGTATTTATTTAATGATAGTAGAGAAAAAAAATAACTATTGTAAAATCCCTATAACAAGAATGAAGAAGGGATCAATATATACTTGAAACACATTTTAATAAATAATAAATAATTTAATAAATAATGCTCTGATAGGCAAGACCCATCAGACCCCCAATATCAACCATGATGGAATTAACAGAGCCGAGATTATCCCTCCTGCTGTACCAACTAGAAAACTGACAAAGGGGTTGTGGGGTGGGGAATATATATATATATATGTATATATATATATATATATATATATATATATACACACACACACACATATATGTATGTAAATTTCAGGTGCTAAACAACAGAAATCACAGGACTTTGGTCCATGAGAGAAGGTAAACAAATGAGAGAAATCTCACAATTGACCCAGATTGTTTCATGAGGGCCTTTTTAGAACCAAACTATTCAAGGCCAAAAGGAGGCAGAGCAGTGTTCCCACTGAGATTAGCAGATAGAGATCAGAGATGAGAGAGGTGAAGTCACCCAGAATTTGAAGGACAAAAAGAGATCCATTTCAGAGAAAGTTCTCAGAAATCAAGGTAAGAGTCTCCCTTAGATCTTTGGTTCAATACTAAATGGCAAACATATGCAGTGAGATTACACGAAACCAGCAAAAAATGTTGGGGAGAGAACAACTACTTAGAGTTCTATAACCAGAATAACCACCAGGAATGGCATAAGGCTGAGAGACATCTGAGTTCTGACCAACTGGGTGGAGAGTCCTTCTTAAACAACTAGGGCTTCATTCAGAAAAGACCCTAAAAAGACAACTATGGAAGAGCAGGACTAGTGCAGCAAAACCTACTCTAAATTTGAGGTAACAAAGCTTGAAAAAGCCTCAGTAGAAGCAAGCTGATCTCAAATACGTTAAGGACTTGACATAAAACTCAATATACTTTAAGGAAGGAAACAAAATTCAGAATTCACAGCATCTAGTATACAATAAAAATTTTGGAGACATGCAACAAAGTAGAACAAACCCATAATCAGGAGAAAAATCCATAAACAAAAATAGAACTAGAAATTTCAAAGGTGATTCAATTAATAGATGAGGACACTGAAAAACAGCATTGTAAGTATGTTTCATATTCAAAGATTTAAAATAAAACATGAGTATAATGAGGAAACAGACACTTTCGATAAATAAATGGAACCATACAAAGAAACCAAATGGAAAGTTTATAGCTAAAAAATATAAGGAGATAAAAAATTTATTGCGTGGGTTTAACAGATGAGAGACAGTGGAAGAAAAAAATAGTGCATTTCAAGATCAGGCAATAGAAACAACACAAACTGAAACACAGAAAAGAAAAAAGAAAAAAGAGGTTAAAAAACTGAACAGAGCCTCTGTGACCCTGAGACAATATCAAACAGTCTAACAAATATCCAATTGGATCCCAGGAAAGAACAAGAGACAGGATAGGGAACAAAAATATCTGAAGGAACAATACTCAGGAATTTTCAAAATTTGATTTGAAATATAAACACAGATCCAATAATCTCACAAACCAAAAGCAGAATAACCACAAAGAAAATCACACCAAGACACATCATAATCAAATTGCTGACAATGAGTAATAAAAAGAAAATCCTTAAAGTAACCAAGGGAGGGGCGTCTGGGTGGCTCAGTGGGTTGAAGCCTCTTTCTTAGGCTCAGGTCATGATCTCAGGGTCCTGGGATCAAGCCTTGCATCAAGCTCTCTGCTCAGTGGGGAGCCTGCTTCCCCCTCTCTCTCTCTGCCTGCCTCTCTGCCTACATGTGGTCTCTATCCTCTCTGTCAAGTGAATAAATAAAATCTTTAAAAATAAATATATAAATATAAATATATATTATATATATTAATAAATATATAAATATAAGTAAGTAAGTAAATAAAACAACCAAGGGATGAAAAGATCATACATAATAAGGGAAAATAATAAAATGACCTTTGCCTTTTCATCAGAAACAAAGCCAGAAAACAAAGAAATTGTATCTTTAAAGAGCTAGAGAAAAATGTCAATTTAGGATTCCACATCCAGAGAAAATTTCCATAAAAAGTGAGAGTGAAATATACATTGTCATACAATACAATACAAGCTGAAACAATTTGTTGCCAGTAACAAGAAATGTTAAAGTTCAGACCTTACATAACAAGAGGAACATTAAAAATAGTAAATAGTGGGTAAGTATAATTTATTTTTCCTTATTTCCAATATACCTTTAAAAGATAACTGAATCTTGAGAGCATAATTCATAATGAAGTATCATGGAGTATATAAGATATGTAGAAGTAAATGTAACAACAAAAGAACATAGTAGAGAGTAAATGGAAATACAATGCTGCTATAAGGTATTTAAATTATACATGAAGATATAAAATAATATTATTTGGAGGTAGATTATAGTAAGCTCTAGATGCTTAATATAAGTCCTTGATCACCACTTTAAAAATTCACAGAGTTGTAGTTAAAGTCCAATGGAAGAGATAAAATAAAATATTAGCAAATAATAAATAAGGTTTAAAAAAGAAATAAAAGTGAAACAAAGGTTGTACCAGACAAAAAGAAAACTAATAACAATACAGTAAACAAGTGCAATTATATCAGTAATTGCATAAAAATGGACTAGCTACACAAATTAAAGAGCAGAGATTGTCAAACTGAATTAAAAACAATAAGATCCACCTTATTTGAAATATAAAAACAGAGGTAGTTGATAAAAAGTTGGAAGATACATATTATGTAAGCATTGATTGTAAGAAAACTGGAATGACTTTATTAAAATCAGAGACAATAGACATTAGAATAAGGATTTTAGAAGTAAATTAGAAAAGTATATATCATATGATAACAGAGTTAATCCATAAAAAATTCTATTTGTGATTGCAAATAATTGTAAATATTCAAATGAAGCAAAACTAACAGAATTGAGTGAAGAAATTGACAAATCTACAATTATGCTTGAGGACTTCATGGTTTGTCTTTCAGTAATTCATAAAAGAATAGACAGAAAATTAATAAGGATGTAGAAGATTCAAACATCCTTATATACCAACATACATGGATCACCATATCACTGCAACCAACATTGTTTTCAACTACACGTAGAACACTAATCAAAATAAATCATATTTCAGGCCCCAATATTGAATATATTTAAAATATTAAAATTATTCAAAGTATGTTTTCTTATCACAGTAGTATTATATTAGAAATCAATGACCAAAAAATCTGAAAATCAAAAAATTTGGAAATACAGCAAAAACACTTTTACCACTCATGGGTCAAAGAATAAATCACAAAGATGATTAGAAAATATTTCAAGTTAAATGATAACTAAAAAGATAATTGAGAAGATAACAGGAGAATTTACAGAAATTAGCAGATAGAATTTTATGGTTTTAAAGTTTATGTTAGAAATCATCTAAGCATCCACTATAAGAAGTTAGGAGAGCAAAGTAAACCCACAGTAAGACAAGGAAAGAAAATAATAAAAATAAAGGTAGAAATCAATGAAATAGAAAATAGGGGAAAAAAACTGAATGAAACCAAAAGTTGATTCTTTAAAAAGATCAATATATTGAAAATCTCTAACTACAGTGATCAAACTAAGGGATAAAATACAAATGACCAGCATTAGAAGTGAAAGAGGCAATATAACTAGAGACCTTTCAAAATTTTAAATAAGAAATAAGAAATGATATGAACAGTGTTATGCCAATAAATTCAACAATGTAGATGAATTGGACAGAATCCTTAAAAACATGAATTAAGAAGAAATAGAATATCAGAATAGCTCCACATGTATTTAAAAATAAATGGCTTAGTAGTTTAATACCTTCCAATAAAGAGAACTCCAGACCCAAATATCTGTACTGGGAAATCCTATTAAAAGTCTAAGGAACAAATTATATTAATCTTACAAACTCTCTTAGAAAAGGGAGAAGTAGAGAGCAATCCCCAATGCATTTTATGAGTTCAGCATAACTGTGATATTATAACAATAAATAAATAAACCCATTGGAGAATATTTCTTGTTAACATATATACAAAAATCCTTAACACAATAATAAATTAAATCCAGTAAAATATAACAAATATATCTAGGATGAAAGAACCTCAAGAATAAAACATTGATTTAATATTAAAAGATTAATCAATGCACTTCACCACATAAACAGAATAAAGAACAAAAAAAACACAATATAATCATGTCAACAAATAAAAAAAAAAGCATTTTACAAATTCAACTCCTTTTTATGATAAAAACCCTCAGGAAATGAAGAATTAGTGGAAACTTCCTCAATCTAATAAAGGGCATCTATGAAACCCTGCAGTAAACATCATACTTAATGATAAGAGACATAACACTTTCCCCATAAGATTAGGACCAATGTTTACTCTCATCGCTTTCATTCAACATTGTTAGCGAGGCATTAGCTAATGCAAAAAGACAGGAAAAGGAGGGACAGGCATAAGGATTGGGAAAAAAAAGCTAAAACTATATTTGCAGATGACAAGATTGTGCAGATAATTCTAAGGAAGCTGTAAAAAATCTACTAGAACTCATTAGTGAATCTACCAAAACCATATAATACAAGGTCAACATAGAAAATAACTTTTATGCACACACACATATATACATATAATAGTAACAAGAAACTGGAAAGTGAAATTTAAAATTACACATTTAACTGGAGATTCCATGGTGTCTTTTTTTTTTTTTTTTAAAGTAATCTCTACACACAACATGGCTCTTGAACTCATGGCTAGCAAGATCAAGAATCACATGCTCTACCAACTGAGCAAGCCAGGTGCTGAATGACATATCTGATAAAGGGTTAGTATCCAAAATATAAAAAAAAAAAAAAAAAACTTGTAAAACTCAACACCCGAAAACCAAATAATCCAATTTTTAAAATGGGCAGAAGACATTAATGGACATTTTTCCAAAGAAGACATCCAGATGGCCAACAGACACATGAAAAGATGCTCTAATCACTCATCATCAGAGAAACACAAATCAAAACTACAATGAGTTATCACCTCACATCTGTCAGAATAGCTAAAATCAACAACATAAAAAACAGATGTTGACAAGGATGTGGAGAAAGGGGGAACCCTCTTGCACTGATGGTGGGAATGCAAACTGGTGCAGTAACTCTGGAAAACAGTATTGAAGTTCCTCAGAAAGTTAAAAATAGAACTACGCTACAATCCAACAATTACACCCTTAAGTATTTACCCAAAGAATACAAAAGTACTAATTCAAAGGGAATACATGCACTCCATGATTATAGCAGCATTATTTACAATATTAACCTCAGTCTCCAATTTGACCATGCTTCTAGGTTTGTAGAAATTTCCCTCTTCTCCTCTCCCACTGCTTGCGCTCTTGTTCTCCCTTAATTAAAAAAAAAAGTAAGAATATATAATATTTGTATAGATAAGGAGGTACTGGAATTCTCAGTGTTGGTGGTAGAAGGATAAAATACACAACCAACTTGGAAATTGGGCTGGCAGTTTCTCATAAAATCAAATATATATCTACTCAGTGACATAGCTGCCTACTTCTACACATTTACCCAAGAGAAATAAATATACATATACATAAGAAACATTGTATTGGAATGTTCATAGCAACCCAATTTCTAATAGCCAAAAACTGGAAATAACAAAAACGTCCATCAACAGGAGACTGGATAAACAATTTGTGTTTTATTTATAAACTGGAATGCTATTTGGCAATGAAAAGGTACAGAACACACACAAATAGGGATAAACCTAAAATCATTAAGGTGAGCAAAAGAAGCCGGACACAAAATAATACATACAGTGAAATTCTACTTGCATGAAATTCTACTTATAAGAAGTTCTACTCATATGAATCAATTTATGATTTAAAAAAATCAGAGTATGTACCATAGTAAATAGGATATTAAACTGACTGAAAAGGGGCATAAAGAAATTCTATGAGTTCTATGTAGAAAATGTTCCATATCTTGATGGAGTAGGTATCTGTGTTTGCCATCACTCACCATACACCTAAAATCTTACACACTTAAGTATGTAAATTATACTTTGATATCTAATTCTACTAGGTTTTTTTTATGCAAAGAGCACATATAAGGGTGCCTGGGTGGCTCAGTCAGTTAAGCAACTGATTCTTGATCTTTTTTTTTAAAGATATTATTTATTTATTTGACAGAGAGAGAGAGATCACAAGTAGGCAGAGAGGCAGGCAGAGAGAGAGGGAGGAAGCAGTCTCCCCGCTGAGTAGAGAGCCCGATGCAGGGCTCGATCCCAGGACCCTGAGACCATGACCCGAGGTAACGGCAGAGGCTTAACCCACTGAGCCACCCAGGCGCCCCTGATTCTTGATCTTAGCTCAGGTCTCAATCTCACTACCGTGAGCTCAAGCCCTTCATTAAAAAAAAAAAAAAAAGCACACAGAAGGTTTATGGACAAATAATCAGAATGACACACATATTCTGATATCTAGTTTATGGTCAAATAAGGAATAAATATTTAAACAATTCACATTAATGCAACTCAAATTAGTGCTGTACATATTAAAAACAGTGTTTTTGGAGCACAGTCTCAGTAATTATTCATTCAACTCAGAGGATAAGACAAAAGCCATCTATTATTTCCAGAAATATTACTGAGTCCCTATAATAGGTTAGGTACTAGAAATACAAAAAAATAAATAATTAAAATGCACTTTATTAGTAATAATAAAAACACGTATTGAGCATATACAATGTGCACACACTGGTCTCATTATAACATCATCTCAGTATAGCACAGTATTTAAAAGTCAAGGAAATCTAGGTTCGAGTTCAGGCTCTGTCACTTGCTAGCAACATAACTTTGGGAAAATTACTAAATTTCCATAATCTTCAAATTCTCATCGTAAAGTGATAATAATAATTGAAGAACCTATTTCATTGTATGTTTGTGAGGATTAACTGACATAGACAAAACCAAGACATGGCCAAAGTCCTAAAGAATCCCCCAGGAGCTGCCTGTAACAAATAATTTCATTACAGTGTGTTCAATAGTATGCCACTGGTGCTATGAGAATACAGAAGCTAAGCTACCTTGTCACAGAAGTCTCTCTAAGAAAGATGCTCAGTAGAATCTTAAAGAGTAACAGCACTATTCAGAAGAACTGGGGAATACGTAAATTCTAGGCAAAGGAAACATCATAAATATAATCCCAAAGGCAAAAAATTTTAAAAATCATAATTGCTGAAATGCAAATATGAGGCATATAAGGTAGGATAGAGTCAGAGGGCCCAAGTATTATAGAAGATTTTATATTGCATGTTCAGAAGCTTGAACTCTATTCTGTAGGCTCTTAGGAACCATTGAAGGGTTTTAAGAAATAGCAATTTTGCATTTTAGAAACATAATATCTCAGTGCAGTTTTATTTGATAATGTTATAGTGTCAGAGAGAGCAATTACGGGGTTGTCACATGATCTCAAGCAAGAAATGATTAGGACTAAACTAGGGTAAATGTGGAGGGATGGAGATGATGGGAAAGATGTAAGAAATTCTAAGTAATATCGGCTAGGCGAGATGGGTGATGGGATACGATGGGTAAAGGGGTCAGCACGTGGGCGATGACAATGTGATAAGGGAGATAGATGGTTTGATTGGAGCATGTTGAACCTGAGATGCTTGCAGGAATCCCAGGGGATTACGTGGAGCATGGGTGGGTCTGCATGTGGAGCCCAGAGCAGGGTTAAGGAAGAGTGATGTGATTGCAGAACCATCAAATATGATGATGCAGATGCATTAAAACAGCCAAAATCACTTGAAAACAAGACAGAAAACACAAACTGTGGTGAGCCAAGGACATAATCTCAGGACACTATTCAACAAAATCGATGAATGAGGAGACAAGATGAGGAGGGGGGCTGAGAGAAATAGGAAGTAAACAAAGAGAGAGTAATATAAAAAAAAAAGGAAAAAATGAACTAAAATGTTGGTCTTTGAGCAGAGAAAGGGGAGATAAGTGTATAAAGCAGAGCAAAACCCTGAAAGTTCTATGCTGCATTAAGGAAATCATCACACAAAATAAATAGTGTGAAGTGAATTAAGAGGATGTGATCAGCTCAGGAAGGGTCTTGAGGTCAGTGCGATAAAAAGTTTAGGTTTTATTCTTTAGTGCTGGGAAATTTTTTTCCCCAAGTTTATTGAAATATAACTGATGAATGAAAATTGTATGTTGGAACTGCATTTATACATATTGTATATGTTTATTAAACCAATACGATGTTTATACATATACATGGTAAAACTAATATAAATCTTTAGGAGGGAAGTCACATAGTCAGTTACTTATTTCAGAAATAAAACCCTAACCTTTGTGTGAAAGAAAGAGTGGCGACAAAAGAGATGCTGGGAGAGTATTAGGGAAGCAATTTCAAAGTATAGGAATTGAGGGTGAGAGCCTGCATTTAGAGGATGGGAAAGTGGAAATAACACCACATCCTTCTCCCTGGGAGAGAAACGGAATGGTGGGTATCACTACTGACTCCAGCAGGAAATATCTTAGTAGGACCTGGTTTAGGGAGGTGAGAACTGAGACCATCTGTGTCCACATGATTTAGACACGTCTGTAGACCACCTATGTCAACATGATATAGTTCTTTGTTCCAGGAAAACTTTTGTAGAGAAAGATAAGACTCTAAAGAAAAAAAAAAATTCCACTAATTGTTTTAGGAAATACCTGCAGATAAATTTATTAAAGATAAGAGTCTGTTCACCTGAGCAAACAGCCCACTTCCCAACAAAAGTTTGCTTATCAAGACTTTCTCTGGGAGATTTAATGCTATTCCTATCAGCTCCCATCTTTAGGGGCCAGCTTTAAGCCACATAAGCGTAGATGCCATAATTCTGCAAAGATTTGAGAAACTGCTCAACTTCTGAAAAACTGCTAAGACTCTGTCAGGTTCACATTCTCCCTTATTACAACTAGTTAAAGTTAAGTTTTGCTTTATTAACAGACTCTCTGGTGATAATGTGGGGCATTCAATAGAGGGAATATGAGTGCAGCGTGGGACATACTTGATTTGAAAGATCTGTGGGACATCAGCAGGCACTTGAGAATTTGCACAGAGAGCTAAGAGATGATAGAGAAAAAGAAGATAGTTTCTAAGGCTTAGAAAATGATCCATTCTGGGTGCCTGGGTGGCTCAGTGGGTTGAAGCCTCTGCCTTCAGTTCAGGTCATGATCTCAGGGTCCTGGGATCAAGCCCCACAACAGGCTCTCTGCTCAGCAGGGAGCCTGCTTCCCTCCCTCTCTCTGCCTGCCTTTCTGCCTACTTGTGATCTCTTTCTCTCTCTCTCTGCGTCAAATAAATAAAAATAAAATCTTTAAAAAAAGAAAAACAAAGAAAATGATCTATTCTTGTACTTTGTTATTGCTCCCTGCCTCTAATGTATTTCTGGACTTGTTGTAAATCTCCAAAGTATATATTTAAATTTATTAATCTGAACTCAGGAAAGTTAAGAGGAAATTGAAACATGTATGACCCTCAAAAGAAAAAGATGTTTAGCAATTAGCTAGTTAATAAGCATTGGCTTACTTGCACGTTTGTTGGATGCAAGCTTAAATAATGAGAGATTAGGAAAAAATGAGAAGGAAATCAGAAAATTTAATCAAGATCTAAGAGACAACACTTCTTGAATTTGTGTCTGAAATGTAGGTATTGAATATTTTGCCTCAGACATATATCTGGAAACATTCTATACTCCTATACTCCTATGTACCATGACTAAGTGGGGGATTTATTCCTGGGCTGTAAGGTTGGTTCAACATCTGCAAATCAATCAATGTGATACACTACATTAATAAAAGAAAGAATAAGAACCATATGATACTCTCGATAGATGCAGAAAAAGCATTTGAAAAAGTACAGCATCCTTTCTTAATTAAAACTTTTCACAGGGTAGGAATAGAGGGTAATACGTCAATATCATAAAAGCCACCTGTGAAAAACCCACAGCGAATATCATTCTCAATGGGGAAAAACTGAGAGCTTTTCCCCTGAGATCAGGAACACGGCAGGGATGCCCACTATCACCACTGCTATTCAAAACAGTACTAGAAGTCCCAGCCTCAACAATCAGACAACAAAAAGAAATAAAAGGCATCCAAATCGGCAAAGAGGAAGTCAAACTCTCACTCTTTGCAGATGATGTGAAACTTTATGTGGAAAACCCAAAACACTCCACTTGAAAACTTCTAGAACTCATACAGGAATTCATATACAGGCTATGTATATGTCTGAGAGGATATATACCCAAATGTGTACAATGGTTATTTTGGGTGTAACAAAGGTAGGAGAAAGGTTTCAGGCAATTTTTTTCCTCTTTATTTTGATCTCAAGTATTTATGTAATTTATTATAGAGCAAATTGGTATTTGCAGTACAATAAAACAAAGTTGAACAAAATTTGAAAATATCAGTGTTCACTGTCAGAGTTTCCATATGAAGTGCTAGAAAAGTACTAGCACAAAAACTCATCTTCCAAAGAAAACAGTGAAAGACATGCACTTACTCCTTTGAGCAAGTTAGTTCCTTGTTCCATTAAACCAGAATTTTTATTGCTACAGCTGTATACCCAGATGCTAATTATAATGATGAACTGAACCTATTGACTCTCCTCAAATGCCTTATTGTGCTGCTGCAAACCAGGAAATCATTTTTAGTGGGGGTCTTGGTAATCAACTAAGGACAAGACTTGAGTTAAACTTGAGAACTTCAGATTTACTATTTAATATATTCTTACCCTTCATTTTATACCCTGCATCACCTAAGGTAGGTCAGTAAAACAGGACTGTTTTTGGACCCAAGATTAATGTGCTTGCACTTCCCATTTGATGCTTGTCTGATTGGCACATCTAACCAAATTTTTGTGTGTGAGAAATCAACATGAACAGCAATTACCAAGTATGAACTTGGACACACAATTAAAATTTGGACTTTTGCCCCTGACTATAAATATCTTCCTCAGCATTTCCTTTCCTTACCCAATCACTTTTTTTTGAGCTCTTTTTCACACTAAAAATGTATTCTCTAACTAATAGCAAAAATCTTTAATGAGCCTAATTCCAAAGCATATCTACAATCTCTTAGTCACTTTAAGAAGCAAACTTAATAATATAGAAGCATTTGGGGGGAGGGGAATACAAGTTCTAGTGACAGAATTTATTAGGCTAGTGTCCTGCAGTTAGAGAAGCTTTCTACTATCCACACACCTAATAATATGCAAGAACAAAATCACTATTCTGAAACAGCCACATCAGATGGCATACTGGTTTATCTATTTTTTTTGACTGACTTGACCATTAACGTCAATAGAGTAATATTAATGAATACATATAAAGGTTGTCATATTGGATACTGATTCTGTATTTCTTATGATGTATTTCTTTATCAATTTTCTGTATTTTTTTTCAGGAACACAATTGTGTGTACTTATAAAAGCATTTGCCTAAAACCATAAATACAATAGAAAAGTAATTAGCAGAAAATTAGAAATAGATATTTATATAGCACTGTAAATTTTTACTCTCTGTTTTATGTCAGTCTAGTTTGCCTTATGGCAAAATAATCCATAATTAAACTTTACTGCAATATAAATGTTAGCAAAATGGATTGTCTTAGTCAATCAGTGTTCAGAAAAAAATTAATCAAATCCAATTCCTTTCTCTAATGAACTTCTTCATGCACTGCTAGCTCACACATCCAGCTCTAAGTGGGGCTGAGCAGGTAATTTGGAGAAGCCCATGGATAGCTGGAGTAGTGTTCTCACTTCATGATGTAAAGACTTGGAGTTCAGAAGCATGTGAAAATGAGCTCAGGGAGAAATCCACAAACTTGGTGACTGCAGAAAAAGTTCATACTTTTTGATATTAAGGGTGTTACAGCATGAGATACTTGTATGCAGTAAAGGGGAAAAAAAAGGCAGACTAAAAAAGTATCTCAGGACATTCTGGAAGCTCCATGTAAACACTCCATACACCAAATCTAGGCCCAGTCACCCCAATCCCTTCAACTGTCTACATGAGAAGGTATTCAGAAATAAGCTTTAGATTCTAAGCCTAGCTCTGCTGCTTACAAAATATGGGATCTTAGGCAACCATTTAACATCTCTGTGCCTCAGTCTCCTCATACCTAAAATGGAAATAATAATACCCACAATAGGTTTTTTTGAGAAGATCAAACAAGTATTGAGACACTGACAGACAAACAATATGCTTTCACAAATACACACACTGTTTCTAGAATAGATAAAATTCATACATTTTGACGATTGCTGGCATTCCAGAAACCATCAGTGAATCCTCAGCTGTTGTCAGGGAACTACCATAGGCCTGCCTTGTGCTCATCTCCCAGGACCAATTTCCCATAATTCTCCTTCCTCCCCTGTTGCAGATTGCAGGCATTCAGTTTGTTTTACTCTCGTTTTCTGAAAGCCTTTCCTCTTTGAAGCTGCACCAACCTGTTCATCCCTTGACTCTGTCCACCACCAAGGCTGTGTGTAAGGTGCAAAATAATCTCCCTTAGTTCCCTCAAGGGCCCTAGGTTTTTTTTTTCTCTTTCTTTACTGCTTAACAGTTTCAAGGACACAGGCTGAGAA
Source organism: Nasua narica (assembly GCA_028533885.1). Taxonomy (NCBI): domain Eukaryota; kingdom Metazoa; phylum Chordata; class Mammalia; order Carnivora; family Procyonidae; genus Nasua; species Nasua narica. The sequence goes on from CM052799.1 coordinate 96,848,420, forward strand.
TAACAAAGGGAGATAAAGTGGGGAAACTTGCAAAGGGTAAGACATCTTTCAAAATCCATTCAGTTAACCACCTGTTAAAAGAGAATGGTTTGCATTTCTGAAACCAATTTACCTGGAATTCAGTCTTTGGCCAACATCATCCACCCCCAAAACACACACACACACACACACACACACACACACAAAATATTACATCTTATATTTTCACAAACTTCTTTTTTTTAAAGATTTTATTTATTCACTTTAGAGAGAAAAGGAGAGAGCACACAAGCGTGGGCGGGCAGAGGGAGAGGGAGTAAGAATCTGAAGCCGACTCTGCATTAAGTACAGAGCCCAGGCCAGGGCTGGATCTCACAACTGCAAGACCAAGACCTGAGCAGAAACCAAGCGTCAGATGCTTACCTGACTGAGCCACCCAGGTGCTCCATATTTTCACAAACTTCTAAGTGAAAATTTGACATTTCCTTATTTATTACCACAGTACTAATAACAGTATTTGAGTCTTCGTCACTTTTTAATTGCTGCAAATACTGTTTAACACTCATTGTTACTTATCAATCAAGGCAGCAATAGACCCACTGCAGGTCAGGTCTTATTGCTTAATGTTTGAATAGAGAGCATATCCTATATCACAAATTTGGTTTATTGATGTCTGTATTCCCATATAATTGGCTTCCTTGGAAATGTTATGCATTTGCTCTATGCATAGAAAACATTCCATAGTTAAGATTTAATTTAGATCCTACATTATTGTGCATACTTGGCTGTACCACTCTGTTTACTTCAACTGGGATACGGTAGAATGACATGTTGGCTGTATTAGAGAGCGACACTGCCTCCTACGTGTCACAATGATATGGAAGCTCTCCTTTAACAAGGGGTTCAAAGCTAAGCATAAACAGACAAATAAATAAATAAATTCCTTAAAATCTCACCATGTATGCTTAGGAAACGAGTCCTCTAAGGAAACAGAGAGGCATATGTCAATCCGTGAAATAAGCAGCTACACTGCAATAGGTTTCTGGAGTATAAGAGGCCAAGGACATAATATACTCCCAACCACAAAGACACGATTGACAAGCAACACCATGAGCTGTGTCCTGCAGCCATCTGGGCCCGACTGGCCCAAACGCATGCTTAGGTGCTGCTTCCCAAGTCCTCACAAATACAGTGGTTTCCCTTAGTTTTCAGCACGTAATGGCAGCTGTGTGTTGTCAGCATGCTTTTTAGCAAGAAATCTCTAAGCTTTTTAAAAAAATCAGAGCATCCCAAAGTGTTGATTTTTTATTATGTTGCAGAATTACCTCAAAGCATTATTAATATTCTTTATGTCCAAACGACGGCTGCTAAGTGGGGTTTAGGAGGAATTCACTTATGGTTACTGCAGCAAGATGGAAACTCCTCTCTCAAAGAGCTTGCTAATGTAAGATCAACATTATGTGCCATTTTGCAGAGTCCAAACAATGTTTACTCACAGAGAACTTTTTACCTGTGCATCTCAAAGTACGCATCTATTAATCCAGCCAACTCTAAATTTAATGCAAATCTAGAATGTTTTAAGACAAAGCCAATAACTGTAGTTTGTCTTTGAGACCAGTGAGAATTGCCTAAGATGTCTGCAGCTTCAGATTGATTAAGGCGAGCTAAGGGGAGGGGCGTCTGGGTGGCTCAGTGGGTTAGGCTTCTGCCTTGGACTGAGGTCATGATTTCAGGGTCCTGGGATTGAGCTCCACATTGGGCTCTCTGCTCAGTGGGGTGCCTGCTTCCCCCTCTCTCTCCGCCTACTTGTTGATCTTTCTCTCTCTGTCAAATAAATAAATAAAACCTTAAAAAAAAAAAGAAAAGATAAAAGCTAAGGGGAAAACAATCTGAATTTGCTAGAACAATAATTACCTTCCACAGTGAGTAATATCTTTTAAACCCACAAGGATTTAGGATCAGCTACAGAATGTTGAGGATCATCAAAATCAAAGAAATCACACTTTGGGATTGTATAGTAAAGAACTATCCTTACCCGAAGAGTCTGTCCTTGGCGTTCGGCTCCTGGGAAGTGATCTCTAGGCACCTGGTACATCCCTCTTGGTAGGAGTGTCTTTGTTTGCGGGGGTGGGTCACTGGAGAGTGAATTACAGGGGGCCTTTGAGCCATGCCTTATCAATTTTGTCCTCTAGAGTACCTAGAGACTAACGGCACTGGCCCGATCTTCTGGAGGGACTAGAGACAAAAGACTAGCCACATAGACAGTATACAACTGAACTCCATTAAAAATTCTGTATACCAGAGCTCACAGGAGCTTCCCTGGTTGGTGGTACTCTCTGCATTGGCACCCAGTGGGTAAGGGCAGTCCTGGAGACCCTGCGCTGCAGCTGGTATCTGAAATAAGGACTGTCTGATGAGGACTGTCCCCTCTAACTACATGATTTGGCTAACTCTGGGTGGGTATTAAAAATCACCTGTGCAAATTTGTAATTTTACATACTTATAATATTTGGTTGATCAGAATGACAGCTTGTAACTCCAACTTAAAAGGAGTAATTGAATCAACTTTTGACTTAAGGTAACATCTTACTAAATTCATTAGTTATTGACTACTTAGAACATGAAGTTCATTGCCTCTTTAACTTTAATATATTAATTTTATAAGAGCTATTTAAATACTAAGGAGGTTTTATTTAAGTCATATATTAAAGTACTTAAAAGGAAAAGGGTTAGGAGCGCTTGGGTGGCTCAGTTGGTTGAGCAACTGCCTTCGGCTCAGGTCATGATCCCGGAGTCCCGGGATCGAGTCCTATATCGGACTCCCGGCTCTGCGGAAAGTCTGCTTCTCCCTCTGACCTTCTCCCTTCTCATTCTCAGTCTCTCGCTGAGAGACTGAGATAATAATATATATAAGATAATAAATAAAAATCTTAAAAAAAAAAAAAAAAGGAAAAGGGTTAAAAAGGTGCCTATGGCTCAGTCAGTTGAGTGTCCGACTCCTGGTTTTGGCTCAGATCTTGATCTCATGGGCCCTGAGATCGAGCCCCATGTCAGGTTCCATGCTCAGTGGGGAGTCTGCTTGAGAGTCTCTCCCTCTGCCCCTCCCCCCTCGCATTCTCTCTTTCTCTCAAATAAATAAATCTTAAAAAATAATATATGTATATATGCAGTTTAAACTGTCTCAAGATGTTGAGTGTACTGTTTGTAAATGGGACCAAAAATTATTTAAATGTACCTTAAAATTGTGAAATATTTTAGAAGTACAGGTAGAATAAATTTCTGAGCTAAACTTGAAATTTCAAAGAGGTTCTAGGTTTCCAAATTTGCAAATTTCAATAAATTGATTAATAATTAAAAAAAACACATTAAGAACTTTTTCTGTCCTTTCAGTCTAGTAATGGAAATTCTAGCACAATTTCTAGATTTAGGGAAGGTGAACTAGGAAAAGGATACATTATTATTGAATATTAATAAAAGAGGGACAGATTTAACACAGAAAACATTCAGAAAGTTAAACATTCCTAATATCTAATGTATTGCTTTCCCAGTAAGGCTTTGCCTAGATTTGGGAAAACAATCTTTGGAGTCCTTTCACATCAAAGCAAGTCATGAAGTTTTGAAAGCAACTTGGATTTTTAGCTGGTAGACCTATTTCTTGGTGTGAAATTCAGCAGTACTGCTCTATTTGATTACACCTCACTGGTGAAGCCCAAGAAAGGTGGAAGGGCACAAAAAATCAATTAAAACGCTTTTGGTTTAAGAGACAAAATATTCTACCCAACTGGGTTTAGCAGCATAGAGAATTTAGGGGCTCACGTAACTGAAATACCCAGACGCAGGTGAATTCAAGGGCTCAGACAATAGCATGGGGAACCATGTCCCAGCAATGCTCTCCTGTGGGCTGGTTGTATCTACACATTATGAGGATAATATAGTTTCCAGAAGTCTAGGCCTGCAACCTTTCATGTTTAAAATAAGCAGAAAATAACATGCCTCTTTAAGAGGACACAGAATTATTCAGAAGTCATCTCATTGGATTATATACCTGTTCCTCTCTCAACTAATTGCTGTGGTGATATGCAGAGATAACTCTCACCCATCCTTGGAGTCAGAGGGATATGAAACATGGTGGAAATAGGCAATATTCCAGAGTAAATTCACTTTGGAGAAAGGTGAATGGATACAAGTCACTTGTAACACAGAATGTTTATATTCATCCAACAATTCTACTTTCAAAATGTCTCTCTGGTGGAATATTTTCTATTAACCATGTAAGAAATCAAGGAGCTTAAGCAAGCATAGGGGGAAAGCTCATTTCTTTGTGTAACTAAATAATGGTGAAGTCAATAGTCAAAGCAAAAATGATGTTAGTTTCTACTCCTACCCCCTCTAGTTAGGTCTGTGACAAGTCACTTGGCCTCACTAGTTCACAGCTTCCATATATGTCACATGAAAATTATGAATACTATCATACCGTAAGTATTACAGTTGATATGAGAATTGAAAGAGAGGGGCGCCTGGGTGGCTCACTGGGTTGGGTATCGGACTATTGGTTTCAACTGAAGTCATGATCTCAGGGTTGTGGGATCAAGTCCTGAGATGGCCTCCAGACTCAGTGCAGAGTCTGCTTGGGATTCTCTCCCTCCCCATCTGTCCATCTCTCCCCACTCATGTGTGCAATGTCCATCTCTCTCTCTCTCTCTCTCTCTCAAATAAATAAATAAAATATTTTTAAAAAGAGAGAACTGAAAGATCATTTTTAAAACAAGGCTTTAAAAACATTTCAAAATTCCTAAAAGTTCTATACATACATAAAGCAGTAGCAGTAGCAGTAGTAATACCATTATTTTACGTACTGTACTAATCGGAGTTGTGAGTTGCAAACTAGAGAACCCATTCTGACAGTTTTAAGTAGAAAATGAATTAGATAAAGGAAGTCAAGCAGTTCACAGCCTTCTGAAGAATCAGGCATAAAGGCTATACAATGAGGATTAAACAGGACAACTGCTCTGGAAAACACTATGGCCTGCGTCTGGCACAAGCAACATACCTCACTTTTCCAACATCATGCAAGAAGCTGGCCATCCACCATTGCCACTTCTGAAATTGGGTGTCTCCTTGCCACACTCCACTATGCTTGTCATCAGAATGAAATTTCCATTGCATGGCCTTCTTCACACCATTCTCTAACAGTTAGAGACCGCATATGCTAACATGTGACTGGCAGAATCAAGGTCATACACTTGTACCCTAGGTGCAAGGGAGCCTGGAAAAGCAAGTTTCTGACTTTTATCTTAGAAAAGTGGGATGCATAATATAAAGTAAGGAATTCACCAAAACTAGGAAAGGTGTTTACACAAAAAGCACAGAAAATATCTACTATACTCACACCATTGTTTTTAGTCTTAAAACATTTGATATCAATGTGCAAATACAACTTAAAGAATTATAGTCATAGTAGGACACATATGTTCTATGGTTGTTGGTTTTCTTGCATTTAGCCTTGTCCATATATTTTTTAATCACTGACAATGATTAGATGAAATTTAAAGACAAATTTTGCCTGTTTGTGTTGCTTAAGACATTTTTTGCTCATATAGAAATCTCTTGAGTTTGTAAACATACCAATCAGCTTAAGTGTTTTCTAGAAAGTCACACACTCAGCTGCCAACTTACTCGAAGCAGTTACTCATCTAGATCCAAGACAGGGATCCAAGTTATGTAGAGACCAAATATCAGAGGGTTTTTTCCAGGAATCTACCAGAATACCATTATGTGTAAACCTTGCAGATACGTTTTGGAATTTGAACAATACTTGACATACAGGATCAATAACAAGTAGAAATTACTCCTCCTTTTCCTCTCTCAAATTGTGTTCTTACAAAGCTTCTTTAAATTCTGGGTTTCTCTACCCCAATGGATATGTGAAATACAGATGGCAATGGGAATTTTGAACATTTTTATCTCTTCTATAATGAAAATGTAAAAACTTTACTTCTTGTTGAGGAGTTTTAAATAGTTTTTATTTTTGAAGATTTATTTATTTGAGAGAGAGAGGTTAGAGGAGGGACAAAAGGAGAGGGAGAGAAAGTCTTAAGCAGGTTCTTCGCTGAACATGGAGTTGACACGGGGCTCGATCTCATGACCCTGAGGTCACAACCCAAGCCGAAACCAAGAGTCAGTACTTAAGTGACTGCACCACCCAGACACACTCAAGTAAGTTTTAAAAAGTTAAATAATTTAATCTTTGTTCTCCATTCCCCTGAAATACTGAGGGAATATAGGAAGAGAAAGAATTTTAAATCAAGTCAATACTTGTATAGAATATCTTACCTGAGGGGCACCTGGGTGGCTCAGTCAGTTGAGCGTCTGTCTTCTGCTGAGGTCATGATCCTTGAGTTCTGGGATCAAGTCCCACATCAGGCTCCCTGCTCATTGGGGAGCCTGCTTCTCTCTCTCACTCTGTCTCTGCCCCAATTTGTACACATTCTTTCTCTCTCTCTCTCTCTCTCTCACTCAAATAAAGGAAATCTTTAAAAAAAAAGAGAGAATGTCTTATCTGAATATTTCTTCACTCTATTGAGTGATAGTGTGAGTTTTGTAACTCAACTTTGCATTGGATTTTACTTTTTGACCCTTATATTAGTACAGCACACTAACTTTTGTGTATGTAACCTAGGTATTACATAAGAATCATGAATTTTTACACTTGAGTGTGTGTTTGTGTGTATGTGCAAGGGGGGGGGGAGTTGAGAGGGAAACAATTCGCATAGACTGAACTTGAGGGAGTGTGTGTCTGTTGCAGGGAGGAGGGTAGTATATAAAACTTGAACTTCAAATCTGCAATGTGATTATTACTCCAATTTATTATTATTACTCTTATCTTGGCATTATTAAAGCCAAAATAGATCTTACAGCAACATTTAAGGAAAAGTTAGTTTATAAATAATTTAAAACTTTTAGGGGCCCCTGGGTGGCGCAGTTGGTTGAGCGACTGCCTTCGGCTCAGGTCATGATCCCGGAGTCCCGGGATCGAGTCCCACATCGGGCTCCCAGCTCCATGGGGAGTCCGCTTCTCGCTCTGGCCTTCTCCCTTCTCATGCTCTCTCTCACTCTCTCTCTTTCCTAATAAATAAATAAATAAATAAAATCTTTAAAAAAAAAAAACTTTTATATGGTACAGTAAATATAAAAAGTGAAAATAGTAATAATTTATTACTTTTTAAATAACATGATCTTATGATTATCTTTTTTAGTAGAATTTATAACACGTCATATTTCCTGTTTTATAGTTATTTTATTTTACTAATTAAATGACTACATTTAGGGGAACCTGGGTGGTTCAGCAGATTAAAGCCTGCTTTTGGCTCTGGTCATGATCTCAGGATGCTGGGATGGAGCCCCGCATCAGGCTCTCTGGAATACTATGAAGCCATCAGAAAAAATCAAAATCTTGCCATTTGCAACGATGTAGATGGAACTAGAAGGTATTATGCTAAGCAAAATAAGTCATTCGGAGAAAAACAATTACCACATGATTTCTCTGATATGGGGAATTTGAGAGGCAGGGCAGGGACTTGTGGGGGGCAGGGAGGGAAAAAATGAAACAAGATGGGACCGGGAAGGGAGACAAACCATAAGAGACTCTTAATCTCCAGAAACAAACTGAAGGTTGCTGGGAGTGGGAGGGGAGGGATGGGGATGACTGGGTGATGGACACTGGGGAGGGTATGTGCTATGGTGAGTGCTATGAATTGTGTAAGATTGATGATTCATAGACCTGTACCCCTGAAGCAAATACTACATTATATGTTAATAAAAAAAAAAAGAACAAGAAAAAGAAAAAGAAGCAGCAGCAGCAGAAGCAGCAGCAGCACTTCAGATCACAGTAATCCCAAAGCATGGGAGAACCAGGGCTGGAAGAGAAGGGAAAATATGGGGATAGAAAGCAGCAATGGTGGGGCGCCTGGGTGGCTCAGTGGGTTAAATCCTCTGCCTTTGGCTCAGGTCATGATCTCAGGGTCCTGGGATGGAGCCCCGCATCAGGCTCTCTGCTCAGCAGGGAGCCTACTTCCCCCTCTCTCTCTGCTTGCCTCTCTGGCTACCTGTGATCTCTCTCTCTCTCTCTCTCTCTGTCAAATAAATAAATAAGATCTTAAAAAAAAAAAAAGAAAGCAATGGAGGCTAGATTTGTAATTATTGCTAGGCAATGATTGATAGATTTAAATTAAATTTCTTGAGCACTTATTAAATATCAGATGTGTTCTCATTTACTCTCAGCAACAATGGGAAGATGGCATTATTCTCAGAGGAGGAAGGAGAGCAAGGAAAGATAACTATCTTGTTTAAAAAAAAGGCATGAAGAGTGACAGTATCAAGCTTTGTTTCAGGTCTTTTAATTCCGAGCTCAAAACCTGCTCCATGATTCTTGGCCGGCGTTGACTCTAACACTTTGAGCGTTGATTCTTTACTAAGTGTATTTGAGAATTATTTATTAGCTTGAATATTCATTTAGTAATACTCATCAATACTCATAACTTCCAGTTACAAAATAAATAAGTCATGGAGGTGAAAAATACAGCATAGGGAATATAGTTAATAATATTGTACTAATTTTGTATGGTGACAGATGGTGACTACATGTACCATGGTGAGTACTGAGTAATGCACAGAATTGTTGAATCAATGTGTTGTGCACCCGAAATTAATATAACATGTACATTAATTATACTTCAATAAAAAATCATCGACAAATCAAACTTTAATATTTTAGCTTTAAAAGGAGAATAAAAAAGTAATAGCAAGCAGGAAGCACAGCTCATATTTCATCAATCTTCCTTCTACTTATGATGCTTTCCACAGTCAGACATAATACCATGAGTCAATAATGACAAAAATATTAAATATAAAACCAGAGTCCACTTTTAAGCTAATATCTAAAGCCAAAACAGGAATTACATGAGTTGGGTTACACAAAAATTGGTATACTTCAGTTCACTTATAGGAAGAGCTTTCCTGGGCCAAATGGATGGGATCCCTTTAACATGAAACTATGATGTGTAAATACCTGCATCTATTTTAGTTTAGTTAACCTATTAAGAAAAAGCTGAATACCAGTTCATTGGATGGGCCCAATGTTCATACTGAACATACAGTATTTTAAAGTGTCAAGAATATACACCTGTGACTGGTTTAAAATAGCTGACTAGTATTTCTCTTTTCTTCTGAAATCCAATAAAAATAAAAATAAACAGATATCAGAAGACAGTAGAAATTATGCTGATGGGTAAAAATTTTGTGAATTTTCTGGAAGACAATTGGAATCAGTAAGAGAGTCAGTGTTTAAAAGACATGCACGCACACATGTACACACACACACGCACACATGAACATACATACACAACCTGAAACAGGCAGAGAAGACTACTACAAAGATAAAAGCCATGCATTCCAAAAATCCCCAGAGGAACTCTAGAGAAGTTCTCTAAGAGTTCACAGGTTCACAGGAAGTCATCCACGAGAAAGGACTGTCCAAAGGCAAACAATCAAGGTAATTGGAAGATTGCATATGCCATCCTAGCTCACTCCCCATAATGCCACATACGTGCATCATTTATGCCCAAGTCAAAAACAGGAGGCTTTTTTGAGGGAGTGCTGGCTTTCTGATGAAATAGGGGATATGCTCCTTACATGAGTACTTTGAAGAGAGTAACAGAGCTGAGCCCAAGATAATTTTAGGCTTCTGCAATGGAGGAAGAAAAAAAAGGAATATCTTCTTCGAAAAAATGGAATAAATACAAACATGAAATAAGTCCACTTACAGAACAAAATCCAACTAATGGAAAGCATAAGTGGCTGTCTTCCCAAGTTTCAACTTAACTAACCTGAGAGCAGGACTTACAAGCTCCTGAAATACAAGCTACCCACAAAGTATTCATGAGAAATTTCAGCTTTTATAAATTATTTCACAGGGAGACCAAGAAAACATACATTGTATAGCATATAGGAATAATGTAAATAACAATCCCACTTTCATTTCTTTTCCCTCTTTTTTGGCTGCAGGAATACCACCTTTTGTCTTCCTCTTTATTATGTCCATGCCTCTGGGATTCTTGTTGATTCTAACATGTTATTACTTTGTTCAAGTAATTGTATTATTTCAGTATGTTTTAGTTCAAACGACCAAAACACAAGTGTTCCCAAGTTTGCATAACCCTATGATTAGTTATATCTCTTTACCTACAAATCCTTTTGAAATACTTATCCTACATATTATATGACTGAATCATTTCTCTCTAGATCCACTATTAACCATCACTCTTATACATTGCTTAAGACTTCCCAATATTCATTTATTTCCCTCTAAAATCGCATTTCCATCATCTGTCTCTTCTCTGCAATATTTCCAATCACCACACAGGCTACTTTTTAAAAATATATTTAACTATGCATTCTGTATCTTATAAGACTCTTGTACAAAAGGAAATGTAATATAAATTAGGGCCCCATATGACAAGAATAAAGTGAGGTGTTTTTCATATTTTACTTTATGTTTTTATTTTTTATTATTATAATTAAGTTTATATGATGAGTCCCTGTAAATTTTCTCTCCCTATGGTCCAATTGACATGTACCCAGTCCCAAGATACCTTCCATCTCACTGGGCAGTTGTACATTAAGAAAAAAGGATATTCAGTGTTACTACCATCCTTGGGAAGTCGATTACTATAGCCATGTTTTTAAAGGCTCGGGCCAAAGTCACTTTGAACTGACAAGTTCTAACTATTCTGCTAGAATGTCAATGAATCCTATATTTCCAAACTCAGAGTTTGGATTCACCTTCTGTTCCTTCACCTTCTATACTATTCACCCATTCACCGTCTATTCCTTAATTTGCACCTGATGTGTTAGATGTAGCTTTCCTATATTATACATCATTTTGAAAAACATTCAAAGTGAACCTTAGAAATATACGCCAAAAATGGTATACAAAAAAAATCATAAGTAGGAGAAAAGAAATTTAAATTTATATCAAGAGTAAGAGAAAAAAAAATAGAGCGCATATAGAAAGGCCATGAAGACACATACATGACTCACATATTTAATTATAAGCTCTCTATTTTAGAATGAGAAAAAGACCCTCTAAGTGTTTCTAGTAAATACTGCAGTTCATACTCAAGATCTACTCCTCTCTCTTCCTGATTAGCACAACTTTCTTTTATTCGGGTAACTATGTGGATTAGGGGTAGATTCTGACAAGTCTCAACCAGTCATGCAATGTCATTTCTTCTGCTAATAGTTACTTGAGGTAGGTAGCTAGCCTGGTTCTGGCCAGTGAAATGGTAGGGGGTAACTAGGAGGCCTCTAGGAGATGTTTCCTTAAAATCAACGAGAATACACTGAGACAGAGAGATTGGCATATTTTATTCTTCTAGATGTTACTGCCTAAAGATTTGACTCCTGATGCTATTGCAACCACCTAACAACCATGACTGAGGTTGCCTGATAATAAGTTTGACACTAATGGTGGCAGAGCTGAGAAAAATGTGAAGTCATGCATGCCATGAAGGTCACTGAGCTGCTGAATTAATCATACTCTAACCCAAACCAATTCCTGATGTCTTGTTAACCGAGATTATATATTTATTGACGCTTTGGTAATTGGAGATGGTGTTACAGATAGTGTTCACTGTCTAGGAGGGGGAAATACCAGTTCTTTGGGAGAAGCAAAATTTCTCTAGTAATTAACTGAAATTTTTCTTAAAAACATTTTTATACAGAACTTCATAGGGAAGGTAGTGAGCATTGGGATGGACAATATCTTGAAAAAATATTTCGTAACGAGTGTAGAATTAGATTTTTATAAGAATTCTATGACAATGTAGCATCACAAAGCAATTCCAGGAGAGCAAACTATCAGGGCTATACAACCTAGACAATGCTATAGTTTTCTACTAGTCTGAGTTTATTTTCAAATAAATTCTAACTCGTCAAGGGTTTTCCCAAAGAATGCATCAGAAGTTTAAAATACTTTGGTAATAATAGATGTCCTACCAAAAAAGAAGGAGAAGGAAGAGTAACAGGGAGAGGAAGGAATAAGGAGAAGGAAAATGTAGAGTGGTCAGATAAGTTTAGGAAGGCTGGGATAACAATGCTAAATAATTTCTTAAAGATCATCATGTTATAATATAATATACATTAAGAATGTTCCAGATAGTAGGGCACTTGGGTGGCTCACTCAGTTAAGTGGCCAACTCTTGATTTTGGCTCAGGTCATGATCTTGGGGTCCTGGGATTGAGCCCCACATCAGACTCAATGATCAGCAAAGAGTCTGCTTGAGATTCTCTTGCTCCCTCTCTCTCTGCCCCTACCCCTGCTCACATTTGCTCTCTCTCTTTCTCCAAATAAATAAATAAAATCATAAAAAAGTGGGGTGCCTGGGTAACTAAGTCAATTAAGCATCCAACTTTGATTGTGGCTCAGGTCATGATCTCAGGGTCCTGAAAGAGACTCTGCACTCAGCAAGGAGCTTACTTAAAATCCTCTTCCTCTCCTTCTGTCCCTCCCCCATCACTTGCAGAATGTCCCAGAGAAACACACAGCATGTAGTATTTCCTCCATTTATCTGACCTCAAAGTCCCCTCTAAGAGCATTTAGAGGGAATATTTTCCTATATAACAGTCTATATGTTCTTCTATGTAGATCATGCAATAGGGAACTCTGAGTAATTAATACACCGAATATCTTCAAGATTACCACAGATGTCATTGCTTGCTACATTAAGCATTTGACCAACATACAGCCAGCAGAAGCAGTCTCTGGTTTCCCATATGCCCCTTTACACGCTGAGGGAAGCCTCCTGTAATTTAGACACTATTTAGGTGGATGGTACACTTGATACTCATTTTATGGAAAAGGAGGAGACTGGTAGAAACCCTGCTGGACAGATAAACATCCTACCTATACATGGCCTTGGACCTAGAGGACTGGCAGGAAAATAAATTAATCAACATTTATCATAACCCAAATCTTAACTTCAGCAACAAAGGATCATTCAAATTTCACTGAGACAATTTGGAGTTAATTTTCTTCCTGCAGTAATGTAAGAAGTAATGCTCGTTCTTCACTTGCTTTATTGGTACCTAGTGGGAATGCTTAAGAAAGAATATTATAAACTGGAAAATATTTACTAAAAGAAACTCCTGGTAATCTTTTATCAGATCATTAACTGGAAAAAAATATCTCAATCACATGCTAGAAAACAAAACAAAGAATAATTATAAATTTTATTTTCATCAGCACCCCAGATTAATCTGAAAATAAGACAAAACTTAGTCAAGCAGAATGTTAATATGATTCCCATTGTTTAAAAAAAAAGGAAATAACAAGGCCAAAATGGAATCACTGGTGCTAGGCCCCATGTCAGCAAACCAAGACTTAATACCTAACCTAACTGTAGTTTCGGCCTCTCCAGGAATGTTACCTTTAATCATTCTGGAATTACCTGGTCAACACTAGTGAGGTAACCCGCCTGATAGGGCCCAGCTTTCCCCAAAGGAAAGTGACCTTGCCTAAAACAATGCACTCTCCACTAGAAACATCCTTGCCGCTCCTCCTTCTGCCTATAATATCTTCTATTTTATACAGCTCCTCAGAGATCCTTTCTATTTGTTAGAATGGAATTCATGAATGAGTGACTAAAGGCAATTAGATCTTCAAATTTTCTCAGTTGAATTTTTTAATACCTCTTTATCCCCTCTGCTTCACACTCCCCTGATGTGAGTTGATTAAAAAGAAATGTAATTATTGAATTGAGACCAGAGACTAATTCATCGAAAATATCAAAAATACTATGTGCTTCATAGAAAACTGTGATCCCTTACCTATTTTCTTGAAAGTCTCTTCTCTTTTGAATTAATCCAAGAAAAGCTAGTCTCTCTATACAGTTCTCCACCCAATCATAACTTTGGTTATAGGTCAGAATTGTTCCACTCAGAAGCATTGATAAAGCATATAACCTAGTGCCAGATGCCACACTTGGTGCTAGAAGCACAAAGCTGGACAGAATACCACCCCTGACTTCAAGAAACTCTGAGTCATGTAAATCTTTTTTTTTTTAAAGATTTTATTTATTTATTTGAGAGAGAGAGAGAGCAAGCATGAGAAGGGAGAAGGTCAGAGAGAGAAGCAGACTCCCCATGAAGCTGGGAGCCAGATGCAGGACTTGATCTGGGGACTCTCGGAACATGACCTGAGCCGAAGGCAAGTTGCTTAACCAACTGAGCCACCCAGGTACCCGAGTCATGTAAATCGTATCATTTGTCTGTCAGGGATTGAAGGATAGTTAACTGTCTAACATCATAGTGAGAATAAAGAGTGGAAAATACACATCAGTAGTTATTAATCAATGGCAATTGCAGAGTTGATTCTTTGAACTGGTGGAAGAGGTTTATTTTGAGTCCTGAGGATGATGCTTAGAGATTGCCTCTACAGAACACTAAGACAACTGGCCAATTTGATCATTTGCACCAAGAAACTCTTTAAATTCAATGTTTTTTGATGCTCTTCATATATGTTTACATTTGTCAATTGAAATATGTTCAATTTGACAAGTAAATATTGACTTTGTTCTATATTTAGACCACATGGTCTGGGAGTGGGCGTGGAAGAATAGTGAGAAAAGGTACAGAGGAAGAATAAACACAAAAGAAAAAGAGGATTATCTGAGGCACAGGAAACTTACAAAGAGTGGAAAGGATTGACATGTAAATAGTTAATTGTAGAAGGCCACATCAAAGGGACAAGGAACAAAGTGGTAGGGAAATAATGAGAAACTGGGTGGGGGAGGGGCAACTGAGGTTTTATGTGGTAAGTAGCATTTTGCTTAGGCATTGAAAGAAGAGTTTGATTTTATTACACGCTAAATAGGAGAAATTCATCCATCACCATGGACACTCTTCCAGCTTTAAGCTTTAATCTTACCCTCTTCTAAAGCTCTGCTTGGCCATCATTCTCAGCAGACATCATCCTTGTTCCACTGATTGGGTCTTGAATTTATGACACTTAAGTACTTGTAAGATTATCAGGAAGGAAGTTGCTTTTAATACCAAATTTTCTAGGTTGTAATGGGACTTGGGGAAAATCCATCTGTCACGGGGGTCATTTGACACTAAATTTATATCAGTTCATAGATGCTTAGATCACAAACTCATTCTATATAACTTAAAAATGTAATCCATATATCAAATATTATAGCTAAAAGGTACACAAGGAAGCATATAACCCAAATCTCTTGAATTTAGAAATAAGAAAACGGAGGCCTAAAGATGTTAAGGGAATTGCCAAAGGTCACATTGAGATTTTCATAGAATGGTGCTAGAAATTGGGACCACAATTGACCACGTTGCTTTCTCTCTGTCACACTCACCTTCCTGGATTTGCTCGCATTTGCTACTGGTTAAAGAATTCCCAATCACTGGGGTGCCTGGGTGGGCCCTGAGATGAAGCCCCGAGTTGGGCTCTCTGCTCAGCAGGGAGCCTGCTTCCCCTTCTCTCTCTGCCTGCCCTATCTGCCTACTTGTGATCTCTCTCTCTCTCTCTGTCAAATAGATAAAGTCTTAAAAAAAAAAAAAAAAGAATTCCCAATCACCAAGCCACCTGGTTGCAAGGGATAAGTTTTATTTGGGTGCCTTTACTGACACTCTCTATGTAGGAATTATTATTGATGTGATAGCGCAGGAGCTCATGTCTTTCACTGGCAGCTTTCCATATAAATCCAAAAACGGTTTTAACAGCACCCCTGTTGCCTTTTTTCAACCACAACTTATGTATATTTTCCTGTCAAAAGGAATATGCTTTATGCACAAATTAGCATCTGCCTTGTTCTTGCTGAATCTGTGTAATCAGTATAATAACAAGAGAAATGACTCATAATTTTTGCCTTATGTTTTTTTCAATTTGATAAATTAAAAAGCAATGCCAAATTGCAGTTATGAAGACACAGCTGAGAAGTGTGTTTAACTGCTGCAGCCTCGTACAGTCTTTACAGGAAGAAAAGCCACATCTGTTTCTTTTGTCAGCTTGTTTGAGGGATGATGACACTCAGGAGAGAAACACCAATCCAGGAATTCAAGAGATTTTATGAACCAAACCAAACCAAACAAAAAAACCAATCAGCATGTCCTTGAAGATAAATGATTTTTAGTTTTTCCAGTCTGTATTGTATTCTTTAGGAAAAAAAAAAGTGGGCCAGATGATTCTAATTTCAAACTACTTAGCCCATTTTCTAATTAATTAATATTCTTAAATATTAACAGTATCTCAAGGGTTTCTACAGAGAAGCGTAAGTTGCAATGTTCTATCATCTGATTTCTATGTTTAGTGTTTATAATTATCATTTAATTTTAGCATGCAATAAAAACCTTTATGTCCTGACATGTTAATATACAGTACTGAGGTGGAGAAAATTCACTGGCAGATAACTTTGTAGCTCAGGGTAGAATTATAATAGTTTTCATATATTATGTGATCATTTTTATTGTTTGGCATATATCTTCAGTCCAGCGACAGAAAGTAGATAAACCTCTAGTAGGAAGTATAATCAGAGGCCAGAAAAATACACTGTCAATAGAGGGCTCTGAAAACATAAAAGCTAAATAAATTGGAATACCAAAGCAATAATATTTTCTATGAGTTATATGAGCATTTCTAATTAATTCTTATCCTTTAATGCTCTAATATACCATGAATGACTTAAAATTCTACATGTTCAAATGGGACTACAATTTGTTCTTTGAATGAGTGAACTCTGTGACATGACTGTGAAAAATAATTTAACATAATCTTAGGCTGCGATACTGAGAGTGTAATATCCAGAGGAAAGGAGATCAAAAGAACCCAAAGCACATCAGGAAAGGCAAAGCTTTTCTACATAGAAGAATGCCAGTTCATAAAGGTTAAAGGAATAACATTAGAAATGTTTCAACTGCCAACGTAATAACTGTTGAAGGCAAGGATTATCAATGGATGCTAGAACTATGAGTGTAAGTTGTTGGATAGGAGACTCACAGACTTGAAGCATTAGCCCACATATTGTCGATTAATTACAAAGAAGACTGACCTCTATAATGGAGGGTCTGGAAATACCATCTTTTTTTTTTTTACCATCTTAATCAAATGATCAAAATGTTTGCCACTAATAAGGAGACCCACTGATACATCTACCTCCTGATGTGATAGAAGGATATGACACAACATTGACTATGTAGTATTCTGATGAAAATGTTTAAACTGAATCTAATAATGAAAAACCACTCAGATCAATCCAGATTGTGGAACATTCTATAAGACACTAGTCTCGGATTCTTAAAAATTAAAAAAAAAAAAAAAAAGCAAAATGAGGGGAATTTAAGAAGTTTAAAGAGACATAACAACCAAAGGCAAAGCCTGATCTTTGACTGAATCCTGGGGCAGAGAAAAAAAGAAACACCTATAAAGAATAGTAGGGGGATAAATGGGAGTATTTTAATGTTGCCTGCATATTATCATAGTAACATTAAATTCTTAGATGTATTGATGGTAGAGTGATTATGTAGGAGATTATCTTTGTTCTTAGGAAATACATGCTAATGTATTTAGGGGCAATGTGCCATAATGTCAGCAGCTTAATATCACAATTTCATGTAAAAATCAGTTTATCTAGAGATGCCTGGGTGGCTCAGTGGGCTGAGCATCAGACTCTTAGTTTTGGCTCAGATCCTGATCTCGGGGTCCTGAGATCGAGCCCCAGCTCAGGCTCTGCACTCAGCATGGAGTCTTGTCCTTCTCCCTCTGCTTCTCCCCCCACCACCCCTCTCTGCTTCTCCCCCCACCACCCCTCTCTCAAATAAATAGATAAATAAAATTTTTTAAAAATCAGTTTAAAAAATCATGGAGCATTACATCAGGAACTAATGAAGTACTATATGGTGACTAACATAACATAAAAAAATTAAAAATAAAAAAATCACTTTATCTATATATGTAGTGAAATAATGCAAATGCAAGCAAAATATTAAAAATTTGTGAATACACAGGTGTTCAATATAATATTCCTTCAACTTTTCCCTAGGATTAAATCTTTTTTAATTGGGGTAAAAAGGATACATCAGAAATATTGAGTTCAAATCTTTTTTTCAAGATTTTATTTATTTATTTGAGAGAGAGTGCTCCACCTGTGAGGGCGAGGAAGAGGGAGAGGGACAGGCAGACTCAGTGCTGAGCATGGAGCCCCCACAAGGGGCTCAATCCCAGGACCCTGAGATCATGACCTGAGCAGAAATCAAGAGTCAGATGATTAACCAAATGAGCCAACCAGGTGCCCCTTGAGTTCAATGTTTGATACACTTTAAAGGAGACTACCATATTCCAGAGAAAGTTGAGAGAATCAAATTTCAAGATAGTGAGGGGATCAGGAGACAAAGTCATATAAAAAACTGGGAGTGTTAACATGAGGGAGAGATAACTATTCAGGATCTGAAAATCCAGTCCTACAGAGAATGCAGTAGATTTCCTCTTTCTTCTGAAAGAATTCCTCAGACACATGATTGAATTTAACAAGCACTCTAAGGCTATGAAGAGCAGAGATTGAGTGGCGTTTTACCTGAGTGTATGAGGGGTCAATGAAGACGACCCCTTCAACTCTGAGTCCTTAGTCAAATCAGAAACTGGTTTCTTACATAGTCTTCTGGAAGCACCGTGACATTCATGCGACAGAGATTTCAGACCATCAGACATACATCAGAAGCGTTACTCAGACTTCTGGTTCCTATATATATATATATTTTGGGAGCAGTACACCCATTTTATGTCAGACATTCTGCTAAGCACTAAGATTCCAGAAACTATTAAGAATGATGATGTTCCTATCCTCATGGCTTTTCAATTTAGCTTATAGTTCTGGGAAACAATGTCCCAGACATGTGTCCATTTTACAGGAATGTTCTCTTATGTTTAAGAAAAAACTATAAAGGTTATCCTAAATAGCTATACCTTCTTTATGGACATATTGTGAAACAATATTTTGTCTTATTAACATCTAAGCACAATTTCTAAGGAACATGACCCAGTGAACCACATTTTAGGAAACAACATTACTATTTACCTTTAGGTATTATACCTAAGGTATTATATCCATTTCTTAATATTTGATATATCTTCTAAATTTATGTCCATATGAATTAATGTGGGTTCAATAAACCTTTTGTAATTCTGCAATATACACTTTGAGATAACTGAACGTTCCCTGCTTTTAGCGAGGATAATTACTTTCTGCAATTATATGTTCAAAAACCAAATACATGTTGAATATTGATAAACTTTATAAAAGGATAGGCATTTTAAAAACAACTTTGTTGAGGTGCCTGGGTGGTTCAGTGGGTTAAAGCCTCTGCCTTCAGCTCAGGTCATGATCTCAGGGTCCTAGGATCCAGCCCTGCATCGGGCTCTCTGCTCAGCGGGGAGCCTGCTTCCCCCTCTCTCTACCTGCCCCTCTGCCTACTTGTGATTTCTCTCTCTCTCTCTGTCAAATAAATAAATAAATAATCTTTTTTAAAAAAAAAAAACTTTGTCAATTTTCTGGCTCTAAAAGGAGGGGTTTGGGTGGATCTTGTTCAGAATCTGCATAAAGCTGAAGCGGATCTGTTGTTCAGAGGGGTCTGTGCCAGAGAAGGTGGTCCGAAATAGGGTATGTTTTGAAGCAGTCTTGGATGTCAACAGAGGGAGTTCTAAACTGTGTGCTGGAGAAGAAAGAAGGAAAAAATAGTGAAGAAGTCCTGAGCGTGTTAGACCCAAAGATCACGGTAAAACTCTGAACTGAAAATGATTCACATGAAACAAAATCAATACAAGTCGTTCACAGGTAAGGCTTTGAAAGTCTCAGTACAGGCTTTTCTATGGATCTAATTAGTGAAACTCCTAGCTTAAAGAAACCAAAATCAGAGAGTCCAAACTATCTTTTCCTGCCAGACTCAATTTCTGTACACTTCCAGAGAGGCCCAAATACATAATTATGAATTTAGCAAAATTTATCTTTGGCACTCATATTTAGACCAGGGCATCCTGCATTTTCCTGCAAAATCAAGCTAGTCTTTAAGTCCTAATGGCATGTCGTGTTTGTGAGAGTAGGCCCTGCTCCTCTGTCCTCAGCCTCATGAAAATGATTGCTTATTCCCCCTTACTCACTCAGTTCAACATGATAGTGACCCCAGAAAACACTGGCCAGGTTCTTAGCATAAGTATGTGGAACAATGATAATGTGTGCCCCCAAGCCTTTGTTTCGTTATTTATCAGTTTGGATGATTTCATAACTCAAAATCACATATAAAATAAAGTGATTCATTATCAGACATAACAAGATGATATCAGAGTCAGTTCTGGTTGATGATTCCAGGATTGGTTAATTTATGACCCTCCCAGAGACACAGCTTTTTTCCCCTTCTAATTTGTCTCCTGGGGTGGCAAATGTCTCTATTAGTTTCAGGTTTCATATAATGACATAGCAACATACAAAAACCAGATGAGACATAGGATGTCCCAGAATCTGCACAGCCAATATTCCCTCAAATCTATCTCATGTGGCAGAATTGAATGATGTGACCTTTCCTACACCTACCATGACAAGAACGATGGAACTGTTCCTTTTGAATTATATTATGATACTCAAGATTTAACTCCCAAGGCTAGAGAGCACCCAAATCTTAAGTGATGCATGAAGTCACCAGAAAAAAAAAAACCATCAAGAATCTGATAGCAAAGAAAAATTGAAGAGGTAGTGGTGATTCGGGAGCAATCAATGGGGTCAGGGACATATTCCCTCTGTCTGAAATTCCTTTATCTTCCTTTACTTCATGAAGGAATCTCACTCATCTTTCAAGTCTTCTCCTTTGGGAATCTTTCCTAAACTCACAAGTTAGTTGCTCTCCTCTGTGCTCATATAGCCTCTCTCACACACAGACTGCCTCATAGAACTTCCCACACAGTCCAAGCACAAGAAAGCTCAGTGTTGAGTATGTGCTCCCTTATTCTATCTAAAATTGCACTTGCTTCCAGAACACGGTACATATAATATTTCTCAATTCTATTGCTATGAAGGTCTGCCAAGTGCCTGGTGCTGGTTATTTCCTAGTGGGCGATCCACTTCTCTTTTGATGTCTATGGTCCTGAATCACTCTACCTTTACATTATGTTCATGACCAGAGGCCTTTCAATTAGCTCATGCTCAGCTAGTCTTTTTGACTGTAGGGGCAAACTGAGACCAAGTTCAGCCTGGAGATCTGTCCCTTTCTTAAAAAAAGATCACGTCACTCTATACATATTCCTCTATCAACTATCTCTTCTGCTAGCCTCTTCCCTCCTTAATATGTCCATTGTCATGCAGACCACACAGCAATCCAGAATGGACTCTAGTAATTCGGTGGATTCTGAGTGTAAGTGATGAATAGGGACAAACAAGAGGCCAATGTGAGAAACACAACTTGGAATTCTAGTATGAGATCCAAAAAGGTAGAGATGAGGAAACAGGCAGGAATAAAGTACATTTGCAAATAATGAAATTAAACATGAAATTCAACATGAATTAAACAGGAAAATAAGAATTTTCCTCTCCATGCTTCTGGAAAGTCATTTCAACTAAGATTTTCACTTACATGTAGTTGATTTAATATGCTATTCAATTAGGTACTGTTTAATGATATAATTTAACAAATAGTATATCAATGGAATAAAAATCCAGTAGCTTTTTGCCAGGGGTAAAAGATACAACCTGTCATATTCTTCCTAATATTCTATCTGGAATTCAAGGCAGTAAAGTCTAACAACATATTACAAAGAGAAAAGGTAAAGGCAGTGCCACCTAATAAGGGGTCACAGTGTACCAAGTCCTGTACTAAAATATTAATACATCACCTCATTTTTTTCTCATCACCATCCTACCTGGTAATGATAATTACCCTAAAATGGGCACCTGGGTGGCTCAGTGGGTTAAAGCCTCTGCTTCTGCCTTCAGCTCAGGTCATGATCTCTGAGTCCTGGGATGGAGCCCCGCATCAGGCTCTCTGCTCAGCGGGGAGCCTGCTTCCCCCTCTCTCTCTGCCTGCCTTTCTGCCTACTTGTGATTTCTCTCTGTCAAATAAATAAATAAAATCTTTAATAATAATAATAATAATTACCTGAATGTTACAGATGCAGATATAGAAACTGGGGGCTAGAAGGTAAAATGTCTATGATGACAAGTCTCCTAAGAAAAAAAACTAGGCTTTGTACCTGGCTGTCTGACTCCAAGGCCACACAACTCATCGCAAGCTATACCAAAATGGAAATTGGGCTTTCAGAAAGCTGCCTTCCATCGAAAGCAAATCTCCACATTCAGATTGTAGCTCATTTGTGATACAGGGCACTTTCATACCCTCAGGTGATCCCGAGGTCCTCTCTGTCGGTCGTGCATTACCTTTTGCAGTCAACTTGTCAATCAGCAGAAACCATTCCACGTGAAGGATGTCTTTCCGCTCACTCCAGCGTGTTGCCGAACATGCCATGAAACACACACGAAGCTGGAGGAGACTGAAGTATGTATCACATTCTTCAGTCTGTGGACTTTTAGATAAAGTGTGTTTGCCAGGAAAGCTCTGTGCTTTGTCACCTGTTTGTTCCTGCTGGATCAGGGTGGCTGCCTTACAATGCAGCCTGCAAAACACGAGATACCGTTGCATCCATCACTGTGGAAACAGACTGCTGAGAGCAAAGAACCTACTTTGAGCCCTGCTATATAAGAGCACTTCCAATAATTAACTGTCTTTCCCTGGTAGAGGTCTGATTTTCCCAAATTACTTAACTGAGTTTTAACATGTCAATTTTCGGGGCAACTAGGTGGCTCATTTGGTTAAGTGTCTGCCCTTGGCTCCACTCATGACCCTGGGGTCTTGGGATCGAGCCCCGCAACCATCGGGCAACCTACTCAGTGGGAAGCTCTCCCTCTGTCTCTCCCCCCAGCTTGTGCTCTCTCTCTCTCACTCTCTCACTCTCTCAAACAAATAATAATAAAAATCTTTAAAAATAACATACCAATTTTCCAACATGTGCTAATCAGCACTGTTTTAAAAGAGGTCTGCTATAGTTTTGAACAGTGGTGGTGGGCAAATGGTTCCCTAGTGATGGCCATGTCCTCATTCCTGGAATTTCACTTTACATGGCAAAGGGGAAGTAGGGTTGCAGATGGAATTAAGGTTGCTAATAAGCTGACTTTAAAACTGGGAGATTACTCTGGATGACCGAAATGGGCCCAATGTAATCACAAGGGTCCTTAAATGTGAAAGAGGGAGGCAGAAGAAAAAGTCAGAATAATATGTTAATGACTAACTTGCTGTTGCCGGCTTTGAGGCTGGAGGAGGAAGGCCACCAGCCACGGAGTGTGAGTAGTCTCTACAAGTTAGAAAGGGCAAGGAGATGGAGTTTCTCAAGAGCTCCCAGAAGAAATGCAGCCGCTACCTTGTTTTAGCCCACGAGACCTCTGTTGGACTTCTCTAACCATAACCTACAGAACTTTCGGACAACAAACTTATGTTGTTTTCAGCCACTGCGTCTGCGCTCATTTTACAGTAGCCATAGGAAAATAATACACTGCTTAACGATTTCTTTTAAAGATAAACTGAGTGAATACTTGAAGACCTGTGACTTTATGAGTTTAAAAAGTTGTCTGTGCCAAGACAGCTCCACAGTGAGAAACAGGCATGTGTGTACCGAGGTGAAGACTCTACCACGGCACAGCCCTGGGATTGACTAGTGCTTTGAAAGCTGATGGAAGGTGTAACAGCAGGACTTTCTTGTTCACACTAGTAGTTTCGGTTACCTGGGGAAATGTTGACGATGAATACGGATCAGTTACATTTGAAGTACGGAAATAATGCATCTGGATTCCAGGGGGTTGTGAGCTTATGAGAGGAAAAAAAATGATAGCAAACTACCAAAAGAAAAATAAAATTTTTAGTATTTTTGCAAATATTTACTCTACTTCTTTTACCTATGTGATATGGAAAATAGAACTAGGTTGATTTTTCCAGGTTCATGGGAAGTATTTTATAATTCATAATGTAACGCTAAGGCAATGCACGCAGAATTTAGTGCATCCTAAAGTACTAAAATCAAATGAATGTTATTTTTTCAGTTAGCCAATACAAAATGTTGAGGGCCTACTACATTTAAGATACTGATGTATATGCCATGGAGTGTAAACATATGTTTCTTCCATTTCTCAAGGAATTAATAATCTAGAATAAACACACACACATACACACACATCATAGGTAGAAGGTAGGAAGAGAGGGAGAAAAGACATGGAAAAAGAGCATCAAGAGGTTACAATGTAATGAACAACTGTATTTGGTTTTTTGTTTGTTTTTTATTTTTTAAAGATTTTATTTATTTGACAGAGAGAGAGATCACAAGTAGGCAGAGAGGCAGGCAGAGAGGGGGGGGAGCAGGCTCCCCGCTGAAGAGAGAGCCGGATGTGGGGCTCCATCCCAGGACCCTGAGATCATGACCTGAGCCGAAGGCAGAGGCTTTAACCCACTGAACCACCCAGGCATCCCAACCGTATTTGTTATATATAGCCGGGTTTCAAAAGTAATCTCTAATCCTCACTCTTCAACTAAATACTATCCCTCTTTTAAGATTATGAAAATCAGACCCAGAAAAGTAACTTAGTCAAGACAAATGCTTGGGCAACAACTCTGACAAACTGCTTATGATAAGAAAAATTGGTTTGGATGACCACAGCTCTATACCTGGTACTGTTCTCAACGTCTAACATTCATGTGACAATGTACAAAGCAGGTTATTATTGACAGTTTCCAGCTAAGGAAACAGAAACACAGAGAGATTAAGCATCCTACCCAAAGTCACGCACTTACTAAGTGACAGGGTTATGACCAAGCCCCAGGCATCTTGGCTCTACAGTCCATTGCTTAACCACTAGTCACAGCAACTCTATAGTAATTCTTTCCTAATGAATCCTGAGGATTTCCCTATCAACCTGTTTTGGTTTTTTTTTTTTAAGATTTTATTTATTTATTTAATTGCCAGAGAGAGAGACAACAAGAGAGGGAACACAAGCAGGGAAAATGGGAGAGGGAGAAGGAGGATTCCCGCTGAGCAGGGAGCCTGATCCCAGTATCCTAGGATTATGACCTGAGCCGAAGGCAGACGCTTAACGGCTGAGCCACCCAGGTGCCCCCCAACAACCTGTTTTAAACTGGAGCCTAATACACCGTCTGATAGGGAACTGCAGAACCTGTCAGTTTTATGAATGTGAATTAATATTGTGTTTTCTCTAGGGGGAGCATTCCAACAGAAACGAGACTGTAGTAAAGTAGTAAAGAGTAATTACTAATTACTGTATTTATGACAAGCACCTGAGGCTCACCATGACTCCTGCCATGACTTCAGTGAAAAGATCTCAAGGCTTAAGTCATTTATTCTACAATTCCTGAAGGTTAAAGAACCCTCTCATTAATTTTCTTGGTGTCGTGCAAATATTACATGAAACTGTGGTTGCTTGCTTTATTCATAACTTATTAAAACAAAGCACTTCTGTATGTGCTTCTTCCATCTTTCATTTAGTTCTCAATGTTTCTTTAGATTGCCCTCCAAACACATCTCTGCATTCTGAGAATTGGATAGAGGACTAAATGACAAAATACGTGAAAAAAAAAATTGAAGTGAGAAATTCTCTAGGTGTCTATTTTTCCACTTTAGACCAATATTATTTTCATCTGTTTGCATTTCCCAGCCTTGTTACACTGTCAGTGTTTTGGCAAAGTGATAATAGAATTTATCTGGAAGAACTGGATGAAAAGAACAAGTCCTTCTTCATACAGCAATTCGAGATGAGCTGTTTTTCAGTAAGGTATGATGGTAAGGTAGCCCTGGCTTTTAGTAAGCATAGGCTCATATTCTGGTTTTGGCATGAGATTATTTTATAATTATTTACTTTCTTAGAAAGGGTAGGAATCCAAATCCTTTATTCTCAATTTAACCTGAAGTTTTGGATGAGACACTGTTTTATCCTCAGCTTCTGACTTGCTATGAAATAATAATATGGACATGATAATCTACAATTGGACACGAATGAGACCAGGTAAATAATCACAAGGACTCCCTATTGGCTAGGCTCATGGTACCCACGTTCTAGTTTAATCCTCAAATAATCCCATTTTGTAAGTGAGGAAACAAACTCACAAAGGCTAAGAAATTGCCCAAATTCACGTTGGTAGTGATCAGAGTCCCAGAGCCCTATCTATCCGGCTCCAGGTCAATCTTTTTTTTTTTTTTTAAAGATTTTATTTATGTATTTGAGAGAGCATGAAAGAGAGAGAAGGAGCAAGGGGAGGGGCAGAGGGAAAAGGAGAAGCAGACTTCCTACTGAGCAGGGAGACTGACATGGGGCCAGATCCTGAGAGTCTAGGATCATGACCTGAGCGGAAGGCAGAGGTTTAACCAACTCAGCCACCAAGCGTCCCTGGGAGAATCCTTAACGCTAACATATATACCAGGTATTGTTGAACACTATTCAATGAAAGTACAACAAAAGTGGAATTGGATATAGTATTTTAAGCTACTGAGTTTACATCTAAATTAAAATTTAGACCTACTCACTTGTATGGCATTGGATTCATCTATCTCAGCCTCAATTTCCTTACTTGTAAGGTAGAAACAACATTACCTATTTTTGCAGTTTTTAATCTCACACATTAGAGACAATATATTTGAAATATACAACATAATACCTAAAATACAGCAGCAATAGATAGGTAGTGGCTAATATTATTAATTTGTAAACTGCTTTTCAGTATCTCTCAAATCTGCAAAAAAATAATAATAATAAAATAAAATCAGTAAGAAAAAAGTGTTTGCCCCTTTACAAGTCTACCTGTATGAGGAAGAGTTGTTGTTGAACTGCTAAATACATCAAGTTACAGAGAAACACTTATCAGCGATCTTTATAGTAGCATGTGCAAAGTAATTTAAGGATGCTGCAAAGAGGGAATCATGTAACCCATGCCAGTATGCAAGAGTTCATGCCAGGAACATGAAACAGTGGACAACAAGACTAAACCACTGAGAAGGATAGTCTCTCTGGATTATATTAACTCAGGCATGTGGGCAGAAGTAAACCTGAGATTGATGACTCCCACAATCTACAATATGGTAGGGGTAAGGGTTGGGTTTGGGGAGATCAAGGCTGACTCACAGGAACACAAGCCACCCATCACCGAAGCCTAGCACTGTCTTATCTAAGTTTCCCAAGATGAAAGGGCCCTATTCCAAAGACTGCCAGTTTATACCCAACTAGTAGTCTATGGGACTGCCTGTTTTGCTAAGTTCTAACAAACCTTAATTTTCTTCTGCTTAAAGAATTCATTTCTAGGTTTCTTATCGAACTAATGTCAAAAGAAAGATAGAAGTGATGCATGAGGGGCGC
The DNA here is from genome assembly GCA_028533885.1 of Nasua narica. Taxonomy (NCBI): domain Eukaryota; kingdom Metazoa; phylum Chordata; class Mammalia; order Carnivora; family Procyonidae; genus Nasua; species Nasua narica. Next base: position 96,875,911 of record CM052799.1, read on the forward strand.
CTGGGTGGCTCAGTGGGTTAAAGCCTCTGCCTTTGGTTCAGGTCATGATCTCAGGGTCCTGGGATCGAGCCCTGCACCGGGCTCCTGCTCAGTGGGGAGCCTGCTTCCCCCTCTCTCTCTGCCTGCCTCTCTGCCTACTTGTGATCTCTCTCTCTCTCTCTGTCAAATAAATAAATATAATCTTTAAAAAAAAGTGATGCATGAATTAAGAAATCAACTGGTCTGGGATCTCAAAGACTTAAGAAAGCAGAGGAGCCAAAAAAAATAAATAAATAAATTTATTTTTTTGATAGCAAGCCCATCAGTACAGAACAATTGAAGCTATAGCTGTTGGGACTGTTTGTGCTTTAGAAGCCTTCTGATTATAAGAAAGAAAAAAAATTAGAATTCACTGTGACATTTCTACTTAGCCTTAAAGTAACCCTGAGGGTAATGGAGGCACCTTCTAAAAAATATCGATTTCAAGGCCCCAACCCAAAGGTCCAGAGTAGAGGCCAAGGACCTGCATTTTTAACAAGATCCCATGTAGTTCTGAGGCAACAAGTTTTCAGACCATGGTTGCGACACATTGATCCCTGGCCTCAAGTCTGGCTATACACTGAATCTATGAGAGAGACTCTATGGATGGGGGATGGGCTAGATGGATGAAGGGTTCATGAAGGAGGATACTTATTGTGACGAGCACTAGGTGTTACATGTAAGTGGTGAATGACTAAATTCTATTCCTGAAACCACTATTACACTATATGTTAACTAACTAGAATTTAAATAAAAACTTGAAAATAAAATAAAATCTCAGATGGCCAAGAGCCAGCAGTTGAGGGCCTTACAAGATGATGAAAAGAATGTGATTATTAAACACATTTTAAAACCTTATGAAATTCTTCAGTAGCATTCAGGACCTTGCAGTGGATTCCACAGCACTTATGTTCAGTTATTAGAACGGCGTGGTAAGGGGCGCCTGGGTGGCTTAGTACGTTAAAGCCTTTGCCTTCAGCTTAGGTCATGATCTCAGGTAATGATCTCAGGGTCCTGGGATCGAGCCCTGCATCAGGGTCTCTGCTCAGCGGGGCGCCTGCTTCCCTCTCTCTCTCTGCCTGCCTCTCTACCTACTTGTGATCTCTCTCTCTGTCAAATAAAAAAATAAAATATTAAAAAAAAAGAAAGGTGTGGTAAACAGAAAATCTTAGATAACCAGATTTTATGACATTCTCTACTTTTTATTTTATTAAAACAAGAGAAGGGGCAGAGTAAAATCCACAGACTACTTATAAAGAATATGATAAATGCCAGGTTTTATAAGAAGTTCCTCACTAAAAAAAAAGAAATTCCTGACTAAAATATAAATGAACACTTCTGTATTGCTTTTCTGATAGTCTCTGCACAATTAGGATGAAATCATATCCTGTTGAGTATGTGCTCCTGAATTTGAAGCCAGAAAAAGGTTTCGAATTCAGGTAACAAGGATCTATGCTTCTTTCCTAGTATTAGGATTAATGATTGTTCTCTTAATTATTTTAACAACTTACTTGCAGCTTTAACTCTTCAAGGTTCCTATGTACTTCATTAATGGTTATCTCTTAGATAAATGATCCATGAAACATTGACAAGTGATTTTTATAAGAGATAAATCTTGGTTCCACCACTATCAGTTCCTCTAAAGGTTAATGGCAAGCTTGTCATTTCTCTCAGAGTTTCATTAGGCAGTTATTGTCAGAAAGGTATTTACCAGCACTGACATGTTTACAGAATCAATAGCGGTAATGAGGAGCTGCTTTCTTCTGAAAATGAAGGAAAATATGGGTGTCATTTTGTTTGTCACATGCCTGGAATCAATGATCTGGGTCTTCCTGAACTAGCCAGCTATGTTATCAGTCACTCATAGGCAGGCAGAGAATTTGGTAACTGACAGAAAACTACCTAGATTAAGATGATGGACACGTAGGTAAGACTTCCAGCACGTTCCTAGAAAATAATAAAGTCTTGTGGTCACAGGATAGGAAAAGGGTTAGTTTAAGGAGGGCACAATGAGTGGGAAAAAATCAAATTTTGTCAAACAAGTGTCACCTCATCTTTATTTTCAAAAATAAATTTAAAAGATAAAGCATTTAATTATGTAGGACAGTGACTACACTAAGAGGATTTGGGATTGAAACTAGTTACTTCTATTTTTAATTGCTCTGTAAAGCTCCAAATGTTTTTGGCTTGGCTTTGATTTGTACTAATTTAGGACCCTCCAGTTCTGTTCAGTGACTTTAAGAACTTGACTCATTAAAAACCTGTAGCTAAAGGAGATGATAAACCTCAGCTGGGTAAGCATTTTACCTGCATATTTATGAGCTCAATACAGATAAGCATATATTTCCATATTAGGTAATATTAAATCAGTTTCCCTTTAAAAGCAAAAACACAACAAAAAGTTGCATTTACAGGCAATTGTCTTGGTTGGTTTGGAAACCTACAGTATCCGAATTCTACCAGAATGCAGGATGGGGACTTTATTTTATTCACAGCTTGATCCCCACGATCCAGGGTAGTACCTACCTCAAAGTAGGCACTCAACAAATATTTCTTGTATGAGGAATATCTATCCCAAGATAAACAGATTCTAATACCGAGAACGTATCACATTTTATCAGCATGCTACCATTTGTCTCAAAAGGAGGGAAAATAAGAACACGTATTTGTAAAACAAGTGGGAAGTAGGAAGACAGGTGTTACAAGCTGAGAAAAAATTATATGTAAAAAGACCTAAGATCTCCAGGGGAAAAAAAATTGGGTAGAAAAAGAAAAGTCATCATCGTTTATAATATAGTTTAGCTGTTAATAGTCATAATGATGTAAACAGCAGATTTTGGTCTAACCAAAATTACAATATGACAATTAGAAGACTGGTTAATGGGAAGGATGTCTGTTTATGGTACAGATTTCCTGGTATCTTTTTAGGGGTGGCATTTTGCCCTGGTACAAGCACTGACATACCCCATTTTTTTTCAGTTATGGGGAGAAAATAAGTTGTTTATTAAAAATAGTGTAAGTTAATTTCAAAATTTTTTGGAAAACAATAGTAATTCTTTTTTACATTGATACCATGTAAACAGCATAGTCCAGTAATGCATTTGAAATTTTAATTACTGTATTTTTAATTTTTTCACTCAAAACTGATCAAATATTCTATTTTTTAGTAGACATATGGATATTTCAGTTTAATATATGCAGTTAGATTCAAGCATTATGTCAGTAAGACTGTGTCATAACTTAAGCTTTCATGGAAACATCTTTTGAGCTTTGTCATTTGAACTGGTAAGGGATTCTAGATGGAGGTGATATGAGTTAATTTCTATGAGCAAAACAGGGCTAAAAGCAGAGGGAAGAGTTTCCCAAAGAACCTTTGGCCTGACCTAAGGTTGTCAAAAGTTTCCTGAGGATGGTGGAAGCTGAGGGAGAGGCAAGCTTTCTTGCTTGATACCTAGTGACAAAACACGGCCCAGAGAGGGAGTGTTCTCCCAATTCTGCACTTCCTGTTCCCATTCCACCTGTGACCCTCCTGGCTAAGGGCTTCTCTGACTGCAGAACCATGATCTGAAATGCTGGGGGGTTAACTCCTCCCTCCCCAGAATAGCCCTCAACCAATAAGAGATGAGAGCTGGTGGTAAACTTTCCAGCTTCCTTGTAGCTCAAGTGGGACAGCTTTGAGGTACATTCTACAGGATTCCAGAGTCCCCCATGGAGACTGAGCCCCAGCTGCCCACCGCAGCAGTTGCTCCTCAGAGCATTCTCTGTTGGCTTCTTTCCTTTCTCTGCCTCACTTCACCCTCTTCCCTTCCTTATCAATGCTTCCTAGAACCTCGCCAAAAGCTACATACCCAGTCCTAGTCTGTGGAATTTAAAGTCAGCATCTCTGATTCATGCTACACGTAGCCACTAGAGAGATCCTTTTGAAACAAAAATCTGAGGATGTTGGTCCCTATGCAAAAGCCTTCCAGGGCTCTCTCATCACACACAGGATCTGTCCCTCACCTGCTCTTCTGCCTCTTTCCACATTGTCACCTTCCTCATCTGTCGTTACTCTCCAGCTACACCAGTTTCTCCACAATTTCTCAAATAACATCATTTATTCCTGTGGGTGCATTATTAAAAAATCCCTGAAAAATCTCAGTGTACCTATTGCAAGAATGTTGCTGAGTGTTGGGATTTCCGGGGCCAGAAAACAACACTCCTTTTTAAACCCAAGGCCAGACCAACTGCAAGAGAGACAGAAGCAACTGCTGGATAAAGATAAATACTTCACCTTCCCACTGAAAAACCCAGTGGAGGAAGAGCTTGGTTCTGTGGCAAAATGGGCTCCTTGAGGCTGAACCTATGGTTGATGACAGAGATTTACTATCGAGTCACAGGCAAAGGTGGACAACTGTAGCCCATCCCCGATCTCTCTGAGGCTGAGCTGCACCCTGTAATTTGCTCTGGAGCTGCAGAAAATTCAGATTCCCAGAAGAAAGTGGTTCCAAGAACTATAAACAATGAAGGGGCTGAGCTATACAAATACTTCCTCCCAAACTCCTTAGTCAGGTAGGTAATTCCTCCCTACTCAGAAGGGTTTGAGAGAGAAATTTCTAGTGTAGGTCTTCTGCTTTCTCTCTCCAGGAGTGGGAAGTGGATATTCCTTTTTCTCCATGGAAATATGGGAGAAGGGAGAAGAATCTCCTCCTCTTAAAATGTAGGACCCCATTAACTACATTTACAGGATATCTTCTTTGCAGAAATTCACTAGCAAAAACCTCTCTCAGACTTCACACTAAAAATAGCTATTTAACAGCTGGTTTGTTCTTATTGCTTTTTTAGACAATGTAGATATTTTTTTCAACTTAGCTACTATAAATGCAGAGCTAAACCTGTGCCTACTTCTAATAAAGCAAATTGGACAACAGAGTAGGTATGCTGGCTACTAACTGTAGCCGAAGATCTTATTTTTCCTACCTTAAATTCCAGTTCCCCTGAAACTCATATGCATTTTAACTCATTTTACTCCTATGGTAGTATATGTATCTTTATATGGGCCTCAAATTATTTCCTGAAAAAAGCTTGATTATAAGAGATATTTGTAAAATTATCATCATGATATCATTTTAGTGGATACATAATATTCATTTTACTAGGTTGCTAAACCATTTCTGTATTATTTATTTCTTAGACTATTTCCAGTATTTCACTATTACATATAAAACTGCAATCTTCTTTATGCAGATAGCTTTTTTTCTCTTTAGCATTATTTTCCTACGAAGAATTCCTATGTGTGCAACAACTGAAGTCAATGGATATGAACAGTTTTGTGGTTTTATATATTGTCCACATTGCTATATAAAGTATCACAAATTATTACTATGAGCAATGAATTATATTTTACTAGTTTCAACAAAACCTTCCCAAGCTAGGGCATAAATGTTAAAAATTTTTACTAGTTTAATAAAAGTGTAAAATAACACTTTTTTGAAGGCTAATGAGAGCCTTACTACAAAATTTCACTTATTAATTATATTCCAGTTATATGAAATGAATATTCACATCATTGACTTTATTATTTAGTGTAATCACTGAGTTCTTTACCTTACATAGTGTGTTATAAAAAATTGGCTCATGTAATGCAAGTTGGTGCAGCCACTTTGGAAAACAGTGTGGAGATTCCTCAAGAAATTAAAAATAGGGGTGCCCGGGTGGCTCAGTTGGTTGGGCGACTGCCTTTGGCTCAGGTCATTATCCCGGAGTCCTGGGATCGAGTCCCATATCGGGCTCCCAGCTCTGCAGGAAATCTGCTTCTCCCTCTGACCTTCTCCCCTCTCATTCTCTCTCTCTTTCTCTCTCTCTCAAATAAATAAATAAAATCTTAAAAAAAAAAGAAAGAAAGAAATTAAAAATAGAGCTACCCTATGACCCTGCAATTGCACTACTGGGTATTTACCCCAAAGAGGCAGATGGTACAAAGAAGGGCCACATGTACCCCAATGTTCATAGCAGCAATGGCCACAATTGCCAAACTGTGGAAAGAACCAAGATCCCCGTCAACAGATGAATGGATAAAGAAGATATGGTCCATATATACAATGGAATATTATGCCTCCATCAGAAAGGATGAATATCCAATTTTTGTATCAACATGGAGGGGACTGGAAGAGGTTAGGTGGAGTGAAGTAAGCCAAGCAGTGACTCAACTATCTCATAGCAGAGAGCAGACTCTCTGCTATGGTCTCTAGCAGAGAGACCATAATTATCTTATGGTCTCACTTATATGTGGAGCATAAGGAAAAACATGGAAAGCATTGTGAGAAGGACAGGAAGGGTGAATGGGGGAAAACCGAAGGGGGAGATGAACCATGAGAGACTGTGGACTCTGAGCAACAAACTGAGGGTTTCGGAGGGGAGTGGGTAGGCGGTTGGGCGAGCCTGGTGGTGGGTACTGAGGAAAAAATTGGCTCATGTAATCATCGAGCACTGACAAGTCCTAGGATCTACAATCAGCAAGCTGGGGGTGCCCAGGAGAGGTGAAAATATAGTTTCAACTTAAAGATCAGTAGGCTCAAGATAAAGGAAGAGCCAATGTTTCACTTCAAGTATGAAGGCAGGAAAAACTGATGTCCCAGCTTGAAAGCAGTCAAGCTGGAGGAATTCTCTCTTACTTGTGGGAGGTGAGCCTTTTTGCACTATTCAGGCTGGATGGGACCCACTTATAATCTGGTTTACTCAGTCTACCAACTCAAATGTTAATCTCATCCTGAATCACCCTTACAGATACACCAAGAATAATGTTTGACTAAATGTCTTGGGAACCTCATGGCCCAGTCAAGTTGATATAAAGTTGATAGTGATCACTTGGCTCTTATGTTTGCTAAAAAGAGTTTTTAATAAAATCTATTAATTTTCCCTCCTGATATTCTTCTGTTTCCAAATGTATTAATATTTCATTCCTTACAAGAACTGACATTTAATCAATTATGGTTTGGCAGGTTTCTAATCACACACACACACACACACACACAGCTATTTTTATGTATACATATATACATGGACATTTAATCCTTTCTTATCAACTATAGCCTAAAATGTGACTCCTCATTCTTAGAATAGAATCAAATATCATAGAATTAGTTAATTTCTCAGTTCTAATCAGAGAAGTGAGAAAGAGCAAGGCAGGAGGTATAAAGATAGGAATGTCCTTAAAGGCCTTTGTAGACAACTAGTTCAGCAGTTGCCACATCAAACCATTAGTGTTTAGGGATTTTATGTGTTTACAAGTAAGAGAACTACTTTCCCTGTGACCTGTCAGCATTTTTTATCTCATGAGTGGGCTCTTGATCGACAGTTTTGAATAATAATTTATAACCAAGGATAGTTAATGTGGCCATGCCACTTGGCTTCAATCACTCGATCAAGATTATTATTTTTTTACTAGGTGATATAAGAAATATTGACTTCATATATTTTATAGATGTATTTATTTCTAAAGGGAAACAAAAGCTACTAGTGAGTTGGTAAATTTTTATGCTTGTTTAAAGGCCTTTAATAATAGAAAACATTACCAATTTATTGAATCCAATATAAAATTAAGTGTTGTCCTTTAGCATTCCCTTAGGACTCACAATATGCTTGGAAGAGTAGAGCACAACTGAAGAACTGTCTATGAATTAAACTCTAAGGCTCTTAGAGCCCTAACTTTCTACTCTGTAAGATTTCATTATGTATGTACAATTCATTTATTATGTAGAAGCTTACTTGCTGAATCTGGGACATATATCTATAACACTAATAGCCACATTGGTCTTTTGTGTCATGGAGATCTCACAGGAGAATAATTTACCTGGTTTCTCTTACTGATATTGGAATATCCCAGGGTTCTTCAACCTGTTATAAAATATTGACTAAATACCTACAACTGTACTCAGAACTACCATCAAATAGTTTGAGCACCCTGAAGTTAAGGATCACTCCTGTTTTTTTTCTTTTTTTATTACAATTTTTATTTATAATTATATTATAAATATATTTATTATATTTATTATATTATATGTTATATATAATATATATTAATTAATATATATCATCAATATTATCAATAATTAATATATAATATCAATATATTATATATCACCAATATTTATCAGTATATTTATCAATATATTGTTGATAATATATAATCAATATTATTATTGATATAATATATCAATATATTATCAATATATATTAATTGATGTATATTATCAATGCTTGATATATATTAGCAATATTAATATATGTTATCAATATAATATATTATCAATATATCAATATATATTATCACTATCATATATGATATATGGTATATATTAATTATATATAATTATCTTAATAATTATATTACATATTATTATATTATTATTATTATATAATACCTCCAATATTTGAGGGAAAAACAGGGAGGGAAATAATAATTTTCATATTTAAGGTAACTAAAATAGAAAAATAATAACCTAAGACAGATACAAATATTGGAAACATTATTTGGTTTCTAAATTAAATAATACTTTAAAATCAACACAATTTAAAAGGAATCTTTAACATCATGCAAATGGTTACAGGTGAAAATGAGACTGTCAAGTTGACTACACATTACCAGGACAGTACGTACTTGGAGTTTATTGATTTGTTCCAACTCTAGTTCAGCCCTGCTTAATACCACAGTTCTGCTTACTACCATAGTTAATGGAGCAAAACCAAGCTACACGAAATCATGCAAATCAAAAAAAAAAACATATGAATCAAACCTATATCCATGGCAGTGACCTAAAGGTAAACCTTGTAGACAACAGTATTCATTGGTGTGAATGACTAGAAAATAGAAAATAACAACTATTTGAAATGTGTTTCTAGATTCTTTTCTAAAGCAAATAGTTGAGAGCTACAAGTATCATTCTACATTAACCAAATACTTTCTCAATTTTTTATGTGTAACAGATGGGTTTTACATCTTCACTTGCCACTCACAAAAAATAACTCAGAAGAGATTACATTTAAATGTGAGACCTGAAATCATAAAACTCCTAGAAGAAAAGATAGGGAAAAACTCCTCAACATTAGTCTTGGCAATAATTTTTTTGCTATAACACCAAATGCATAAGCAAAACAAGCAATAATAAACACATGGGTAATCCTGGCCTCATAAAATATTCTCTCCCCTACAATTTCCTGGAAGATTCTGTGGAGAATTAGTATTATTTTTCCCTTACATTTTTGGCAAAATTCACCAACGAAGACATACAGGCAATTACTGTGAGAAAGTTTCCAAATGACATATTCAATGTCTGTAATGGGCATAAGACTATTCAGGTTAACTGTTTCTTCTTCTTTTTTAATCAAAGTGTAACTGGCAAATAAAATTGTTTATATTTAAAGTATACAACATGATGAGTTTATATATATATATATATATATATATATATATATATATATATAAACTTGCAATTTGGTAAGACAGTAGGTCTTAAGCATATGTGCCAAAATTAAATAAATTAATAAGATGTAAGTACCTGGGGTGATTGAGGTGTTAATTAACTTGATTGTAGTAAACATTTTACGATGTATACAAGAATATTACAGGGACTCCTGGGTGGCTCAGTTGGTTAAGCATCGGCCTTCAGCTCAGGCCATGATCTCAGGGTCCTGGGATGGAACTCCTCATTCAACTCTGCCTGGGGCTCCCTGCTTCCTGGGAATCTGCTTCTCCTTCTCTTTCTGCCCCTCCCCCCACTTCTTCTCTTTCTCTTTCTCTTTCTCTCTCAAATAAATAAATAAAATCTTTAAAAAAAAAGAATACTACAGACCAATATTCCTCATGAATATAGATACAAAAATACTAAATGACATTTTAACAAATCTTATCCAACAATATATTTTTTAAAATAATACACTGTAAACAAGTGAGATACAAGGTTAGTTTACTAGTCAAAAATCAGTGTAATTTACCATATTACCAAACTAAAAAATAAACCATATGACCATATCAATAGATGAATAAAAAAGCTTTTGACGGAATTCAATATCATTCATGTTAAAAACTCTGGGAAAACTAGTAATAAATAAGAACTTCCTCACTGAAAAAAGAAAGTATGAAAAACATACAGATAATATCATACTTAATGGGGAAAGACCAAATGCCCCTAACATCAGGAACAAGACAAGATTGTCTACTCTTAATCTCTTCTATTGAACATTATAATGGAGGTTCTGGCCATTGAATAAGAGTTTTTTAAAAAAATAAATAAAAGGCATCCACACTGGAAAGGAAAAGGGAAAACTGTCATTACTCATAGAAAATCCAATGGATTTTAGGGCAAAACTACTAGAACTAATAAGTGATGTTAGCAAGGTTGCAGAATAAAAGATCAACAGATTATTAAAATTCATTTCATTTATATAAATTAACAAAGAACAAGTAGAAATTAAAATTTTATAAAATACCATTTATAATAGTAACAAAGAATATGAACTACTTAAAAATTTATCTGACTAAAGATGTGTAAGACTGGTACACCAAAAGCTGCAAAACACTGCTGGGAGAAATTAAAGAAAACCAAAATAGAGATACCTTGCTTGTAGTGGAAAACTCAGTTTTAAGATGTCAATTCTCCCTGAATTAACCTATTTGAATGCAGTCCTCATCCAAATCCCAGCTTTTTTTGTAGCAATAGAAAAACTTCTTGTAAAATTCATATGGAAATATAAAGAATCTAGAATAGTCTAAAACAACTTTGAAAAAGAACAGTTAGGGGGTTAACACTACTCGATTCCAAGGTTTATTGTGAAGCTACAGTGATCAAGACAATAGGTGCTAGAATCAAGAGAAAAGAAATAGGTCAATGAAACAGAACAGAAATTTCAGAAGTAGATATGTACTTATGGGACAACAGTTTTTAACAAGGTACAAAGAATTCAGTTGAGAAAAGGAAAGAGACTTTATAATAACTGTTACTAGAACAATTGCATATTCATATACAAAAAATTGAACTTCCTTCCACCCCTTATACCATATATAAAAATTAACTTGAAATGCTATATAGACTACAGTGTAAACTTAAAAGCATGAAACTTATAGAAGAAAATCTTTGTTATCTTAAGTTAGGCAAAGATTTCTTAAATACAACTTTAAAATCATGACTATAATAGAGAAAAATTAGTAAGTGGACTTCAGCAAAATTAAAACTTCTGTTTTTCCAAATAAAGCATTAGGAGAATTAAAGGATAGGATTACTAGTTTACTAGTAATTACTAGTAATTACTAGTTACTATTAAAGGATATGATTACTAGTTTACTAGTAATTACTAGTTACTATTACTAGTTTCTCCCATATATTGGGAGAAAAAAATTGTAAAGCATATATCTGACAAAGGACTTGAATCAGTAATAAAGATTTCCCCAAAATCATAAAAAACATTTCAATAATGAAAATGTGCAAATTTGAACAGACACTTCACCAAAGATGTATGGATAGAAAATAAACACATGAAAAGATGTTCAGCATCATTAATTGACAGGGGAAAGCATACTGAAACCAAAATGAGATATCACTATACATCTATAAGAATATCTGCACTTTAAAATAAGTATTATTAAGGATATAAAGAAATTGGAGCTCTCATACACTGCTAGTAGGAATGCAAATGGTACAACTATTTTGGAAAATAGTTTTTCCATTTGCTAAAAAAATTAAAGATGCACCCTATGATATGGTCTTGCCATTTCACTTCTTGGTGTCTACCCAAGAGAAAAGAAGGAAATGTTCATATAAAGACTTGAACAATGATGTTCAGAGCAGCTTTTCTTGTAATAATCCAAAACTGGAAAATAGTCCAAACGGCCATAAACAGGTAATGAATACGCACATTTTGCCATATCCACACATGGAATAAAAAGGAACAAAGTACTGATAAATGCCACAACCTGGATGAATTTCCTAAGAATGCCATGTGAAAGAAATCAGATTAAAAAACACATACACAAAGAAAAAGAGTAAGTACTGCATGATTCTACTTAAGTATGCACACTCATTGAGAATAACAGAAAGCAGACCAGTGATTGCCTAAGCATACGGACAGAGGTGTTACAGGCAGACGCAAGAGGGAAAAATTACAACTGGGCCCAAGGAAACTTTGGGGGATGATGGATATGTTCACTCTTTTGATTGTGGTGATTACGTCATGGTTGCAGACATATGTCTAAAATGACCAAACTAGGGGCACCTGGGTGGCTCAGTCATTGAGCAGCTGCCTTTGGGGCATGATCCCGGGATCCTGGGATCAAGCCCCGCATCAGGCTCCCCACTCAGCAGGAAGCTTGCTTTTCCCTCTCCCACTCCCCTGCTTGTGTTCCCTCTCTTGCTTTGTCTCTCTCTGTCAAATAAATAAATAAAATCTTTAAAAAAAATGACCAAACTGTACACTTTAAATATGTGCAGTATATTCTATTTGTATTTTAATTACACTGCAATAAAGCTCTTTTTTTTATCCACAGAAAAAGATCCCAGCAGGGGAGCAGTTTCCCAACACTGCTAATCTGTTCCACCAGTGTATTTGCATTTCAGCTTTCATTTTCTTCTCACTTTTCCCACTGATTTATTTCATAAGATGGTTAAAGTCCAAACCCATTAAAAAATTTTCATCACCCACTCATAGTCATAGAATATGTTCCCAAGAAAATAAATGTTCAGCAAGTTTGCCTTACTGTCTCTGTCTTTGCCTTGCTGAGGTTAGTCTGACTGTATCTGTATGCTTAAGGTCAAATCACATGCACATAAAAGATATAATCAGCTTTTTTGGCTTTCATTATTAAAATGGCTCATCAAATATGACACTTAGAATATAAAACACTTGGTCTGACCAAGGCAAGAGAAACCAACCAAACTGAATAATTTTGTCTAATTTTAAGGTCACATCTATAAAATTAAAATCACATTAAGTGTTATTTTATGGGAATAAGCGGGACCATTTTCTTTTTGCATTAACTTTATGATGATAAGGATTCTCTAACTTATAGAAATTCCCTCTAGCCACCAATACATTATTGAGCTCTTGGGAATAATAATAAAATTGTAAAGCGATACTAATTATGGTATATGTTTTATAGTCTTTTACAATTTACAACATACTTTCATAAGTTTTATCACTTTAGAAATGAGTGATGACTCTATAAAGTGCTTTGAGCTTTATGGCAGAGGGGAGCATCACTTGAAACACAATTCATTTCTCTATCTGCCACTTGTATCAACTGTTGCCATCATGCAAGTCTTTTATTCCAAAGTCTTTGTAAATAAGACGTAATCGAATAGAAAACGCCAGTCAAAACATGTAACACACCTTATGGGACATTAGAAAACAAAATCATCAAACTCCTTTCCTCTCAAATAAACTTTTTATTTTAGAATAGTTTCAGATTTACAGAAAAGTTACAGATAATACAGAGAGTTACCACCCAGCTACCTCACACGTACTTTTCCCTATTGTTAGTATATTAGTGTCATACATTTGTCCCAACTTAATAAACCACTACAAATACATTCACTGGACAGTGTTTGCCAGGTTTCTTTACTATTTACTGGATATTTTATATATTGAGTTACAATTCCATGTTATATCACTTTCTTTGTTGCTCAGACTGTTCCAGCTTTGGCTACCGGGAGTTCTTTTTGGTTTGGCTCCTGTGTCCTCTTGACGTACTATCCCCATGCCATGGTTTTGGATTTTTGAACACTCTTTTTCTCTCTGAGATTACAGAATACTCCAGGCTTTTCTTACACGTTCATTGCCCCAGCCCTAGAATCAGCCATTTCTTCCAAAGAGCTCTGATTCCTTTTATTGGAAAATAGTGTTAGGGAACAAAAATCATTTTTGTGGTACAAAATCTTTGTCGTAATTTGCCAGTGGTATTTCCAAATGTGCACTGGAATGAATGCAATAGTTGTCTCACGATGCTCTAGAGGCCTTAACGCAAACTGAAATAAGCAATGACTTTTCTGGGGAGATAAGAGGATACCGGCTTCCAATTTATGGAAGGAAAGTCATAGGGATAAAAAGTACAGCATAGGGAATATCCTTAATGGAGCTGTGATAAGTCTATATGGTGATGGACTGTGGCTGTACTTATGGTGAACAGAGCATGATGAATAGACTTGTTGAATCACTATATTGTACACCTAAAACTAATGTAATAATGTGTACCAAATACACTTTAATTTAAAAAAAGACCAACATAAAAAAGTAATAAATTTTCTGGAATTCAATGAAGGATTTTTATCATAATTCATACTGTGGTCTCTCATAATCATTTCTCTTTATCCTTTGAAGTCCTTTAGTAGTTTATAATCAAATCAAGTTGAATAACAAAACACTTTACAATAAAAAAACTCAAGTTATTTTTAAGTTTAAAGTTCTAAGCTCAGTTTTTCACTCTGCTTTGTAACTAGAAGTTCTGTTACCTATGGCGGTCCCCTCACTTTTATTACCTGTCCTCCAGATGCTCTGATATCTGAGATTGGTTTTAATCATGGAGTTTAAATATGAAAACACAGATAAAAAGACTAACGCAATCTCAATAATAAATATTTATTTTAATACAAATGTTATATATAATATAATATGAATATAATAAATAAATAGATAAGAATTTACCTTTAAATTCTTTTCAAAATACACTGCCTCTCTCACAGACAAAAAAGCAAAAAAAGTTCTGCACAGATACAAATAGTTGATCTCAAGGGCCTCCTTCTATATACATTTAAGTGTGACTTACAGTAAAACTCCAATGGGTAACGTTTCCATCAATTACAGGTACCAAATTCTGAACATTTGTCTTGAGAACAAAGTTCTAAAATATGTAGGTATAATTTGAAGTTATAAAACTGTCTATAACAGAGGTGCCTGGGTGCCTCAGTCTCTTAAACTTCTGACTCTTGATTTCAGTTCAGGTCATGATCTCAGGGTTGTGAGATAGGATACCCCAGTCAGGCTCAGCTCTCAGCAGAGAGTCTGCTTAAAATTCTCTCTCTTTCTCCCTGTGCCCCTCCCCACCATGCATAGATGCACACTTTCTTTCTCTAAAATAAATTAATAAATCTTTAAAAAAAAAAACTGTCTCCAACAACAAAAAAAGTATTTTTAAACATAACTATAAAATTGTTTGTATATAGTGCCTTTTTTAAATCAGCAAAGGTTAAATCTTGATCTACCTTGAAGTTAGATGACCACAGCTTCGAAAGTTATGTTTCATTGTGAACAAGGTACTTAGAACCATAATCTGCAGGAGCTAAAAGGGACCTGTGAATTCACATAGGTCCATTTTACAAAAGAGGATATCAATTATCAGACCACGCGAAATATGCTACTTTTAGCTTGTGTATAGAAGATTTGTGGAATGACTAAGAAATCAATACCAAAAAATATTGATGCATGGGATGTTTACGATAGCCAACTAATCTAATTAACAAATAAAATCATATTAAAGTAGTATTCCCTTTTTCCACAAAATATATACCATTGAAAAATTATGAAGTCCTGGTCTGCTTATCTGTTACACACCAAAACAGTTTCTCAATCAACCATCATTATTAATTCTTTGAATTCTTATTATTTTAGCTCTATCAACCTATGACATAGATTTTTTAAAAAGCACTGGAATGCAAGCCTGTAAACCTAAATTACAGATTCTTTTCTGTCAACAACTCCCATGTGCCCTTGGGAAAATGACTTACCAGCTCTGCCTCGGTTTCCTTCTCTGTAAAGCAAAAGGGTGAATCTAAAGAGCTCTGAGATCACTTCCAGCTTTAACATTCTATGATTCCATTACTTTTATCTCTACTTTTAAGAAATCACTTCATATTGTATGAATATGCCTATATGCATATATATATGAATAGCTTGTCATCCCTTTTTATCTTTTTCTCTCTGGAATTCTACTATTTCTATAAAGACAGTAGCTATCATTTAAAGGAGGCGATCATCCAAAGCAAAACACTCAGATTCTAGAATATGTGATTTTGTAATCATGCTCTTTGCTTGTTTTCACATTCACATTACACAGCTGAAATGCAGCCAGCAGCAATGTCAGGACTAGAAGAGGAATTTAAAGGAATTAAGAAAATGTGCAATAGATTGCATGTCTGAAGCTATCAAAGTATGTTAAATCTCAAGAAAACTGTTGTGGTTTTTTTTCTTGTTTTTTTCCTTAGGTTTTTTTTTTTTTTTTTTCCCATGTTGCCTTGTTGCCATATGGTCTGTATCTGGCACTTAGTGATAGCAGGCAGCCCATTTCTTATCATCATCATTGCGAACAGCAGGATGTAAATGGCATGACCTAAACCAGCTGGGCACGAAGGTGTTAACTCCCTCAGTACTTGACTGGAAAGTACACCATATGCATGTGTGTAATTAGCCTTATGCTTTTTATGTCCCGACCTTGAGTCTTTTTCTTCTTTTTAGAAGATGTTATAATTTAGTTTTGTGGTTTTGTAATGATACCATTTTTTTCAATTGAGACGTGTTAGTTACTTTCTTTTTCAATAATCACCCTCTTATCTGAGTTCATCACTAGGGGAGAAAAACTGCTCCACATTATCTTGAGTAACATTTGGATAAGCTATCAGTCATCAACTGAAATTAACCTGAACATGCCTCCAATGAGATGAAGAACATTTAGGCATGCCAGCTGGAAGGCATTTACAGTCTCATTTTTCCAGCTTCCTCAGAAAATCTTTCCAGTGCACATCTGTGATGGTTTCATAATGATTAGCGTGATGTAAGCTTTGTGTGGCATGAGGGTACTCAGAGCCATTTAAACCACCCAGAAGTGTCAGAAACGCAACCAAAAACTAAGAGCAAAAAGCTTTTCAATTTGCCCACTGCAGCTCTGCCCTCTGGTTTATGATTGATTTAAAGGCTACTGTCAACTTTCAAAAGGCAGCTCAGAGCATGCAAAACCTCTTTAGTGGAGTGTCCGTTCTCTAGGATTCCCTCGTTATGGGTATCAGTAACCTTCAAACTGGAAGGACCCTGCAGATCACTTGGTCCAACCCTATGCTTTTATAACTGAAGAGATGGGGGCTCCAGAAAGAGAGAAGGGATTACCCAAACCCATAAGCCCACTTTGTGACAAGGCAAGGACAAAGTCCAGTGCTCTTTCCTCCAAGGACAGTGCTATTTCTACTACATCAGGGTACTTCCCTTGTTCTTGCAAAATTAGAAACATGAATTATGTTGATAAATTCACATATCAAGACTTTCAGGAGTCAGGATTAGAAACCAAATGTGATATATAAACTCAGTCTTAATACACAACTGATAAATTATTGAACACTACATCTGAAACTAACGATGCACTCTATGTTGGCTAACTGAATTTAAATTAAAAAATTTTAAAAAAATAAATAAATACAAGAGTGTAAATACACTTTTAAAAACACAAGAAAATTACCCTTGATCACTGTGAAATCTGCATTTATAATGTAGTAGATAGGCTTTATAGTATACCTTCAGCTAGATTATTGTAATCAATGATCCAAAAATTTTAATATCTTGTAAAGAAAATAAGAAAATTATCTGATAGCTTTAGTTATGCCACTATTCTAGAGATCTTATAAACCTGAGCTCTAGAGCATCAGATTGCACACAAATCTGATGAAATTATTTTTCCTAAAGCTTCTGTTTATGAAAAAGAAGACTCTAGCATCACCTGTTAAAACTAGATTGCAAAGAGTCTCAAAAATATGTATTTTTCCCCCTGCTTCTAGGAATTCCTATATTTAATATATTCCATATATATATTTAAGAATCTACTAGGATTTTTTTAAATAGGGTTTTTGGGGGGAATCTTTTCTTTTAAGATTTATTTATTTGAGAAAGAGAGCACAAGTGAGGGACAGAGAGAGAGGGAGAGAAAATCTCAAGCGGACTCCACATTAAGTGTGGAGTTCAGGGGGAATCCTTAAAACCTAATGAAGGTTTATAATATGGTGGAATCAGATCTGGATGCAAATCTCATATCTGTCATTTACTGTCTGTGTAATTTGAGGGAAAGCTCTCTAAGCTTCAATCCCCCTCCCCCCACCCCGGTGAATGAGAAAATGTAAATAGCCAGCTCATGGAATTATGAGGATTAACTGATAACCCCCAACTTAGAATCTAGTACATAAGAGGTATTCAAAAAAAAAAAAAAAGGTAATTTCCTGCTCACTTTTCAAGAATCTTTTTTAAAAAGACCAGTCATTTAAAAATACTAAGTCATCTTAGTGTTTACTAAGCCTATAAAATCACAATACCAGAACATATACCTTGGGAAAGCAAAAGAAATACTACATGCTGTGCTGTTCTGAGAGTGACGAGATCAAAACACAAACACTGGTGAACAAAACAATCAATACTGGGTAGCATGTTTAAGGCCAAATGCATTCAATGAGGAACTGACGCATGCTGTAGCCTGGCTGAACCTTGAAAATTATGCTAAGTGAAAGAAGCCAGATACAAAAGGCCACATAGGGTATGATTTTATTTTTATGAAATGTCCAGAATAGACAAATCCATAGATTCATGGCTGACAGGGACTAGTGGGAGGGGAGAATGGGAAGTGACTCCTAACGGGTACAGACAGAGTTTTCTTGGAGGTTGATTAAAATGTTCTGCCATTAGATAATAGTGATGGGTATACAACCTTGTTAATATACTAAAAACCACTGAGTTGTATACTTTAAAATGGTGAATATTATATCTCAAGCTAAAAAATGGAATACCAATATGCAAACCAAATAAAAATTCATTTATCCTCATTGAAGACTGTAAGGGAGGTGTAAAGCCCCAGACCACTTAGCAACTCAACCCCTCCACTCTTGGTGGTATGTTCAGTGGTCCATTTTGGATCCCTATCACTCCCCAGAGTAAGTTTGGAAAGCTCTCCTATTAATCCTGAGGGCATTTCAAGTGTCCAATATGTCACATATGAGATCGTTCAAAACCCAGAAGTAAAATCTTTATTCAGCCATAATTACTAATTGTTGGTTAGATAATATGGTCTCCCCATCTAGAAGAAAAGATCAGGTGTTTTAGACCCTTTGAAAACTGATTTCTCTAAAAAGTAATTGAGAAAAAGAATAAATCAGGAGATGGGCATTGAGGTTCTCCTAAAAGACCTTGATCTTTAATGTCTACACTGTCAACTATTTATTTATTCATTAATTCATTTATTTATTTATTTAGACCTAAAATTGCCTAATGGATTTTTAGGTGCTGGTACTGAAATAAACCTATAAACCTGCCTATGCCCTTGGTAAAATAAAATGGGATATATTTTTGAGGAAAGGCTGGGGGGTGAGGGAGGAGAACAAGGTGGCACCAACAAGTTTAGGTTGTCTATTACACTCCCAAGAAGAACAAAAAACAAAACAATATATGCCCACCACCAAGCCATTTTCCTTATCCAAATAAAAATCATTTTTTACCTTCATAATTTAATTATAGTGTGGGATGTTTCACAAATGAATGTGCACTTTCAGTCAAAAAGACAAAATTTTATCTTGGCGTTTACAAGTAGAATCAAAAAGGCAGGCATTTAATGTGGCAAGAGGAACTACAGGCACAAATCATATTTAGTATCTATGATTATAAAGATACTAATTCCCAAAATATAATAGAGAGTTTACATTGGTTTTTTTGTTGTTGTTGCTTTGCATTTTTTGACTGTCGAAATACCAATTTTTTAAAGATTTTTTAAAGGGGCAGAAGGAGAGAGAGTCTCAAGCAGACTCTGAGCTGAACACAGAGCCTGACATGGGGCTCAGTCTCACGACCCTGAGATCACAACCTGAACTGAAACCAACAGTCAGACCCTCAACCAACTGCATCACCCAGGTGCTCACGAAATACGAACTTTTGCTTCTATTGTATGTGTGTGTGTGTGTGTGTATCACACTGAGTTGGCTGTTCCAGTGCCATTGGCATTTATACACACCCGTACAAAGCTCTTATAGATTTATCCTTTCAGTATTTTTCCTTATTATACTGGTGATATTTCAGCCTTACTTCTGGGTCCATAGTACACTTTCCATTTGGGAGACCTAAAAAGACTTACTCTCTATATCAGTCAGTGTGGAAGATAAAAGTAAGTAATTAACACTTATACTTAGTATAAGCTGGTACCATGTTATACACTTTTCATTCATTATCTCTGTTGATGCTCACAGCTCTGTGAGATAAATTGTATTATCAGTACCATTTTACAGATAAAGAAACTATAAAACAGTTAAGTAACTTGTTCAAGGTCACATGGTAATTATCAGAGCCCAAATTCTAATCCAAGTTTAATCTGACTACAAAGTCAGTGATGCCAAAACCCTCTGTTATACATAGTCTGTTCCAGAAATCTGATGAAATTATTTTGCACACATTTTCTCCTTAAACAGAAAAAGGCAGGCATAACAGAATATTTGAAAGTATTGATGACTATACTTTTGGCATTCTTAATATCAGGATAGATAAGACTCAAACACACGAAAAGAACAGACACCTATTAAAAATTGGTCAAAAGTAAAAATATATGTAAGAAAATGTACACATTGGTAAAGTGAGTGGGCAAAGAAAGGAGAAATCAAAGAGAGCCACCAAGATGCAGGTTGAGGAGCACCTGGGTGGCTCATTGGGTTAAGCCTCTGCCTTCGGCTCAGGTCATGATCTCAGGGCCCTGGGATCGAGCCCCACATTGGGCTCTTTGCTCAGCAGGGAGCCTGCTTCTCCCTCTCTCTCTGCCTGCCTCTCTGCCAACTTGTGATCTCTCTCTGTCAAATAAATAAATAAAATCTTAAAAAAAAAAAAGACGCAGATTGATAAGACACATAAGCATGTTCCCATGTAAGTGGTTCTTATTTCAGAAAAAAAAAATGTTTTCACACTGCATTATCAGGGAAGGGAATAGTATGTTTGGGCCTATCAACCCTGAACAGTTGATCATGATTCACTAGATTTCCCACAGGGGCAATAAGAGAAGCATTGATTTGCCACTCCTTGAGATTTTGCTAGTGATGGTATGAAAAGGATTTGTCCAGCTTGCTTTTTTTTTTTTTTTAAGATCTTATATTTATTTGAGGTGTGAGAGAGAGCACAAGCGGGGGTGGGGGGTGGCACACAGAGGGCCAGAGGGAGACTTTCCCCACCGAGCCAGCCCCATCCCAGGACCCTGAGATCATGAACTGAGCCAAGGGCAGATGCTTAACCAAATGAGCCACCCAGGGGCCCCCAGCCTGCTTTAAGATAAGGATGGGCATGTAAGCTAATGTTAGCACACACACACACACAAAAAAAGATAAGGATGTTCTATGAGAAGTCAAGGAGAGCTGCTAGAAATATGGCCCAAACACAGATAGCCATTTTCTCTAGCAACCACTAGAAAGATCAGCTTGATTACCAGGAAGATCCAGTCATACAATGAAGACATCTGCATATATTCTAATATGGTCATGACAAGCCTGACAGGTCAAGATGAGTTGCAATAATTCCAGTGATTTAACATTTCTATAAATTGTTAAGAAATGAATACCAAGTGTAAATGTTATAGAATGAGAAATGAAGTGGACCTTCCTCCATGAGAGGAATTTCTGCCACTTATTATGAGAACTGAGTCCAAGTCTTCAGCTCTCTGGACCTCATTTTCATCAACAAAGTACTGATCATTCAGAATGCCCTTGTCAAACAACTACTAAGCAGTTGCATTCTACAGTTCTATAGTTCTACAATTAGCATTGTTAGGATATTAAAGAAGCATGAGACAGAGCCCACACTTCTCCCAGAATTTAGGATAATCTATGTTCTTACTCCAGGAAATAAAAATATTGGCTTTGGAGAGAGTTAGCACTTCATTGTTTTTAATGGAAATGTCAGACCTCATCAGCTATGGCCAGCTCAGCGAAGATCTTTATGTATTCCTTTCACCTTTGTGAAGAAGGTAAGGACTCCATCCGGTGGTTACATTGCCTCAAGAAAACACATGAAAATATTTGAGGAATTCAGGATTATTGTTTCATGAACTAACCTAAGTATCATTCCCATCTTTACCATTTTTAATGGTTACTAAAAACGGCCTCCGGACTCAGACTACTTGTGCTCATATTCCAGCTCTGCCACTTACTAACTGTTGATCTTGGGCAATGATGCCTTGATTTTCTCATCTTTAAAATGAAAATCATAAACACATTGTTGTGAGAATTAAATAATACATGGAAAACAGTTAAGAAGCACAGCTGATAGACATGTTAGCTATTATTATTAAAATTAACCTCTCCAGGAACACAGGCAGCAACCTCTTTTGTCCTCAGCCACAGCAACTCCCTCCTAGAAACATCACCAAAGGCAAGGGAAGCTAGGGCAAAAATGAACTACTGGGACTTCATCAAGATCAAAAGCTTTTGCACAGCAAAGGAAACTGTCAACAAAACCAAAAG
Source organism: Nasua narica (assembly GCA_028533885.1). Lineage (NCBI taxonomy): Eukaryota > Metazoa > Chordata > Mammalia > Carnivora > Procyonidae > Nasua > Nasua narica. The sequence continues at coordinate 96,898,404 of CM052799.1, forward strand.
ACAACTGACAGAATGGGAGAAGATATTTGCAAATGACATATCAGATAAAGGGCTAGTATCCAAAATCTATAAGAACTTATCAAACTCAACACCCAAAGAACAAATAATCCAATCAAGAAATGGGCAGAAGATATGAACAGACATTTCTGGAAAGAAGACATCCAAATGGCCAACAGACACAAGAAAAGTGCTCAACATCACTCAGCAAGAGGGAAATACAAATCAAAACCACAGTGAAATACCACCTCACACCAGTCAGAATGCCGAAAATTAACCAGTCAGGAAACGACAGGTGTTGGCGAGGATGTGGAGAAAGGGGAACCCTCCTATGCTGTTGGTGGGAATGCAAGCTGGTGCAGCCACTCTGGAAAACATAATGAAGGTTCCTCAAAAAGTTGAAAATAGAGCTACCCTATGGCCCAGCAATTGTGCTACTAGGTATTTACCCTAAAGATACAAATGTAGTGATCTGAAGGGGCACGTGAACCCAAATGTTTATAGCAGCAATGTCCACAACAGCCAAACTATGGAAAAAGCCTAGGTGTCCATCCATAGATGAATGGATTATAGTGTGTGTGTGTGCGTGCGCGCGCACGCGTGCGCGCAATGGAATACTATGCAGCCATCAAAAAAGAAATCTTGCCATTTGCAATGACATGGATGGAACTAGAGGGTATTATGGTAAGCAAAATAAGTCAATCAGGGAAGGACAATTACCATATGATCTCTCTGATATGAGGACTTTGAGAAACAAGACAAAGAATCATAGGGGAAAGGAGGGGAAAATGAAACAAGATGAAACTAGAGAGGGAGACAAAAACATAAGAGACTCTCAATCTCCGGAAACAAACTGAGGGTTGCTGGAGGGGAAGGGGATAAGAGAGATGGGGTAGCTGGGATATGGACACTGGGGAGGGTATGTGCTATAGGGAGTGCTGTGAATTATGTAAGACTGATGATTTGCAGACCTGTACCCCTGAAACAATACATTGTATGTTAATTTAAAAAATAGCCGTAATAACTTCCAAAAGCAATGATAAAAATCATATCCAAAACATTTGATAAAACAGTAACATTAATCTAAATTACATATTCTTAAGAGCAGAGGGAGAAAGTAGTGTTAGCCCTGGAAGAAAAAGAAGCAAGGTTATTATTTGGCCTTTTTTTTCAAAGTTTTTATTTGAAGCACTGAATTCCACTTTAGTTTTATCTTCCCATTGAACTTGTCCAGAGAGCAGAAAAGAGTTCTGTTATTATATTTTATGGCTCCTAACCTCTGATACATAACTTCCTTTTAATACATTACCATTCAGAAACTTAACTCTTCACTTCTGTGGATAAAATAAAATTGAGAAAAGAAAAACTCTTCACTTCTAAAGGAGAAATCTGTCTCTAAATTAATGTCCTGAACATGTGTATACTTGCTATCTATTAATTTCAAAGAACTATCTTCAATACATAATTAGTTGATTACATAAAGGATATTAATTTTATCCTCATAATAAATCACTTCACATTTCATTCCTTTCTCCTCTAAGTTTTTAGAATGGAACTTATGTCATGCTTAAGGGTTTTATTTCTTAAAAAAAAAAAAAAGTTTTATTTCTATATACAGCTCTCATGCTAACCTGGCAACTATGAGTCATGACAAAATGTCACAATATCCCCAGTAAGATTCTCCACCAAAGGGACTGCAGCTAAAATCAAAATTTGCCATTTTCCATGTCAGACCCCTGGGGCTTTACAATCTCCATTAGCATACGAAAATCTCTGTAAAAGCAGCTTTAACTTTTTACAGGCTTAACTTAGGTTAGCTCACTGGCTTCAGACTCAACCACAGAAGTTTTTCTTCAGGCACCTAGTGACCCTTCATTGAACTTGTATCCTGTAGAACGTATCTTGGGAAGTAATAATGAGAAGCACGGAGGAGCCCTTCACATACCTTGCAAAGCTCACCTAGGAAGAACAAAGCATAAATCTGGAAGTACAAGCAGCCTTCTGAAGTAAACTGCAAGAAAAATCGCTAGCACAAAGCGAATGCACTGCAATCTATTCATGAGCTTCCCTCAGTTCATCCCCCACGCAACTGTTTTTAAATTAAGGCTACAACTCAGGAGTGGAGGCCCACTGGGGGTGACGAGCTAGGTCTCCCAGTGGTGTGCAGAGAGGAGAGCAAACAGTAGCATGCTGACAATCGCCGTGAGGCTGTCTGTGGATGGGAATTACAGTCCTCCACACGCCAGGGGCCTTTCGGGATATATCACTGTACTGCAGGGCAAAAGAATTTGTATCAATAATGATAACACTGGGGCCCCTGGGTGGCTCAGTCGTTTAGCATTTGCCCTCGGCTCAGGCCATGATCTCAGGGTCCTGGGATCGAGTCCCACATCCGGCTCTCTGCTCAGCGGGGAGTCTGCTTCTCCCTCTCCCACTCCCCCTGCTTGTGTTCCCTCTCTCGCTGTGTCTCTCTCTGTCAAATAAATAAATAAAATCTTAAAAAAAATAAATTTAAAAAATAAAGATAACACTGATTTTTTCAGAGAAAATTACATTCAATATATCACCCTCAAGTAGCTAAAGGAATGTGAAATACCCTTCAGAAAGATGTCTATGAAAAAATCAAAATTTAAAAGTTTTGGTATTGGTACACCTGGGTGGCTCAGTGGGTTAAAGCCTCTGCCTTCAGCTCAGGTCATGATCTCAGGGTCCTGGAATCGAGCCCCGCATTGGGCTCTTTGCTCAGCAGGGAGCCTGCTTCTCCTCTCTCTCTCTGCCTACTTGTGATCTCTCTCTCTCTCTCTCTCTCTGTCAAATAAATAAATAAAATATTTTTTAAACAAAAGTTTTGGTATTAACAAAATTCAGCTTTATGGGACACCTTAATCACAAGTGACAGGGAAGAATTCCCAAAAATTGTTATGGTGATTGTCTTACCCTAAGAAAATGAACTGTGTTTATCATATTAAATATGTTTAGATTTGGATCCTGAATATAATGACTTAGAGACAACTTTGCACCTGTCCACAGATGCTAACCATAAACATGCTTTAGCTTCTAGAGTTATTAAACTAATCTATACTACACAAGATAGTTTATCTAGTAAGGAGTAGCTTGCCCTTCCCCTCACTTCCGGTAAGCTAGAAGATACGCTTGCCAGATTCAATATACAAAAGTGCATGATGCCCAATCAAACATGAATTTCTCTGAAATTCTAAATTTAAGTGTCATGTGTTTTTTATCCGGTAACTCTACTCTAGATATAAAATATACTATGGATAAAAATGCTTTAAAAATTATAAGGAAGTGAGTATTAAAGTTCATAGGGCACCTTGGGGAAAATGGACAATTAAGTAGTTAAATATTTTAACACAGAAATAGGGAAAATTGATTCTAAAATTCCTAAACCCCTGTCACTGGCTAAGGCTCGGGAAAAAAAGAAAAGAAAAAAGAACATGAATCTTTGTCAAAGACCCAGCAAAGGTCAAGCTGTAGTTCTAGAGAAATTATTACCACAGTTTCAATTTCCATTCACAACTAACTCGGAAGAGAATGTTCAGTTAGGAAAATCACTAGGGGCACAAGTGGAGGTAAGGTGCTATTTTCCTCACTGTAATAAACACGCTTCTGCTTTGAGAACTTGAATGTGTAACTGCTCGGTTTATCCTTCCTGCTGTGCGGTGGGGTGGAAACAGCTGATGTTCCTGTGAGTCTAGACAGAGGCTAGGATTTAGGCTGAGTCAATTACCCTAGAAAAACAAAGCCACAGCATTGGGAACCCAGGTGAAAACAAATGACCACAATGTGTCCCTGTGACACCTGGGACACCAAGACTCATGCCTAAGAACAGGCACTTGAGTAGAATAGTGTTCCTGGGCAAATAATTTTACCTCTTGTACCTCAGAGTCCTCATCTGTGAAATGGGTATAATAATGGCACTTACCTCATAAAGTTGTCATGAAGATAAAACAGCACCTGCCCATAATAGGCCTGCAGTCAATGCCATTCAAGATTTCCCTCACATTATCTTACTGTCTTATTCTCTGTTCATCTTAGAGCTTTCCCAGCAAAGGAGACAGATTGTCCAAAGCCAAAGCAACTTTCTTAGAGCAACAAAGTCATTTGCCATACTGGTCTCACCGAAATGTTTTCTATTCTCATGGCCCAAAGTATTTGGTAGCTTCAGAAGAACATTCACAAGGGTTGAGGTTTTTGAACATTTTTAAAACCTTAGGAATGTATATAATTCAGTGTCCTGACTAAGTGGAGACTGGATCTCTCCTTTAAATGGTGTTGGTTTGAAAACTGGCCCCCGTACTCAAAGAGGGCAAGGAGAGACTGAAGAAAGAGGCCAGCCACTCCAGATTGGTAGGTGGTAGTTTGAATAAACGAGGAAGCTGATAAACCAGGCTTGTCCTCGGAGGCAGTAAGACAAGTAGACCTCTGCACCTGCCCGCCAGAATCTTAAGTTTATAATAAATAGAGGCCTTAACTGGGTTTAGTCAGATGGTCTGATCAGATGATAACATACGGATGGTCTCAACAACACATTACCCTCTCAACATTGTGTCCTTGAAAAGGCTCCTACTACTGTACATTCCAGAATGTTCACTCCAAGAACAGGGGGTGGGGAGGGATAAGGCACCTCCAATTGCCTGGGTTTAGCTCTAGGTTCAACCGGCAGTCACATCCTCTCAATGGCCTCTTCCCACAAGTCAGAACAGCCCCACGGCCCAGAAGGACTTGCTGCTTCAGTTGTTAAGTCAGAATCAGGAGGAGAATTGCTTGATTAAAGGTTTTGATTTGGATGGCCCTTAACTCTCAGGTCTCTCCTGCAAGCCACGTATGAATCAGAGGTGACTGACTTTCAATTGTCCGTGGACACCACCTCCCCAAGAAGAATGCCTCTTCTCCTTGCCCTCCCACCTCACCCCTCCACCTTGACGGAGATGGCTGATGGCCTGGGTGAGTGTCAGGAAGAGAGCAGCTGCTTTTTTATGCAGTTGCATAATACAGGGTACTTAAGAAAGATCCCTGTGAAGTACCTATTCCCGCTTAATATTTATTTGGGCTAAAGAAAGAGTATGTATAGTAGTCCTCCATTATCTGTGGTTTTGATTTCTGTGGTTTCAGTTCTCTGCCATCAGTCATGGTCCAGAGCATTGGATCCTCCCTTAGACAAGTCTACAGAAGGTCAATAGTAGCCTAAAGCTACGTCACACTGCCTGCGTCATTCATCCCACTGCATCTCACAATGTGGGCATTTTATCATCTCACCTCATTACAAGATAAGGGTGAAGACAGCAGAGTAAGATATTTGGAGAGAGAGAGAGAGAACACATTCACATCGCTTTTATTACAACATATTGCTATAATTGTTCTATTTTATTATCACTTATTGTTGTTCCTCTCTTACTGTGCCTAATTATAAATTAAACTTTATCGTAGGTATGTAAGCTTAGAAAAAAGCATAGTATACATGGGGTTCAGCACTGCCCACAGTTTCAGGCACCCACTGGGGGTCTTGGAACATATCCTCAGCAGGCAAAGGGGGACTACTGTATTGTGACCTTTATTCATTTCCTATTCCTGAAAAGTCTTTCATTAAACACTGCCTGACAGTTTTTGAAAACTAATTAGGAATAGCTAAATGAGTTAATGGAGATCCCACTATCCTTTTTTTTTTTTTTCTCTTCCATATTCTCATTATTCTGTAGTCATAGTTCCAAAATTGAGACTTCAACATTGGAGCACCTCTTTGAGGCAGAAGGTCAAGCCCTCACCCAGGCTATTTCCAGCACTCCATTATTCATTTGGATTGGCAGTTCTCTTAATTAACACCTTGTCTTATTTACTGCAAAGGTTCAGAGTTGGAAGCTAATGCCAAGAACACATTGTCTTCAACGTATATTTGCCACATTCAAATAGAAATGATTTTATCTAAGACATCAGTCCAATAATGTCTCAAAAATGCACTGAAAAGTTATATTTTCTAATTATTAATTATTGATCATACATACTGTACTAGGCAGAACGAGTTTATAATTTTTCATTGCTAGTAACTAACATACACATTCTTTGTTGTTAAAATGAGAGGCTACAAAGGTAAGGTGGATGTTAACATTGTACAGAATAAAGAGCTACCTAAATATTAAATATTTGTGAAAGTAGAAAGAGACTGCACATTTAACATATTCTTCCAGTATAAAAGATATAATTGAGTAATTGTAATATTTATACATAATGCTTTCCTTGGGCCATTAATATGATAAAATCTGAATAGCACATTATTTGAAAGAGGTACAAATAGCAGCCAAGGGAAGAAACAATTGGAGAAGCATTTTCTTTACTGTTGGTTTCTGCTCAAGGAATAGTCACACCTTAACACAGACTCTTTAACTCTACAGTATTCAGAACATGCCGTATCTCTCACAGGCATTAAGATATTAATGGCTGTCTGATCCTCCTAATAAGCTTGACTGATTGATGGAGGTCAGAGCAGCATCAGGAGTCTGGCAAGGTTACTTGCAGACTGACATTTTATTGTTTTGTTTATCACTTGTTAATTATAGCTAACTATCATATCAGAGTGATCTATTTCAAGAAAGTGGAATTACCATTAGTGTACTTTGCTTCTACACATGATTTTGTCTTCTTCTGTATTATTTCTTATTTACCCATCTCTCACAAAATAGATTTTTCAGATCTAGTGACAAGAATGTAGCATTTGGGGACACTTTAAAATTGCACAGTAAAAATATTTCTGGTTTGCAAAAAAATATATTGGTAACATTGAGTCAACTACAGTATTGTAAAATCATTATATTGTACACCTGACACTACTGTAACACTATGTTAATTATACTACAATTAAACAAAACCATATAAATAGCTTTATAGATATTTACAGTTCTATATCTAAAGAATTAAATAAAATTAAATTTGAGGGGAAAAAACTTGATGAAAGTTTTATAGAATGACCTTTGCTTGGTTACATTCACTAGCATAGAAATTTTCTTGTAAGGAATTCAAAGCACACTGTGTTTACAAACCTTGAAATAGATGAGAATGTCATCTTTATCCTTACTTAGAAGCAAGGAAATGTCTTTTATGATTAAGTCATTTTACTGACTCATGATTTTACTGAATCGAAAATTGATTTCTACTTGACATAGTTGTCAAGAATCCTCCTTAACTGGAAAAAAGGGACCAAATCAACTATGCTTTACTTCACTGATAAGAAGAATAAAAATACCCGGAACAAAGTAATGATTGAAAAATTAGCCTGAATTTAAGTTAGTTCTCATGAATTACTGGTAATTTTTTATATGATGACAGATATTTCTGATTCCCTGTATGAGAATGAATATACAGACAGACAACAGCCAGACCGCATATTAAACAGAACTCTGACCCACTACCTGCAGTCCACCACAGTCTCTGCATCAATCAGCCCAAAAAGTCAGGACTTGATCAGTAACTGAAAGCTTCCCTAATTTTTGTCCCTATTTCCTACTTGGGACCACTGAGGAAAAAACAAATATACACTTCCAACCAATCTCATAGGATGTCCTACTTGCAGTTAGTTAACCTCCAGCTTCCCCATGCCAATAGCCTCCAATCGGGGTATGCTTGAATCTTTCCCTTTTTCCCCACTATACAAATTCCCCACTCCTCTGTCTGCCTTTGAGTTTCTGCCAAAACACAAACAATGGTGTCTGACTCTCTTGCTATATAGCACACTCAAAATAAAGAGCTCTTACCTATTCTCATTTGAATAGTAGGCTACATTTTCCTAAGCCATATTACTAAAATTTGTGACTCAATATATTTTAATATGGTTCTTTGGATAGCCTCCATAAGTCAACAGAATCTTCCCCAAAAAACAGAATCCATTTTTATCCATAATTTGCCAAATACAAAAGTGATTTTTCACCCAAAAGTCATTAAAACAATTATTTTTCTAAAATATTCCTACTTTACTGAGCATAATGTACTCAACATTCTAAAATACAGTGAGAGTTTTATTACTTACATCTAAAATGAAGAATAGAATTAAAAATAATCTCTCTAGGGAAGTATTTCAAAGATAGAAATCAAAAGTGGAAAACATACCCTGAACAATGAGGTTTTCATGAATTTCATAGCTTTCTTAACCATAAAGAAGGAAGAGAGATGGTTGTTAAGTTAGATGGTTAAGTTAGATGGTTGTTAAGTTAGAGAGATGGTTGTTAAACCTAGACTCAAACCATATAGAAATGCATAAATTAAAAATAGTTCAGGCAAAATCTTTAATGAGAGATGGATCTAACTTATATGCACAACAGCACTGGGGTTTGTTTAGTAATTACTATTATGTTGAGCAATTACTATAGAAAAGCCACAATTATACGACACATCTACACACATATTGCACCTAAAGTTAAAGGACACAAAAATAACATTAAGGAAAAAGAAAACTACCAGCGCCACAAAGGTCAAAGTTGAAGGCATCTATCAGCCTCAGAAGTTCTATATTTTTACTTGCTTCCATATTTAAATTACCCACAAAGTATGTCAGCACAGAATAGAACTCAGGAATATATCTAGCTCTTGTCTAATCCATTCCTGCTGTGAATGTCTCTTAGATCTCCTGGGAACACCAGTGCTCTCTTAAAAACGTATTACAAACTAGGCTTCGTTGGCATCAAGAATACCATATATTCCCCTGTTGATTTCCAATTTAATTGTTACAAAATTATCTTTTAACATATTTTAGTTTAATATATGTTAAGTATTTGCTTTGTAGAAAACCAACTGCTTTAAAATATATTCAATACTATAATCAATAATTACTCTAAGTGCTATCAACAAATTTCAAGTTGGTTAAGTTATTTCTTTCCTTAGAAAGACCCAAAAATGCACAGCCAATCTCATCTGCTTAGGGGAAACATTTATATGAAGCATCAATATTAATTCCCTGAAAATTCATAGCACAATTATACTATGGACCATTTAGTCCACCATTATAACGGGACTCATAGTGAAGGTCATTTTGGAGCTTTCAGAAGGTTAAGGGAAGAACAAATCTCTGTTAATTTAATCCCATCCTATTTTTTAATGTGCTGCCATCCTCACATCCCTTTCCAGTATGTTCCTTCTACTTCCTAAAAGGTTTTACTTGAAGAAGATGAAAACAATGAGTCAGTAGAGTATTGTAGTTACAAGTCCCAGAAATATGTTTGACTTTTTGTTTCCTAATCTTATTTAAAATAAGCAAAATTAAATGTTTTACATAAAATTTATTTAGCTTTTCTTAGTTAAATTCTGATATGTATAAGTCCAATGGTAAGTGTGGCTAAAAGCAAACAAAAACATCTAGCATTACAATGAATTCTTAGAAGACTAGGTGTTAAGAGAGAATTTGCATTATCTGCTTTGCACCCTTTCCCTAAAAGCTTCTGGAAATGGTTTTTCTACTAAAATAAGGGAGTTGGCCACAGAAAAGACAAGACATGGGATATAAGTAACAGGAGATTCAACAAAAGAAAAGACACAAAGAAAATTCTCAGAATGATGATAAAGGAGACACCAGGATGACATCTATCGCATGCGCATAGAGAGCATCCTAGGACCCCCCCTGAGAAACTTCTCTGGAGAAAAGAGAAGACTGATGGAATATCTGAGGCAACTAACCATCCCAACATATGATTTCAACCAGAGGTCAATAAACTCCAGCCTGTGGGTCAAATTTACAATAGCAGAGTTGAGAAGCTGTGACAGAGCCCACAAGATCTAAGGACTAAAAGCCTAAAAGATGTATAGGTCTTTATGGAAAAAGTTTGCCAAAAGGGTTGGAGGTTAAATTAGCAGTAAGTGCATTAAGCAACAAAGAAATGTAAGATAAGGAATGATAACTGACTCCCGTGAAAACAAATAGCTGTGTAGAAAGTGAAGAAATAGCAGCTGTGGATTGCATTTTATAGTTATAATAATATAAATGTTGAATATTCAACTAAGCACAATTACAATGTTTGGGAAGGATGGTGAAGGCTCAGGGAAAAAGTAGCTCAATCTTTGCCATACATAAGGGAAATGCAACAGATATTAGCTAAAACTAAAAAATTAAACAATTTTTAAGTTATTTTTTAACAATTTAAACTAATTGTTTAAATTTAAACAATTAAACAAAAATTTTTTAGTTTAACAAAAAAAGTAACAAAAGCATGTTGCTTAGACACAAGACACACAGAGTCAGCTAAAGGAATTAAAAGTAGTTTCATCTGGGCAAGAGGAAAAATATTAGGAGTCAACACTGCTGTTTTGGTAACAAACCTTATGCAATTTTGACTCTTAAATTATGTGCATATATAATTTTCAAAAAATAAAATTAAAACAAAAAACAAAATAATTTGGGCCTGGGATGTTATAAAAACCCCTCAAAAAACAACTGTCATTTCAGAAAGTGTTCAGCCCTGGAAAATGAGCTGCCCCATGCCCGTTCAATTCTCCCATTAATCTTCAGTAAGGACAATTACCCCAAATGGCAATTCACATGATCTCTGCATCCTAATGAAAGACGTTTGTTGTTATATAATAAAGATTAAGTGTCACTGATTCCTTGGGACTTTCGATATGATAGATATTCTGAGAATAATTTTTCAAGAAGTCTCAGATATGCTGATAGTTATTTATTTGTAATGACACTATAAGCTCACATTTCTGTTTAACTTCTCTGCCCACAAAAGGAAAAAAAAAAAGAAAAAGGAAAAAAGAGAGAGAGAAAAGACATATCCTAAAACTACTGAAATTAAAGACAAGAATTCTTTGATGCTAGGTAACAAGAAATCTTAAAATACTATATAAAAACAATTATAGGACAAAAAAGTACTTGCTGGAGCTATTTTCATTCTTTTGTGACATTTAACAGATTCATACCATATTCTACACAACTAGACTAAATGCCAAGCTATAACCAAAGCTTTGTTTCCTAAAAAAAATACTTTGCAATTTCGAATACTTTTTCCAATAATCACTTCAGCTATTTATCTTATACTTAATGCTTTTAATTTTTACTTTGATAAGTAAATAATATGTATACTATTAAGGCTGCCTTCAAAGAAAAGGAAAGACATTCCTATGTATGACTATGGATATCAAACAGAGTTGAGCTTCTCTTTTGTTTGTGCATGTATAATTCAAAATGCCACTGTATTTCATGTTCCCTAATTCTTCTAGCAATAATCTGTCCTTTTCATATTACATCTAAGACTTGATTCATCAACTATGAGATCATTACTATTTGGGTGCTGGCATTCTAGAATGTAAGTGATAGAATACAATGGGTCTTGTGTTGAGAAACCTTTACAAGCACCAAGGAATGCATATAATATGAAAGAAGAGATGAGTTCATGCATAAAATGTATTAGTGTGAACTGAGGTATTGAAAATTGGTATGCCTTGATGTCAAATAAAGATCTTTAAAAAAAAAAAAAAGATCTTTATCTCCCTTGACTCTCTGAGTGTAAGGACTACAAGACTGAATGATGTGGTTACAGTCATCTGAAGTTTAATTTTTCCAGCTTTTAATACCTTTTGTCCAAAGTGACTACTGTAAGCAAAAGAAAAGAATCAGCTAATGCTTTTTAAAGATATATTTAGTATTGTTTTCAGTGAATTTTTAAACTGTGCCTACATAATATCAGAACATCAGGATGAAAATTGAATTCAGTCAACCAGAAATTTCTTACTACATCATGCCAAAAATACAAATGGAAGATAACAAAATATAAATCCTACAGCTTCACAGAAAACTTTTATGTTTTATTTCTTGTTGTCCCTACACTTTCTGCTTCACTAGGTTCCCAGTTAATACCACTCCACTGAATCTTTTTACTTTGTACCCTCTCTTTCTTTGGGAATTCAAAGTTTCTGCGTGAGAGACTACATTCCCACTTATTTATCCTTGAGAAGTTTGACAAAATTCTTACTCTGCCTTTGTTTCTTCTTTTCACTCTATCATTCTATTCCCCAAGATTGTTTTCATTGCTGAAGTATCTCCTCACATCTCTGCCATCTTCCCAAAGGCCACACCATTTTCCTCCTCTAACCATTGAAAGAAAAGGAAAACCACCTAAAATAATGTAATAATTCAAACCAGCCAACACCCTTCTTTCAAGCAGAAAGGTTTCATGACTCGAAGTTAGTCACCTAACTTGCATCCGATTTTGGAATTTTTACAATTTCAGCTATTTCAATTGACTCATTCAACACTGAGCTTTAGTCTCAAGATTTCCTTTTCTTTGAAGGTTGTCTCTGTTCTCTTCTTAGCTCCTTTACTTAGTTTTTAATCCATTGCCTTCTTTTGTTTGTTTGTTTGTCTAATCAATCTCCAACTTCTGTGTGGTCCTTGGTTCCTGATTGCTCACCAAAATCCTTTGTTCATTAAATTGAATTATCTCTTCAACAAATTTTGATTGATTTCCTTCTTTGAGTGCAGGGAGGATTTTTTTTTTTTAAATCACACAAAGATAATTCCAAAGATCTCATGGTATAGTAACAATAAAGCTTACATAAAGCTTACATAAGACTGAAATATAAAAAAGGTTATATGAACAAACAATAGGAGAAGTGCAGACATAAAAGTTCTGAGATAAAAGGTATTACTGGAATGAAAGGAAGCTTGGGGCACAGAAGGAGAATATTTTCCATGGGAAAAGTGAGGGATAGGATTTGAAAACCCAAGATATGGGCAAGCTGGGGATGGAAGGGTACACAGAGGAAAGGGGCTTAGAGGGAATATTCCAGGCATAGGAAACAAAATGAGTCTTATCAGGCACAGAAATCTGATATGAAATATTTATGCTTGATTAGGGCGCAGTTTATAGGAAAGTAAGAGCAGTAAAAACAAGAGTACCCACTCTCATTTCATTTCAGTTCTCTTGGTTTAAAAAGAGTTCATAAGATAATTACCATATACATAAGAATCACGGACTTGTTGTGTGAAATAAAAACTAGTATGAACTAGTATTTGGCTAGCACTTTAGGATGTGTTTGTAATCCACATGATAGTAATCAGAAAGTGATTCAATAGCAATGCCAACTTCTACAGTTTCCTGGAGATGTTCAATGATGCTACCCAAGCAAGAGCCAGGGCTCTTCAAATGAAGGATCCATTTTCAGATTTTCAGTTGACTCCAAATAGGAAGAGATTCTTCATGCTTAAAGACCTTCCTAGCCTCTTCTATCAATTCACTTAAGTAGACTATTTCCATGAAGTAGTGATGTTGGTAAAATATAACTAAGTAGTAAGTGAAGGGGTCATGTGTGGGAATAAGCATTCTAGCGAAAAAAACATAAAATACATAAAGGTTTAGTCATGGGTGGAAGAATGGCACTTTAAAGGAACTATAAGTCTACAGCTGACAAAGAGGAAGCAAGGGGCAATATGTATCAAGATAAAACAAGGTCAATAGGGCCTTGACCAGGTTAAGGCATTTGATCAATACCTGAAGATCTATTAGAAGCCAGAAAAGAGTTTCAAGCAGGAGAATGACATAATCAGAGGTGGGGTTTTTTGTTTGTTGGTTGGTTGGGTTTGTTTGTTTTTTTAAGATTTTATTTAGGGAGTCTGCTTCCCCCTCTCTCTCTGCCTGCCTCTCTGCCTACTTCTGATCTCTTTCTCTCTCTGTCAAAAAAATAAATAAAATCTTGAAAAAAAAAGATTTTATTTATTTATTTGAGAGAGAACACAAGCAGGGGAAGTGGCAGGCAGGAGAGGGAGAAGCTGGCTTCCTGCTGAGCAAAGAGCCGGATGCAAGGCTCCATCCCAAGACCCTGGGATCATGATCTGAGCCAAAGGCACACGCTTAATCAACTGAACTACAGGTGCCTCCAGAGGTGGGGTTTTTGAAGACAACCCTGGCTACACTGGAGTGCAGAGCAAATCATATCAGTTGGGAGCCTGTAACAGTATTTAGCAGAGACAGTTATTCTTAGACTCAGACACTGATGCAATAAGGGTAATGAAGGAGAGAATTTATCCAGAATAACTAATAAATAAACCATGTTTTCAGTTTTTAGAATTGGGTAAGTGGCAGAATCATTCATAGTGTCATGGAATAAGGAACATCAGGTTCGGAGGGGAAGATAAGTTTATTCTTGGATATGATAAGGTTAAAGTATCCTTAGGACATCAGAATGAGCTGGATATATAGTAGAGAGACTAGGGATAGTAACTGAGCCATGGGCATGAATGGAACACCTAAGGAGAGAGTGTGAAATGGTATGAGCATGGAGCACAGGATCAAGACTTAAAGACTCTCATATTTCACCCTGGATTAAAAGGATAACAGGAAAGTATGATATCATAGAATCAATTGAAAAGAATGCTTTGGTCAAGGGCGCCTGGGTGGCTCAGTTAGTTAAGCGACTGCCTTCGGCTCAGGTCATGATCCCGGAGTCCCGGGATCAAGTCCCATATCGGACTCCCGGCTCTGCGGGAAGTCTGCTTCTCCCTCTGACCTTCTCCCTTCTCATTCTCAGTCTCTCTCTCTCTAGTAAATAAATAAAATATTTAAAAAAAAAAAAAAAAGAATACTTTGGTCACTGGTAGAAAATCTCCCCTGAAGGTATAGTGATTGACATAGTGTGCCAACCAAATCTTCCTTTCAGGAAAGAGGTATATCTTTATGAACAGCCTTTGTGAACAGATTGGTTAAAGCTAAAGAACAAAGGACTGACATGCTTGCCTCGATCAAGAACAACTTAGAAAGAAAGGCCATCCTAGTTCCAGACTTTCCATTGAATCAGCTTTCACTTCTGGTAAAATAACATTACCTTTCAACCTCCTCCTCTTTCCAATTCTTTTTCCCTCATCCCCTTACAGGTTTTGCTGGTCATGAGAACATACCCCAATAAACTTCTTCCATTCAAAATATTTTGGGGGGGAAATAATTTTTTAAGTATAAAAGGTAGAATTTTTATTGTTGGTTTTTTTTCACATTTTTTTCTTCCATTCAAAATCTTATCTCAGAGTCTGTTTCCAATCCAACCTAAAACACTTAGTGCTAAGAGTAGTCCTAGAAATTTGATTCTAAAATAAGAATTTTCAGTGAAGATCCCCAATGAAGACATAGTGGTTGGTGAAACAGACAATTCACAGCATGTTACAGCTTTGCAACTATTAAAACGGTTAGCTATGGTAAACTGGGATAAGATGGAAGAGAATGTACTGTTGAATGCAATATCTCAGGTGTTTGAGAAATTGAAGTAGTCATTATAAGGACTATAGATTTGGATAGCTATTGCTGGAGGCTATCAATACACTGAACAATACACTGAACAATGAAAGGTTGAGGAAGAAAGGCTTAAGTCACTACTTAAGGCAAAATGTGAATGCCTCAGGTAGCATATAAGGAGACTCCCATCCCTTGCAGCTAGAGAGCTGAATGAGCTGATGATCAGACCCAGGACTTAGTTCCGTGCAGAAACTGCAGAGAAAATTGAATTCTCTAACCCCTCAACTATGTTATACCAAGGTCAATGCCATTTTTGGAAAAGGGTGGGCACCTGAGACTTGGAATGAGGACCTTTAGGTACATACACTAGAAAATCTGCAATCCCCAAAGTCCTTGAACCCTCTGAACTTGCAGAATTAGATCAATTGTCTCTGTTTAAGGTTAACAATGCCTCCTTTCTTGAAGATGATGCAACATTCCCGTCTTGAAAGATGTATCGTCAGAATTCCTAGGCAAGTCCAAAATCTGTAGGGCAGGCCATCAAGAAGGAAAAGCTGGAACTATCAGCCAGTGGCTGAAGCTTTAATACACAGGTGGGATTTCTTTTCTAAGAAGTCTCAGTTGGCTCTCATGGCCTTTCACTTTACAGAAATGAGTCCACACATGTAGAATCTTCCTTACTTAAAGTAAACCAATTATAAACTTAAATCACAACCCTAAAATACCTCAAACAGTAAGAATTGATTAGAGTTTTCTTGAATAACTGGGAACTATAGCCTAGCCAAGATGACACATAAAACTGACCATGACATAAGACAATATGTATGCCCCTTAGGATTTAGCCCCATCTCTCCATCTTCAAGCCAATAACCAGTGCTAGTTTACGACATATTTTGTAAGGAAAGTTCTGTAAAGGATGAAAGGAATTCTACACCAACAAAGCTCTAGGACCTAACCAACATGAAGTGGCAAGAGTGAGGGGAGCATATATGGGGTCCTGGGAGTGTTAGATCAAGCTGGAGGTAAGAGAATGGAATGTAAACTTGGATAAAGGAGAGTTTATCAATATTGGAATCAGCTGTCCCCTGTGATACAGAATTTAACACACTGGCAAATGCCCCAGGAGATAGCGCTAAATAGTGAGGTAGGGATGCCAGCACTGCCACGGCAACCAGTGGTAGAAGGGAACAAGAGGCTCGGAAAAGTTGTCATGATAGAATGTTTCTATTATTTAATCCAGAAAACCCATCAGCTGACTATGATCCAAGCCCAGAGAACAGCCAATTTAATAAAGCAATAATGGGCATGATCCTGAGAGGTACTGATATGATCAAGGAGCTCAGTAATGACCATCCTGTGGAACCCAGGGCTGAAAGTACAAGATGCTATTATAAAAACTGATGATGATAGGACCCCAAAAATAACAAGCTAATTGTCAGAGCCTGACCATCAAAATGAGGCACAATTATTGGAATAAATGAAAAGGTAGAGAATCATCCAGGCGGTCTTGACCAGCAGAGAGTTATGGGGATATTTAATGGAACGTGATATTCTAGGGGAAAGACAAATGGAAAACCAGCAAAAATGTTGCTTAAATTATATTACCCTAAGAAATCAAATGTGCTAACTGGGGGAGTTGAGGGCAGATGGCCCAACAAGGTCCTAATTCCTTAGCAGTTTTCAGACCTAAGCCAGATCTAAGGCTTAGAGCCTACTGACTGAAAAAGTGGTTGGGTTCTCTTGAGAAAGGGGCTTTTAACACCATAGCAAGCATATAAAATAAGGATTCTTCCTAGTTCTTCCTAAAAGGATCTAAGGTCATTTATTTAGGTACCCACACATCAGAGAAGGTAAGAGCCAGATCTTTCAAGAATTTTGCTAAGAACTAAATTGATATTAGTATCTAGGGACCTGAAGTATTATCTGAAGGATCATCTCAGTTCCAGAGCTCTCAGTATATGGGGTAAGGCTTCTGGTGCAAATGCATCAATTATGCAACCTCTCCCTCTTCCCAACTGTGCCTCCCCCCACTCCTTTATAGTCATTCCTGAAAGCACTCTCTAATAAACCCCTTATATAAAACTTTCTCTAGGGGTGCCTGGGTGGCTCAGTTGTTAAGCGTCTGCCTTCGGCTCAGGTCATGATCCCAGGGTCTTGGGATCGAGCCCCGCATCGGGCTCCCTGCGCGAAGGGAAGCCTGCTTCTCCCTCTCTCATTTCCCCTGCTTGTGTTCCCTCTCTCGCTGTGTCTCTCTCTGTCAAATAAATAAAATCCTTAAAGAAAAAAAAAAACAACTTTCTCTAAAATTCTGTGTCCAGAAAACCCAGCCTAAGATACAAGATTCTTCCTAATAGCCACAGCTGTCTGCATAATGGGTACAGATGCTAGATGGGAAAGCACTGGAGAATAGATGGGAGAGGAATAAGTGGATTCAAATTTGCCTAAATAAAAGGAAAAAAAAATAGAGCCACAGCTGGAGGATACATCTCTTCAAGGTCCTCATTTGTAAAATGAGGATAGTATTCCACCTCAAAGATTTTTTTCTCCTATTTTTTATGGATTAGGAGGATAATATTGCTATACCCCAGAGGGTATGCTTTTATTAACTATCATTTTACCAATTAGGAAACTAAGATAGAGGAAACTTATGACTTGTCCAAAGCTATAGATATATTAATGGGTAGAAACAGGCAAATCTGACTATAGTATCTGTACACGGACCATCATTCTCTACTGCTTCTTCAGAAGATGAGAAGGATTGACCCAGTGGTGTCTTACCAGAGCTTGTGTGAACATCTCTTTCTATCCATCGTTTCATGATGTCATATTAGTAGGTTGAAATCAGCCAGAGTAGAAATATTTACAACAGAGGTATCAACAGATATTAGGAAACAGGAATTTTTTTTTCCAGAAAGCTGACTGTTAAACATTTATCAGAACACATCTGGATATTCCTCAAAAGGAGGGACACCTTCTCAACTATAATGGGAAGGAATAAAGAAAACATGTATGATTCGGTGGTAGGAAACCAAAGTGATTTCTATTTCTCTGTGAGGAAGGTGGCAAGATCATCTACAAAGTGAACAGGTATGGTGCCAGGTGTTTGTGGGGAAGATAGTTTTCCACTTAGTATAATTTCTCTAATAATAAGGATTCATTAGATGCTAGATATTATCAAATATATCCTTGACCATTCATAGACTGGCCATAACTAATAGACAGAATATAATTCTTATTACAAGGCATGAATTTAGGTATTCTCAGTAATCCTTTTCTTTTGCAAGTCCAGAATTTAAAAACTCCTTCAGGGCGCCTGGGTGGCTCAGTTGGTTGAGCAACTGCCTTTGGCTCAGGTCATGATCCCGGAGACCCGAGATCGAGTCCCACATCGGGCTCCCAGCTTCACAGGGAGTCCACTTCTCACTCTGACCCTCTCCCTCCTCATACTCTCTCTCACTCTCTCTCTCTTTCTCTAATAAAAAAAAATAAATAAAATCTTAAAAAAAAAACTCCTTCAATTACTGTTATTAAATACTAAATATAATGACTGATTATTAGATTTAAGGTTTTCAGGTCTAAAATCAGCAACATAAACATAAAAACAATTCTTTTGGGATTTTATCAAGGCCTGTTTTTGTTCAGGTGCCCTGCAAGTTACTCTTTGTCATATTTTATCTCAATGATGCCAGGAAATGTGGTGTGGGGGGGGTGATTTTTTTTTTTTTTTTTGCCTTGTGTCTCTTTCCTTTTAATAATTAACTGTAAGATCCTTAAAATGAAAGAGATCCTCTGCATTTTACAATGTGGTAGAAAAAGAAATGGAAAAGAAGATAAGAGATGAAAAGACTATGACTCCTCCCTGACAAGCATATTTGAAGGGAAGAAAAATGCCAGGGCAGATTTAAGAAAGAATTAAGATAAAATGTAATCCCTGAGATCCATGGGACATTGGAAAGAACAAAGAGATGCCATAAGGTGACTGAGAAGTGATCTTGGGGCTCGGCAGGCAGTAGCTAGGAATGGAGCCTTCTGGGGGCTGAAAGGGCATGTCACCTACATAAGTTCCACACCCCCAGCTTTCACATCCACTAGTGTCTGTGACTTTCTCTTTGGACAGTATGGCTATATAACTCAGAGGACTTGGAGAAGAGAGTAAAAAGAAAAGGAACATTTGCAAATCTAGTATGTCATCTATCATTACTTCAAAAAAGATTTCAGTGTTTAAAAGTCACATGTTAGACACATTTAAGTGAAGAATAACTTCGACTGAAGTGTGCCATCTCCACTAGTTTGAGAGAGCCCCAATTTTTGAGAAAGGAAAATCTCTATGTGGCTTTTAATCCTGTATTGTTACTGATGCATTCTATTTTTTTTTAAAGATTTATTTATTTTTATTTATTTAACAGAGAGAGAGAGAGATCACAAGTAGGCAGAGAGGCAGAGAGGGAGGGGGAAGCAGGCTCCCTGCTGAGCAGAGAGCCCGATGTGGGGCTTGATCCCACGACCCTGAGATCATGACCTGAGCCGAAGGCAGAGGCTTAACCCACTGAGCCACCCAGGTGCCCCTACTGATGCATTCTTTAGCCTTGTAAACTAAGATCTTACTTTCTTATGAGATAATGGCTGAGCATTAGCTTCCTAATTTTAATTCAAAGTAGAATTTAACACCAAGGAGAAAAAACAAGCTTTGTCATCATAAGACTAAATTATCCCTAAGGTCTCCTCCAGCTACAAGTGTAGGACATAACTAAGTGCTTAAAATTCTTCTTTCATATAATCGTTTTAAGGAAGAAGAAAGATCAGGCTTTGATGATTATAGTAGCTATTTTTATGGCTTGTTAAATAATTAATCTGATCCACAAATAGGACATATTCCGGAAAATCAGCTTCTATCCCCATGGTATTAGTGCTACATTTCACAACACCAAGTTTACAAACATTTGCTGGTGTAATGATGCGGTAAAAGCCAGGGCATAGATTTGATGGAATGAAATGTCAAGTATGTAAGTGAACTCAAGAGTGGAGAGAACTAAAAGAAAATACTCCTAACAGACCAATGGTACAAATTTATATAGACAACTGATGGGTCATGTCAGGAGTATTGCTGAACATTAGATCCTGTAATACTTTCCATTCATTTTTTATGTAACTCTTTTCAATATAATTGTCTTCACTCATTCAGTAAGGATTTGCCTGGTCCCTTCTTTGTATCAGTCGCAAGTATGCTGAGCTCTGTGATTGCAGTGCACAAATGGGAGTAATGGTCAGATAAAGAGATAACTACAATGCAACGCAAAAGCACAGTGTTCCATTTCAGTGCATTTCAGCTCCAATCACAATGGCACAAAGTCAAAACACCAGCCTTGGTGTGTCCCATAATCTCATCTGAAAATGGCAATAATGACACATACTAGCCCATGACATTTTCCTCAAATGCATAACTTCTACATCTTCAATAATAATAGCAAAAGGCAGTGTGTAACTTGATGCTTACTGTTTCCAAGAATATAACAAAAAAGCATGGGGAAAGTATTATTAACTTGATCTGATGCCCCAGTGCAGTCCAGAAGAGTACAAGGAGCGTGAGAATGCTGGTCAAGGGTACATAGGCAAATGCTAGAGGCACCAAAATGTGCATGGCTTCTTTGAAGGACCAGCTGATTTGTTGTGCTGCTTCCCTTTCCCCTTTCTCCCCCACCCCTCATTGTGTTTTCTTGCCATTACTATATGAACTTAACTGATCTTGTTAAGGGGTCAGTAGGATAAACGTGCATTCCTTGGCCTTGCTCGAGATTGGTTCCACTAACTTCCCATGTGATCTCTCTGATGAAGTCCTCAGAAAAACCTCACTTGGCACAACCTAAGGACTGAATCATCGAGCCTCCAAGATCTGCCTTCATGTTGTCAAAGATGTAACATTTTTCAGCTAGCTTAAGTCAATCAATTGGTTCACAAAACATACTCATAGCCTGTTAATAATCTAAAAGTTCAAAACAGCATACTTTTTTTCAATCTCATTTCCATAGCACCTACAAATCTCTTCCCTGAAGTCCCAGCTCTCTCTCCTACCTCACTCCCCCCATTACCTCTTTACACATGTCTCTGCAGCTCTACCTATTCTTATGTCTTCCCTCCTCATCCTGACATACCACGGGTATTCCTGCCTCACCATGTTTGTTCAGGAATGAAGCATGACTGAGCAAACTTTCCAGATCCTTCCATGCCAAGCTGAAGCCCACCTTATCAGGGAAGTCCACCCCGGTGATCTATAGACCTCTTATTTTTTCCATAGCTTACTATTTAAGGAGACCAGGCTCCATCTAGTTTATATGACCTTGGGAAGATTGCCAACCAGCTTGTCTCCACTTCCTCATATGTAAAAGAAACAATTCCACTTGCTTTATGGGGTCATTGTAAGCATTAAATGAGAGAAGTCAAGTAGAGTGCTAGGAGCAGTGCCCACCACATACTAAATGCATGATAACTGTTTTCCTGTTATCTGGTTATCCTGATAACTGTTTGTTAATAGAAATAATGATGACAACAGCCATAATTAATTAAGCACTTACTATCTGCCAAATGTTGTTCTCTGCCTAACCTTGTAAGGCAGATACTATTTTGAACAGTTAACTGGTAAGAAAAATAAACCCCTGAATGTTTAGGAAATTTACCAAAGGCCACACACTGAGTAACAGACATAGCTAAGACTCTAAGGTAGTTCAGCCTTATTCCAAAGCTAGTGCCTTTTGCTTAGTTTTAATTTTAGCATATCCCCTCAGTGGTTAAAGTAAAAGAGGAAGGAAATGGCATTTATAGAATACTTGACTTTATGCAGGTCCTAACTTGGTCCCAATTTCTTCCAGTTAATTGGGTGCTTATATGTATAATCCAGATGGCAGTTGAGGTCACTCCACCCTTTGAGAAATAAATAAAAATTGCCAGAACTCTCTATCCCACATTTTGCAGAAAGAACAGTATGGTCCCAAGACAGTATCTGCTTCTAGACAGTTCTGGTTTGGAGTTCCAATGCCATGTCTTGACTCCACTTTGTGTGTTTTGCTGAAACTTTCAAAACATTCTTGTCTTTCCATCCTCAACTGTAGTTTTTGCTCCATATCCACTCTCACATGGGACTCCTTGGATTTCCCCTAAAACATGTACATAAAAATACTGTACCTCAGATTGAAGAGGTGGAGGGTGTTTAAATCACAGCAACACAAACAACTTAACAGCGAATATTCCATTTCCTTGGATTCAAAACACCTTTAGCCTTCCTGCCACTGGAAATCAGTCACATTCCCATTTTCTCCCCAAGGCTCAAAATCCTGCTATGTGGGCTGACTCCTTTTCTTTCCCTCAAAACTCTATTAATATCTCTTTTTCTCTGGATGATTCTTTAAAATTTCTGTCCATTTATCCCTAAGAGATTTAGAGACATGGATTTATTATCTCACTGATAAAAATTTTGCCATCACTTATTGTCACTCAAAAAAGGGAGATGTTGCTACAGTCCATTTAGATTTCATATGCCAATAGTTTTCCTTTTGAATATCACTATTATGTAGACACAAGTGTACTGACATTTCATACTTTGACCTGTCAATATCATATATCCCCACTTCAATCCTAAACTCTTTGAGAAAAGAGTCCTGTCATACTCCTCAAAGGAGTCATATCCCTACAGTAAATGGAGTAAAGTTTTGCAGATTACAGATGACAACAAGGTATAACAAGCGCTGATAGATAATATCAAAATATGTTATAGAATCATAGAAAGAGGATTATTCCTCTCCCTGGAACTCCTCATAGCTCAGAAATTTCATCAAACCTGGACGTGATTCCATATGCACTATTAAGAACAGAATAAAAAAAGAAAAAGAACAGAGATAATTGAGAAAAGAACAAGAGTGAAGAGGAACAGGGGAAGAAAAGGAATTACATGGAGGTGGCAGCTCAAACCTGGTGATTTTCTATCCAACATCCACCATACTCTTCTTCCTTTTCAACAAAAGTCTAAGTTTGTACAGTGAGGCATCTCATAGGAAATAGGGGATAAGACAGTTGTTGTAATTTCATGGCCCTTGCCAATTAACTATTTAGGCAGCCACATGTGATGCCATTCTAGCCAGCAAAATGTGACAACTATACCAGGGGTGAATCTTGGAAAGTTTCATCGCTCTTAAAAAAAAGAAAAAGTACAAATGCTCCTCTGCTAGATGTTGTTACATTTATACAATGTTATTGTATATTTATATTGTTGTTATATTTATACAAAACTATACAATATGACTGGACTGGGATAACTATCTATTCTGTGACCAGTAGGGTCCCCAACTTGAGGACATTAGAGTGAAAGACGAAATGAAAATAGGTTCTCGAGTCCATCACTGAATAACCAAATTAATCAGCCTTTAAACTACTCTATCTCCTAACCTGATTATTTGAAACAAACACCCTTATTTAAGGCAGTTGTATCAAGGTTTCTATTATTAAAGTAATGTTAACTGAGACATAGGAGTCTTAAGCAAGAAAAAGTTACCTTCATATCTGTGTTTTAAGGCAGTAAAGCTGACTGCGTTATCTAGAATTCATCTGTTGTAGGAGGTAAGAAGACCAGTTAAGAAATATATCCATTTTTTTAAAGTAAAGTCAATGAGGGTAAACATGAGGTTTCAGTGGGGGGGTGGAAAGAAGGAAATGACTGCAAGTGGCATTGAATAAGTAAAATCCATGGGGCCTTGAACACTGACTAAACATAGGAAAGGCAGAAAGAAGAGACAAGGATAAGTTAGAATTTCTGAGAATGGGGTGTTCAAATAAAGAGGTCAAAAGAGAAATATATTTGGGGTCAAAAGGAGATATGTTTCAGACACAGATAAGGCATGGCATTTGAGTGAGAAAATTCACCTGGCAGCTGGATATACCAAAATGCAGATTCCAAGAGAAGTCAGAATTGATGTTGATATTCACACAGTTATAATAGTTTAAGACAAAAGAGTGAACCATTGCTAAACATGTGAAGGGAGACTAGGAGATGAAGACAGGAAGAAATGGATATAAGAAGAGATAGAGGATTTAAGAAATACATATTTAAGGGGGGGGAAGACAAAGATAAAACATCAGTTAAAGATTCAGAAAAAGGGGAAACTAGGATACAATGAGGGAAGAGAGATTTTTGTGCAGAAGAGGAATGATAAAAAGACAAATGCTCCTGGGAGGTAAAGGAAATCAACACTATAAAGATGGCAATGGATTCCAGGATTAGCAGGCCATCAGTTCATTAGTGAAGGTAGTTTAAGTGAAGTGCTAAGAGGTGAAAAGTAGATTCCAGAGAATTGAGAAGCAAGGGGTATAGAAATTGAAAACAAGCTTCTATTTTAAGAGGTCTGAACTTTAAAAGGGGAAAGATAGAAGAATCAAAGTAGATGGGAAGTTTGCTTACA
Source organism: Nasua narica (assembly GCA_028533885.1). Classification (NCBI taxonomy): domain Eukaryota; kingdom Metazoa; phylum Chordata; class Mammalia; order Carnivora; family Procyonidae; genus Nasua; species Nasua narica. Next base: position 96,923,062 of record CM052799.1, read on the forward strand.
TATAAAGAGGATCTAACCATTTCTTTTTAGTTTTCTTTTTTTTATTATATTCAGTTAGCCAGTGTATAGTACATAATTACTTTTTGATGTAGTGTTCGATGATTTATTAGTTAAATATAACACCCAGTGCTCATCACAGCATATGCCCTCTTCAATACCCATCACCCTGTTACCCCCTACCCCCACCCTCCTATCCTCTAAAACCCCCAGACTGTTTCTTGGGGTCTATAGTCTCTCATGGTTCACCTTCCTCTCTGATTTCTCCCACTTTGCATTTCCCTCCCTTCCCCTATGGTCCTCTGTGCTATTGCTTATGTTCCACACGTGACTGAAACCATATGATAATTGTCTTTCTCTGCTTGGTTTACTTCACTTACAATCCCCCCAGTTCTATCCATGTCAGTGCAAATGGTGGGTATTCATCCTTTCTGATGGCTGAATAATATTCCATTGTGTATATGGACCACATCTTCTTTATCCATTTATCTGTTGAAGGGCATCTTCGCTCCTTCCACAGTTTGGCTATGGTACACGTTGCTGCTATTAACATTGGGGTGCATTTGCCCCTTCTTTTCACTATGTCTGTATCCTTGGGGATATACCTAGTAGTGCAATTTCTGGGACATAGGGTAGCTCTATCCTTAACATCTTGAGGAACATCCATGCTGTTTTCCAGAGTGGCTGTACCAGCTTGCATTCCCACCAACAACATAAGAGGATTCCCCTTTCTCCACATCCTCGCCAACATTTGTTGTTTCCTGTTTTGTTGATTTTTGCCATTCTAACTGGTTTAAGGTTGTATCTCATTGTAGTTTTGATTTGCATTTCCTTGATGATGAGTGGTGTTGAGTATCTTCTCATGTGTCTGTCGGCCACATGTATGTCTTATTTGGAGAAATGTCTGTTCATTCCTTCTGCCTGCTTTTAATTGGATTATTTGGTTTTTTGTGTATTGAGTTATATCAGTTCTTTACATATTTTGTATACTATACATATTTTCTAACCCTTTTTAGGATATGTCATTTGCAAATGTCTTCTCCTATTCAGTAGGTTGCCTTTTAGTTTTGTTGAGGGTAAAATGCTAGCAAAATAAGTCAGTCAAAGAAAGACAAATACCACATGATTTCACACATAGGCGGAATTTAAGAAATAAAACAAATGAGCAAAGGAAAAAAAGGAGAGAGAGAAACCAAAAAAACAGACTTAACTATAGAGAACAAATGGTTACCAGAGGGGAGGTAAGTAGATGGATTAATCAAATTAGGTAACAAAGATTAAGGAGGGCACTTGTCCTGATGAGCACTGAGTGATGTATAGAATTGTTAGATCACAGCATAATACACCTGAAACTAATATAACAATGTATGTTAACTATACTGGAATCAAATTTTAAAAAAAAAAGTTGCCTGAGCTAGCACAGCATTCTGAGTTGTGGTTACTACAACCTTCCTTTTTATATTCTGACATATATTCTATTATAGAGGTTACCAAAATGTCTAGCCCCCAGTTTTAACTGATAATGTCTGACAAAAGTGTGCTGAAGCTAGATCCACCACAACAAAACAAAGAAAAATATGCTGGATGTGAACATAAAAGTTCTGCAACAATTCCAGAAGCCATGACAGAAATTAACAGAAGGTAATGAGCGGCAGATAAGACAGCATTGGGACAGGCCACTGATCTGTAATAAGGGTTTCATAAAGTTCATTGCAGCCTAAGGGGACTGAGCACCAATTACATGAATTGTAGCTGGAAGAAAATGTGGCCAAAGGCCAGTTATGACTTTAAGGAATCTAAAGGAATCAGAAAATATTCTGCCAAAGGACAATTCTAGAAACAACTTTCAAAGAGACAATTCCATACACATTCCATTTGCACAGATTCAGTTGTACCCCCATTTCCAAAAATGTATATTCCAAGCTAAAAGATGTATGTGTGGGATGGAACAAGAGCCCAGAGGAAGAAATGGGTACAAGCAAAGGAATTAGCATGGAAAGGATAGATTATTCCTCCTAATTTCCCACAGCTGTAAAATTTATAACAATGCAGAGAAGTTTTGACATGAAGAAGAGGTAAACTGAGATAGAAGTTGAGAGCATCTGTCAGACTTGGGATAGGAAGAAGATGAGGCAGAGAATGGAAAGAATAGAAAAAGTTTGGAGCAGCATTTGAGGAATTCAAGATTTCTGCTTAAAAATAGTAAATTATACACAGGAAATTCCCCTTCTAAATTCCCTCCAAATGACAATAAAGATTTAAAAAGGCAATAACCTAGAAGAGTAAAACTAAATAGATGATAAAGAGGAGATTGGAGGTTTTAGAAAAAATTTGAAAGTTTATAAGCATATGGGTGGATGGTAACGGACTTAGAAATCCTGAGAAAACTGAAGCATAAGTTTGTGGTGGTCATAATGAGAGGCACCATACTGCTTCATCAATTCAGAAAATCCTTCAGAAAAATCTCAGGAATATGAAATACCAGGTACTTTGGAGGCATGAGATGTGAGGTGAGGTTAAAAAGGGAAGATCTGCTGAAAGTCTTTTCTTTTCTTTTCTTTTTTAAGAAGTTAACCGTTCAGGTCCCCTCTACCACACAGTGCAGCAAAGTGATCCTCCTTTTCAACCCAGCAGGGGATTTCCAGGGTTAATGCCAATGAAACTTCCAATTGCTTCAGAGGCAACATAATTCTGGGTCAGCAATGACCTTCCCAAGCCAACTCTACAGTGTGGTTCTGGAACACATTCCTAAAAATTCAGCCTTAGAAACTGTCCATTGAATCTGTGAACTATCAAATATCCCTTAATAAATTCCTTTCTGGTTAAATTAGCTCAAGTGTGAGCATTTGCTAAAGCTTACCCTATACCTATCTTATGATCCAGCAACTTCACTCTTAAGTATATACACAATAGATATTATTATATATACAAATACACATATATACAAACATGTATATACATACATACATAACTAAAGACTTGTTAAAATATTTGTAGCAGCTCTATTCATAATAACTAAAAACCAAAACGTCCATCAAAAATAGAATGTATAAACTGTAATATATTCATATAGTAGATTACCACATCCCCTGCCTGAAAAAAAGAAAAACTACTGTCACACATAACAATATGGAAGAATCTCACTAATATTGCTGAGCAAAAGATACCAGAAACAGAATACTTACCATATGAGTCCATGTATATGAAGTTTAAGAAAAGGCAAAACCCAAACTAATCCCTGGTGATAGAAGTCAGAATAGTGGTTACCTCAGCAGAGAGGTATATAAGGTAAAGGGACACAAGAAGAGGCTTCTGGGTTCCTTCAAATGTTCTATGTATTCATAGGGGTGCTGAATACAGAGTGTATACATACGTAGAATTTAATTGAGCTATATTTATATTATACTTCAATTTAGAAAGAAAAAAAGGAAGAGAGGCAGAGAGAGGGGGAAGAGGAAGAGTGAGGGGAAGGGAGAGAGGGAGGGAGAGGGAAGGGAAGGAAGAAAAAAAAAAAAAGGACAAAGAGAGAAGGAAGGCAGGCAAATGCTATAGTTAATTCTGTTGCTGGAAACTAGAAACCCTGACTAAAACAAGAGTAAATAAGAAATAAATAACAGTCTAATGTATGATTAGATGGTAAGAATTTATAGTGGGCTTAAATCTGTACTTTTTCCAGCGACATCTGTCAGATCAGGAGTAAAGTTAGAGGAGGAGGGCTAGCACTAAGTGCCTACAGCATATATGTTTAAGAGAGTGTTTCTATGGGTCTTCGCATTTAAACCAAACAATCACTGTGAGGAAAATATCACACTATCTTTATGTTTTAGAGTACGTTATAGGTTCAGAAAAGTTAAGCCATTTTTCTGAGAGTAGAGAGCTATTTAGTGATTGAGTTGAAATTTAATTCCAGTCTATTTGACTTCAGGAAACATTCAAGTTTTCCATGACACTTTGCTGGGGAAAGTAGGAGGTCCTGGGTTTGGAGACTGGAAAGCAAGTATGATGGGAGATCAAAGGAGCATAGTGGTCTAAGAGCAAACTCTCTACTGGATCCAGTCTGGGTAGAAGTGAAAATGTCATCAGGAGATAAATTAGAAAATAAAGGGGCAAAGGCCATATCCATTATGAAGACCAGATGCAGAATAAGAGGAGAGAAGTTAGGGTGAACATTTAGAATCCTGAAGATGGAAAAAGCAAGAGTAATGAATATGTTCACATGGTCACAGTTGCATATATGAACACTTCAAGTACATGGAATTTTGCAAGCTTTTAAAACCAGATGTTGGAAATATAGCACAGGCCTTCCCTTAGTCACAGTTCATTGGCAATAAATCAAGAGGACTATCCCGGATATTACAGAATATCTAACAGTTTCATGGCAATAAGGAATAGGCCTGGTTCAGTGAATCTGTGGTTCTTGTATAAGAAAACAGTGTGAAATGTGAAGGCTGGCTTACTAATGGTGTAGACAGGAGGGTCTGTCTTTCCATTCCTTTACATTTGAATTTGTAAAAGCAAATACCTATTTGATTTCTGTGTTTTGTTTTGATTTAGTTCTTGCATAATGGACACCTCCTACAACTGTTGTGTGTGGGAAAAGCCTGGTAATTGTCCTTGGTTTGGCAAATCCTGGCCTTTTCGTTCTGTTTAACTACAAGTGGAGATAAAGCCAAAATTCTAGAATCTAAAAAAAAAACAAAAAAACGTATTCTACATTTTCCTCTCTCAGTTCCTTCCTCTATTTCTCTCTCTTCCTAGTCTTTCCTTTTTATATACACATAAATATGATTGAGAAAAGTAAAAGGGAAGATGGGAAATTCCCTTGCAATGAAAGTAACTCTATCAGGAAAGGGACATGTTGGCTACTTGCTCCAGTTGGTTAGTCTTAATTTTAGGTTTCTGTCTTTCTAAGTTAGAATCAAAATACCACACGTACAGAACTGGTTTCATTTTAGGTTTAGTCAAAGTACCAATAAGCAGCCCTTTCACATACTGTCTTAGTGGAAAAGCAGGTTGACATTTCCCAGCCTCCTGTAATTTCTCCCTAGAAGATGTGACGCGTGATCTCAAGCCTGCAGATGATGAAGAGGCCAGGACTTTGAGCCTGAAGGCTATGTCAGAAAACCAGGTTATCTGATGAGAATCCATCAAGATTCCTGAAGTAAAAGTGCTATATTTTTCTCCATTTAATAGCTTTTTCTTTTCTCTGTGGACTTATCTTCCAGAATATCTTCCAGAACAAAAAGGGTTGTTCTGTACCCCACCTCTAATTGCACACACTTAGTATGTTTATGTTTATTTCCATGGTCGTTACAGTAAAATTTTGGTTTTTCTTAATCCTGATTGCCTTTAAGAAAGAAACTGAGAAGATAAGGATTAATAAATGAGGCAAATGTATTTTTCTTTCACTCTTGTGTTTTAAGCAAAGCACAGAAAATTATCCTTGGAAGTAGAGTCCACATACTTAATTAACTGGATCCTCCATGACTTCATAAGTAGAGATCGTTGAGAATGACTCATATTTTCAGGCAGAGAATTCTTGCCAGAAATCCAATATTTTGAAGGTATCTCCATCAACCAGAAACATCCATGGACATAGAAATTACTAGAGTGCCACGTTGTGGTGAGTTCAAAAACAGATGCTATAAACCTCTGCCTCTTAGTATAAACAAGCAAATAAAAAGAGAGCTCTTTTGTCAGATCATCTAGATTTCTGACACTTACCATATACTTGCGGATATAAATCAAAATGATCAAATATGTTAGCCTTTTTTGCAAATGCTCAAGTACTACTTTTTAAAACTACGTAAGATTTACATCATCAGGTAAACACCTACACCTCATAGAGGCTTTACTGAGGGGCACTGACGGATATAAGAGAGAACATTGAGCTCTTTGACTTTTTGATACAATTGACCAGCAAATTTCCCCAATTAGTCATTTCAGTAATAAAATATTCATTATCAAGTTTTCCCCACCCTTGAAAACTGATGAAGCAATTGCAAGAATCTGCGTGTCCGGATCCAAGTCATAGTTGATGCAGGCAGGAAAAACTCAAGGGACTAAATTAGCCATCTTTGAGTTGGCAGTTGCACCAATTGCATGAGGCAACCTGGGGTCATCCACAGTGCTGGGGTTATTTCCACACCTGAATTCAGGGTTTATTTCCCGGGGCTGTGGAAAGGGAACAGGCGTAGTGCTGGGGGTCCCCAGGAATGATAATGCAGAGAGAAATGCCTGGGCCAACCTAGCTGGATGTAGCTCAGCGGCAGACACTCTGTTCTGCGAAGATGCCTCTTTAGCTGCCCAAATCTACTGCTTGTTGGATCCCTCTGCACTGAGTCCTGTGGAAGTAGTCTGCTGGGAGCCACTACAAAGACTAAATGTGAACCATCAAGTCAGTCTAATTCATATCAAAACTTCAGATCTTTCAGAGAGCGGTCTCTAACTTGGCTAAAAGAAGTTTCTGATCTATATGAATATTAACACTTATTCAGATTCCCTGGGGCAGAAACTGTGTCTCATTCATTTTGTATTCTCAGTACCCAGCACAAAATCAGTGCTCCATCATTATCATTTGTTGATAGAGCAGTTACTGAAGGCATTTTACCATATTCCTAAATACGATATCCTACTCAATGCTGCTTTCCCATTTTTTTTACCAGATATTAATGCATATGTAGTCTAGCAAAAATATACTATCTGGTTCTGATAGACTCAAAAATCTTATTTATAGAATTGCCTCTATTTGACCTATGTCACGTGTAAAAGTGGGAATCCCATGTAATTCAACTTCAGAACTTAACTTAGTTTTATAACATTTCTGTTTTTCAAGACATGTTCCTTCTAGAGGAGGAAAAAATTCTCCTCTACCCTCTTTAGGTCTCCAGCTGAGCCTAAGAATTAGACTGACATAAAACAGATTAACGGGAGCAAAGCATACAAATTTCATTAAATTTTTACACGTACATGGGGACTTTCACAAGAGAATGAGACCCAAAGAACTAACCAGAGCAGGAGGCTTTTCTACCTTTTCGATGAATAAACAATAAATTTGTGAACACTTGACAACACAAAGGCGTTTGGGCTGGAGTAGTAAATGATGAAGTAACTGAGAAGATAAGAGCTTAACAAGGTTAGTTTATACAGATTTCAGAGCCAAATTTCCCCATCTCCACTGATAAAAGCATCTTCCTTCCCTCCAGTGCAGGGAGGGAAACTTTCACTAGGGAATTTTCTCTCTTATTTTCAGGAAGAAAATGGGGGATCAGAGTGTCTTTTTTGTACCTACTGTTTCTTAAGTGCCTTTAATTCAAAATAATCACTATGTCAAAGTGGCACATACTAGATTTCCTTCACCATGTATGGTGCCTAGTTTTCACTATGAGGTAGGTTAAAAGGAGTATACACATTGTATGATGAAGCCCAGAGAAGTGAGTTCCCTTCCCATGTTTCCCAACATTGCAGACAAAGCCAAGGTTAAAAGCAGCAGTCTTGCCTCTCTTAGCTCATTCCACCTTCCTTTCCAATAGTCTTAATAAATAAAGTAATAAATTATTTTTATTTTATTTTATTTTATTTTATTTTTTTCTCCTTTTCATATGTGATTCTCTTTTAAAGATCATTAGATACTATGTGTTCATCAAGTTGGAAAGGACACTTGTCATTTTAAGACCTGATGGACCAAGATTCCATCTGAACACTGAAAATGCATATTTTCATACAGAGCACTAGGGCATGAAGTATCATAACCAAATAATCATTCAAGCCTTTTGAGAAGCTAAAAAGCTCCAAATCCCAACAAACCCCCTAATCTCCCCCACTAAAAGTTGGAATCATTTTTCAAGTGGTAACCAAAACATGTGTTTTGTGATTAGCCATCCACATAGTTGTTAGGTTTTAGAAATGACATTATAAAAAATTTTCCACACCGATCCTCTGGGAATATTTCAACTGTCCAATTTTATTTCTTGCCCAGAGGTAACTTCAGTTAATTTACATAAAATATGCCTCTAAGCCAAAAACCACTTAAACTTCTTTTTCCCAGAAGCAAGCTTCCTATTAATATTTCCTATTTTAAAAAGAATTATATTCATATGGAACAATTAATCTCAATGGCATCTGTTTTTTTTCTGGCCAGAAATTTAGTTCTTAAATAAGGATAACAATTACTCTCAGCTAAAAATCTGATTAAAGCTCATAGCAAAAAACATAGTCTGGCATAGGAAAAAAAAAAACTAAGTAAAATCTTTTAGGATAAAAAAATTCAGATAAATCTAAAACTAATGAACATTTCTTTGCATTTTACTTAAATTCTAAGTTAGTTTTACCCCTCAAAGATTTAAGTTAGCAATTACTTGAACTAAATTCTACCAAACATCGAGTTCAGATTTTATGTCAAAATCTGTCAGATTCTAACTTGTCTAAGGTTTTTCAAATTGATTGCCCTATGGATATTCAAGATCAAATTTTTAAATTGTATTTTTAAAACAAACCTGAAATAAAGAATAGGAATGGGATGGTTGAGGAATGGACCTATCTTATCCCTATTCTCTTCAGAGTCTTCCTACATTTAGACCCTATTCACCACCTCCTTTAAAGAGACATATACAACCTCCTGACATAAAATCCCTTATAGTAATCGATCATGTGTGTGTATGTGTGTATGTTGGTTTCATTCATCAACAAATATTTGCTGAGTATTATAAATATGTTACACCTATTTTAAGCAATGGAGATACAAGAATAAAAAAGAAAGACAAGGCTCCTGCTCCCATAGAGCTTATATTCTAGTAGGAAACAGATAAGCAAGAGAAAAAAATAAGATGATCTTAGAGACTATAGTGAAGTCATTTAATTTATAATAAGCTATGATTTCTAAGCAATCATTTTACATACTCAGAAAAAATCTAACCCATACATTACTTTATATGTGATGAAATTAAATTTTTAAAAATTTTTTTTAAAGATTTTATTTATTTATTTATTAGGAAAGAGAGAGAATGAGAGAGAGCAGGTCAGAGTGAGAAGCGGACTCCCCATGGAGCTGGGAGCCCGATGTGGGACTCAATCCCGGGACTCCGGGACCATGACCTGAACCGAAGGCAGTCGCTCAACCAACTGCGCCACCCAGGGGCCCTAATTTTTAAAAATTTTTAATTGAAGTAGAGTTGACATATAACATCATATTAATTCCAGATATCCAACATAGTGATTCAACAATGATATACATTATAAGATGTCTGCCATGATAAGTATAGTCACCATCTGTCACCATACAAAGTTATTATAATATTATTGATTATATTCCCCATGATGAACTTTTCGTCCCTGTGACATATTTATAACTTGAAGTCTGTATCTCTTAATCCCCTTCGCCTGTTTTCCTCTCCCTCATCTCCCTCTCCTCTGGTGACCACAAGTTTGTTCTCTACATGTAATGAAATTTTTATGAATACTAAACTTAAAAATTAGTAAGACTGACCTGTTACAGTATAGACACTTAAACTTATTCTTTTCTATTTTGCAGTTTCCCTTTTGTATTTTCAGGCCATTCATTGCTTTTTTTCTTTTTTTTTTTTTCATTGCTTTTTTCTAGTCACAAACATTTTTGTAGGCTCTGAAAGAGAGCCTAGAGCCTGGATGGACACAGTGATCTTGATCCCACTGAATAAGCAGACTATCCTAGTATGCTGTGTAAAGGTCTGTGTTTCATGCTGAGGGTAGGTAAAGGGAAGATTTGCTGTATACCAGGGGATTCCACCTCCTCTACCCCACACAGAAAGATGCACACTCCCATTAGCTAAAGGGGCTCAACCCATGGGTTATTTCTAATTCAGGGTCTTATCCAAAAATTCTGAGTGGTAAAAAAAAAAAATTATTATTATTCTGAATGGTTGGTTATGAGCAAGTTGAAGAGAAGTACATGAAGGGAAATTGTGGAATGGGGTCTATCCCCACTTTGAAAATTACTGTAATATATATTTGTAGTGACTTCCATTAAAGTGTTTTTTTGCTTACATGTTAATCAATGTTAAAAGGCTTACTAGTTGGGGTGCCTGGGTGGCTCAGTGAGTTAAGTATCTGCCTTCGGCTCAGGTCATGATCCCAGGGTTCTGGGATCGAGGCCTGCACCAGGCTCCTTGCTCAGCTGGGAGGCTGCTTCTCCCTCTCTCTCTGCTGCTCCCCCTGCTTCTGCTCTCTTTCTCTCTGATAAATAAATAAAATCTTTTTTTTAAAAAAAAAGGGTTAAATAGTAGCACCCCAAACCGTTGCTTCAGAAAGAGAGGTACAGTTGATGATTACACCCAGGATATGCCATGGCTGCCCCAGCACTGCCAAGGAGAGAATTTATTTTCAGTTGTACCCTTAATCAGGAAGTTATGTTTCTCACAAAAGGTAATTTTAACTCATTACTTATCAAGATACCACTCAGAAAGCAAGAGCACACCCCCAGGTAGAAACACAGAAAGCTGAAAAAACCACAGGTCTCAGTTCAAGAAGACAGCCCAGCTTTCTTGTTCTATAAATCAGATATGTGAGTCACACCCTAGCTGAGAGACCCTGGACAAGTTGGTCAATATCTCTGAAGCTCATTTGCATATCTATAAAATGGGATAATTATTATACGTAGTTCATGAGGTTGTGATCCGTAGGTGAAGTGACACAGAGACATAATAAATGTTGACTGTTATGAGAGAGAATAATAGCACCATGCAGAAAATGAAGTCTTTGAGGGACTAAAGAACAAGTAGGCACATTTAGAGTATATTTGGCGTTTTGCAGAGTATATTATTTAGAAATTCTCATATCAAGGGGCGCCTCGGTAGCTCAGTTGGTTAAGACTCTGCCTTTGGCTCAGGTGATCCCAGGGTCCTGGGATCGAGCCCAGCGTTGTCAGGTTCCCCGCTCAGTGGGAAGGCTGCTTCTCATTTTGCCTCTGCCCCTCCTCACCACGTATGCATGCACACATTCTCACTCTCTCTTAAATAAATAAATATAAAAAATTAATTCTCATATCAGGGGGACCTGGGTGGCTCAGTCGTTAAGCATCTGCCTTCAGCTTGGGTCATGATCCCAGGGTCCTGGGATTGAGCCCCGCATCGGGCTCCCTGCTCAGCGGTGAGTCTGCTTCTCCCTCTCCCACTCCCTCTGCTTGTGTTCCCTCCCTCGCTGTGTCTCTCTCTGTCAAATAAGCAAATAAAATCTTAATTAATTAGTTAATTAATTAAATTATTAAAAAATAAATTCTCATATCAAAACTTGGTATTTGGAGGAAATTTTGAGCAATAATGTAAGATCTGACTATTTTATTCATAATTAATAGTTAGAATTTGTTTTAAAAAAAAGCAAGCCTCCAAGGGTGCCTGGGTGGCTCAGTGGGTTAAAGCCTCTGCCTTCGGCTCAGGTCATGGTCTCAGTGTCCTGGGATCGAGCCCCGCATTGGGTTCCCTGCTCGGCGGGAAGCCTGCTTCCCCCTCTTTCTCTGCCTGCCTCTCTGCTCACTTGTAATCTCTCTCTCTCTGTCAAATAAATAAATAAAATCTTAAAAAAAAAAAAGCAAGACTCCAAATGTGCTATGCCATTTCAGAATAGTTTTGAATAATGCTTATGTTAACAACTCAAAAATGGCTTAAGTTTGAGAAAATCAGGAAAAAGTCTAGTGTCGGTTCTTTTAGATCAATTCTCTAAAGAGGAAAAACCGAAAATGGTTATTCAAACCATCAAGGTGTCAGAAACCCAATATTACATGTTAAGTAATAGAACTGTAACCTGTACAGAGTTCTCATTCATCCTCAGTGAATCCTTACGATGTGTTCTTAAAGGTTTGATTGAAAGATTCCCTCAGATTATTGGCATTGATGTAAACTTGGCCTGAATAAAGCCTTCCAGGTGCCCAGATGGCCCTGGCATCACCCAGGGTGGGTTTCTAGCGGACTATATTGTTATTCTTCTATGCTTGCTCTTATTCCATGTTCCTTTTATGTTAAACTTACATCTAGAAAAAGACCGACATTAAAATCAGCCTAATAGCAGAGCATCGATAGAATGCTGGACTCATGATGGATTCTGCAGACTTGACCCGCCTTCCCTGATTAACTCCAGGATGGGAAAGCAAACCTGACCAAGTCAGCAATGGATTTTCCTGTGGACCCAGTCAGGCTAGAACACAACTTCAAGCTACCTGGGAAAATCGTGACCCTTAGGAAACAGACTGCAAAAGCATCATGTACCAAACCAACCTGAAAACGGGTACGTGCTTTTAGAAGGGTTCTGAAAAGCTATCTAGACATTCATGGACATTCCTGCCTGGTCAGCGGCTACATGAGTATTTTAAGAAGCAGTTTGGGAAGTCACAGCAGGAAGCTGGCTTTAGTGTTTCAAAAGTACCAGCTTTCTTGCAACTCAAACAGAAATAAAGGGGAAACAGCATCATTACCTGGCAGGTCTATCAGTGTGACTCCAGCAGGAGTTCTCATCTTTCTAGCTCCAACGTGCTTGCCTCTCCAGCCTTGTGAAAATGAATGCTGTCTTGGCAGAACCTGAACCAAAAATAATGAAACATGGTTTCAACATTTTCGTGCCATTTTTACCAGGAAATGCTTTCATTGGGAACATACTAGTCTCCTTAGAACATGTGTAACTCTTCTTTTGAGAACAGAACATTTCTTTATTTGGTGGCCTCAAGAGCCCTTTTACCTTCAGCTGGATGGAGGGAGGAAAGAAATGGAACTCCAGTGGAAAGGTAACTGTACATCTCTGTCACACACTTTCTTGCTGAGCTACATAATGGTTTATAAGCTCTCAGCTGAGACTTATAAAAGTGTTCCCAATTGTTGGTTCAAGGTCTGTAGCCAGCTTAAAAATTGTTGAAATGTACAAAATAAATGAGGAGAAAAAAACAGCAGGGAAGGAAATTCTAGGTCATGCTTTTAAAAGCTGCTTGACAAAAAAAAAAAAATAGAGGATGGGAACAATTTTATGTTCAGTTTTCTAAACCAAGGGTTTCGAGGGTCACAGTATGTGCATCTCTGGGGCAAATGACTCGATGATCGAAGAGGGTTTAATTCTGTATCTTACAAAATGCAAATATACTGAATGGTATGGAATCTTGCCAAATACCAATAATCCTTGATTGTTTAGCTCAGTTAAACCTCTATTGCCCTCTCTCCTGTAACAGTGGCTAAAAAAAGAAAAAGAATTTTGAGTTAAGACACAGGAGACAAAGTGATGGCACAGCAAGAATAGTATATTAAATTCTCAAGACAGTCCTAAAATACCTGAAAGGAATCTCAGGAAAAATACTGCGCTGCCCATCGAAAATGATATACATGGATAAGCTGATGGTGCCAGGTGAGGATATTCTGCTGTGCTAGTGTATGGGGTCATGGTTAGCATTGCATAGTATGCACCATGGTTTTTCTGTTAAGGGATGCAGAGCCTCAGGGTTGCCCAAACTGAAACATTCCTATCACTCTGCATTCTGCTCCAACTGCCTCTAATCACCCAATTTTGACTAATTTCTAGTCACCTATCTGATCTCAGTTCAAACATCACTTCCTTAGAGAAGCCTCCCCTGACTTGGCCTCAAAGGAGTTGAGTGTCCCTATAACACACTCTTTCTATCTCCAGAGAGTACACTTCACAGTTGATTTTGTATTATGAATATGGGTTTAATGGTTATCTCCCACCATCTCCTCAGAGTTCAACCTAGTGCCTGCCTTGGTAGCAGGTCTTCAACAGATGTTGGTTAATGACTAAATAACTTTAGCGATGGATAGACAGATAAACTGAAGAAACAATAGAACGGAGGTGCTGAGGTCAACTATCTCCTACTGAGAGGGAGAAGTCAACAGTCTTGACTCTGTTTCTAGACACAAACAGACCACCCTATCTTAACTTTTACAATTTGTATATAAAATTCAGTGAAATTATTTTCTCTCCCCACTCTATAAAATTTCTGAGGCATATTCCCACTTTTCTGCCCATCTTAACATTTAGCACAGGGCCCACCGTTAAAACACATCCATTCTATATGAAGAAATTTAAGCCATGACTGCCATGTGGCATAATTATTCTGTACTTGGGATTGGTGGATCTCTGAGAGGGAGACTTCAGGGAAAGGAGGCTGCTGAGGTAGACATAGGGTGTCCACATTTTCTTTTGTGGTATCTGCCATGAGCCACAATCACACAGCTCCTTGGGCATTCGACACCCTGGTGACACAGCACAGGATCTCCTCCTAAATGTGCATCGCCCGGTTTTTTATTGTGCATTTTTTCAATGACCTGACTATAGAAGAGTAATGTTTGTGTTTCTGTGGTAATAGATTCATGCAAAAACTAGTCATCTCTAAGGACTTAAAGGTGGATGCTCAAAGCAGACTGTAAAATGTAATTCTTCCTACACTCCTATTCTCCTTTCTGGTCATGACTTAGCTGCCCAGAAGAGAGTACAACCTACAGGCAACTTCAGTGACGATCGTGGGGAACAGTCTAACATCATGGAATCCCAGTGATACTAGTAAAAACAAACATGACTGAAGTCATAAGTCAGCAGTGATAAGTCTGTAACGATCTAGCTCCCGAAATGGGAAATACTGACATATCACTTATAACGGAGGTCTGATTCAAAGCTCAGTCCTTACTTTTCTTTTGGGTCTCTGCAAAAATGTTTTTTGTGAAATCCAGGGCATACTATCATGATTCTCAACTTTTCAGACATATATGGCCTCACTGTATGAGAAACCATACAATTTGCATTGAAATTGTTATATACTTATATACTACCTTCCCTTTTGTTCCTTTTTTCCCTATAGACAGAAATAGTCCTCTGGGTTCCAAAGCCCTGTCTAAACTATTCACAGTAATCACAGTCTAAAATACTTCCAGAAAAAATATAAATAAATAAATAACTTTCAGAACTTACTTATTCAAAAAAACAATTCATTCTCTATGTTTTAAAATCACCATTAGACATAGAATTATCTTGACTTATCTGAAAAAATTATTTATAATACTCACTTGCTCATTTATTCATGTATCTAATAATTTTTATAGTGGAAATATACATTTTCTTCTAGGATTCAGTAGCCCCAAGTTTTAATTCTCCTCTGGATGGTTCTATGACCTTCGTATATACTGATTGAATTAATCCTCATAGTAATGATATGTGGAGATCCTATTGTCTCCATTTTACAGATAAAGGAACTGAGGCACAGAGAAATATACAAAATGTCCCATATCCTCCTCCCATAATAAGACTTGCACTAACCACAACATTACAGTTTTTGTATTATGTATCTGTTTCCCCACTATTCTGTACTTCTGGAGGGTTGGCTCTCTTAAGACAAAGCCTGAACACATGAGACATTCAGTAAATGATTAGAAAACGAATGAAGGAGCTGGTTCCTGAGAAAACAATGGATTCTGTTTTTGGGGATATGACAAAAGTGAGTTGCCTGTAGAAATTCTGGGGGCAATATCCTATAGACAGTTGAATGATTATCATGAGCTTGGAAAACATCTTGGCTAAAGTTAAAATTTACAGTCACAAATTCTGGTTTAATGATGATTTTGCTCATACTACCTAACATTAATTTTATATCTTATTACTAAAGATGTTGAAATACTAGTCTATAGAGAATTTCATTTAATAGGAGCTTCAAAGTCATGAGAGTGGCTGAGCGTCCAGAGAGAGGATGTGTAAAGTAAGCAAAAAAGATGAGGAACGGGCACATCATGATAATTTCACCCCAGTACTCGGGATATGGCTAAACAATGTGCCTTGGAAACAGGGAGGATAATTTTCTTAATAGATTTTCCCAAGAAAAATTGTATATATTTTTAAACTATTCTAGCCTGAACAAGAATAAATTGCCTGGAAAAGAAATTCTTTCTCAGCTCCACAGGTACACTCTATTACCTTATTCTTTCCTTCAGTGATCCTTATTGTTTTTCCCACTGTTGGTTTTACTTAATCTATAGCAAATGCACTTAACTATTGCTTTATTTCCTACTGCATTACCTAAATTTCCCCCCAGTGTCTTTAGTATTCCTTCTGACACAGATAACCAAATCATATCTTAAAACCACTGACAAAATAAAGTAAAACATGAAAAAAAAAAAGTTGGCATTCAATGGAGTTGCAGCCTCACTGACGGGACCAGTTTTAATGAAGGCTACCAATGCAAGGTGCAAGCCAGATGCTGGGGCCTGGGAAGTCTAGGTGAGTCAAGATCAAAGGCAACCGAGGCACAGTGACAGAGTAAATTGGCAGAAGCCGGGCTTCAATGCCCTCTGTCAATTTCTGCTTCTCCCTGTCAACACTGAATGCCACAACCATGGCCTCCCTGGAATTCCCAGAAAACATGTTTGTTCAGAACTGAGTTTAACCACAGAATAGGTTAAGAAAATTCTATTGTCAAATATAAAATTGAAATAGGGGAGGAGCAAGATGACGGAGAAGTAGGAGGTTGAGATAGAGTCGGATCCCAGAAGTTCATCTAGATAGTTATCAAATCATTCTAAAAGCCAAGCATACTCAACAGGAGAGAGAAGAGAGAAAGAAGAGCAATTCCAGGAGCAGAAAATCGACCACTTTCCGAAAAGTAGAACGTTTGGAAAAGTGAATCCAAAGTGATGGGAAGAAAGACCACGGGGGAGGGGCCGGCTCCCTGCAGCTGCAGAGCCATGGAGCACAAAATCGGATCTTTTAGAGTCTGCTCCGCTAAGGGACATTGCTCCAGAGGCTAAGCGGGAGCTTCAGCCCTTGTGGGAACAGTGTGGTTCAGGACCAGCGAGGTTACAAAGGGACCAGGGGTGTCTGAGTGTGGCAGAGCTCCCACGTATCAGGGCAGAGAAGCCGGCGGCAGAAAAAGAGCCACACAGTGCGCTTTCAGCTAGGGCTTACCCAAGACCGTGGCCTCGGCTCTTCGAGCGGGGAAGCCACAAGGCATTCCGGAGAGACCCCCTCCTTCCTCCAAGGGGAGGAGCAGCACAGGAGCCCGCAGCGGGAATCTGCTGGGTTTGGAGACTCCAGACGGGGCCGCACGCCAGAGATAGAAACGCTCCACCACCAGTGGCTGAGCTCAGAGCCTGGGCGGGGACCCGGGAGTCAATCACTGCTTTCCTCTGAGGGCGCTCTGAGGAGCGGGGACCCCAGCATTCATCTCATCCCGCTGGAGACTGGGAGCCACCATTTGCATTCCCAGCCTCTAGGGCGGTACAGAAAGCGCTCAGGGAACAAAGACTCCCGAGAGCAAACCTGAGCGAATTGCTTGCCCATCCCCAGGCAAGGGCGGGGCAATTCCGCCTCGGGCAAAGACATTTGAGAACCAAGTCAAAAGGCCCTTCCTCCAGAAGATCAATGAGAAGACCCCTATCAAAAGACACAGAGTATCAGAATGGATAAAAAAACAAGACCCATCGATCTGCTGTCTACAAGAAACTCATCTTAGATCCAATGACACCTCCAGCTTTAAAGTGAGGGGGTGGAAAACAATTTACCATGCTAATGGACATCAAAAGAAAGCTGGGGTGGCAATCCTTATATCAGATAAATTAGATTTTAAGCCAAAGACTATAATAAGATATGAGGAAAGACACTATATTATACTAAAAGGGACTGTCCAACAAGAAGATCTAACAACTGTAAATATCTATGCCTCTAACGTGGAAGCAGCCAATTATATAAACCAGTTAATAACAAAGTCAAAGAAACACATCGACAATAATACAATAATAGTAGGGGACTTTAATACCCCCCTCACCGAAATGGACAGATCATTTGATCATAAGCAAAAGATCAACAAGGAAATAAAGGCTCTACATGACACACTGGACCAGACGGACATCACAGATACATTCAGAACATTCCATCCCAAAGCAACAGAATACACCTTCTTCTCTAGTGCACATGAAACATTCTCCAGAATAGATCACATCCTGGGACACAAATCAGGTCTCAATCGGTACCAAAAGATTGGGATCATTCCCTGCATATTTTCAGACCACAAGGCCATGAAACTAGAACTCAATCACAAGGGGAAAGTTGGAAAGAACTCAAATACATGGAGGCTAAAGAGCATCCTACCAAAGAATGAATGGGTTAAGCAGGAAATTAAAGAAGAATTTAAAAAATTCATGGAAACAAATGAAAATGAAAACACAACTGTTCAGAATCTCTGGGACACAGCAAAGGTGGTCCTGAGAGGAAAATATATAGCATTACAAGCCTTTCTCAAGAAACAAGAAAGATCTCAAATACATAACCTAACCCTACACCTAAAGGAGCTGGAGAAAGAACAACAGAT
>CM052799.1:96941871-96970211 GCA_028533885.1 Nasua narica
ACCCTCCTACACTGTTGGTGGGAATGCAAGCTGGTACAGCCACTCTGGAAAACAGCATGAGGTTCCTCAAAATGTTGAAAATAGAGCTACCGTACAACCCAGCAATCGCACTACTGGATATTTACCCTCAAGATACAAATGTAGTGATCCGAAGGGTCACATGCACCCAAATGTTTATAGCAACAATGTCCACAATAGCCAAACTATGGAAAGAACCTAGATGTCCATCAACAGATGAATGGATAAACAAGAGGTGGTATATATATACAATGGAATACTATGCAGTCATCAAAAGAAATGAAATCTTGCCATTTGCAATGATGTGGATGGAACTAGAGGCTATTATGCTAAGCGAAATAAGTCAGTCAGAGAAAGACAATTATCACATGATCGCTCTGATATGAAGAATTTTAGGAGCAGGGCAGGGGGTTGTAGGGGGCGGGGAAGAGAAATGAAACAAGATGGGATGGGGAAGGAGACAAACCATATGTGACTCCTAAACTCAAGAAACAAACTAAGGGTGGCTGGGAGGTGATGGGGGGGAGGGGGAGGGTTATGGATATTGGGGAGGGTATGTGCTATGGCAAATGCTGTGAAATGTGTAAGCCTGATGATTCACAGACATGTACCCTGAGGCAAATAATACATTATATGTTAATTTTAAAAAATCTAAAAAAAAAAAAATGAGATCACAGAGCTGGAATTCCAATTTCAGAGTCTATGTTAGGTTAATGCTAGCATTCCTCAACCTTCCATCATTTAGCTATGATGTTGAAAATTTTTGTCATATTAGGTACTATTTTCATTTAAATAGAGTTGCCTGGACTTTGCTATGTCAATGATGTCTGTAACATTGAGTTTGAGTTGTTATTTATTTTTATAATTACATTAAAGTACATTTATTTCTATCAAAATAAAAAGTTTGTCCTCATAGGATCCCCAAAAAAATAATATATAAAATAAAATAAAATAAAATTGAAATAAATAAATAACTGACTACCTTCTATATCTATACCCATAATGCCATTTTGTCTATTGAGTGATTTTTGTTGTTGTTGTTTGGAGTGGGGTTTGCTTTTAGGGGTTTTCGCTGAGTAAAACAGAAATGACAATTAAGACTAGGTTAAGCAATAAGAAAATATTTTTATGTTACATAAAGGGAAATCTAGAGATTGGTTCAGCAGCCTGGCAATGTTAACAAGAAAACAAGCTCTTCAGCTCCTGGGTGGCTCAGTCGGTGAAGCGTCTGCCTTCTGCTCAGGGCAAGATCCCAGGGTCCTGGGGGCCGCACCTCCAGCTCATGACTCAGCTGGGAGTCTGCTTCTCCCTTTCCCTCTCCCCCTCTCCCCACCCACTAATATTCTTTCTTTTCTCTCTCATAAATAAATGAATCTTTAAAAAATAAAAAAGAATACAGGCTCTTTCCATTTTTTTACTCTGCTGACCTTGTTTTTCCCTACTCT
This sequence comes from Nasua narica, assembly GCA_028533885.1. NCBI lineage: Eukaryota > Metazoa > Chordata > Mammalia > Carnivora > Procyonidae > Nasua > Nasua narica. The sequence continues at coordinate 96,943,335 of CM052799.1, forward strand.
CCGAGGCCAGTCCACTTCAAAGCTGTGGCTGCTAGCCAGCAGGAACTAGAACAATAAGTTTCCTTAATCACATTACAACAGGAGGTGAAGAAAACATCTTCCCCAGTTGGTGATTGTAAGAGGCCCATTCTGTCAAATTGGCCAAACCTAATAAGACACAATAAAAGCCACTGGGTATATTCTATGTATGTACTCATCCTCACTCAGGCTAATCAAGATCCGGCCCTAGGGTTTCAGATAGGAAAGATATATGAAAAAAGAGAGTTTTGTTTGAAAAAAGGGGAAAGGGGAAAATTGAAGCTAACAGGTCCTTTACATCAGTCAAAATCTGAGGTAGCAGTAAAACGCACAAAAAAATTTTTTTTAAAGATTTTATTTATTTATTTGACAGAGAGAGAGATCACAAGTAGGCAGAGAAGCAGGCAGAGAGAGGAGGAAGCAGGCTCCCTGCTGAGCAGAGAGCCCGATGCGGGGCTCGATCCCAGAACCCTGAGATCATGACCCGAGCCAAAGGCAGAGGCTTTAACCCACTGAGCCACCCAGGCACCCCTAAAACACACAAATTTTGCTGTGGTTTTCCAACCTAGTATATTCTGTGAGTTTATTGCTATATAAAATATTTTTATTGTATCTTAAAATACCTTAGTTTATTTGAACATACTTTATGAAAATACTTATATTCATTTAAGTTAGAGTTGAATATAATTGTATCACATTTTAGAGTCATTTTTTGACCAGAAAAAAACATTCTACTAATTTTCTAAGAGGAAAATGTATAATCTAACAGAGATCCAGCAAGCAAACAATATGAGGTACACATGTGCTTCTGCATTATGAAAAGTAATGGCACCTGGGTGGCTCAGTGGATTAAAGCCTCTGCCTTCAGCTCAGGTCATGATCTCAGGGTCGTGGGATCAAGCCCCACGGCCTTCCTCCTGCCTCTCTGCCTGCCTCTCTGCCTGCTTGTGATTTTTCTCTGTCAAATAAATAAATAAAATCTTAAAAAAAAAAAAAAAGTAATTAGTGACTACTTTCTGACTCAATCAGTGGTATAATTTATTTATTTCTTGTAGCCCCTATAACTGTTATTGGTGGTTTTCAAAATAATGTTAGCACAGAAACATCTTTTGCAAATGAAAGCTTGCAAGAAATACCAGTATATAAAACAAGCGAAAAGTGGAACTGCTCTGACTGAAGCAATAGTTCCACCTACTTTGTCTCCTTTCACCATCGTGGGTATCAGGAATGGTGGGGGTGGGAATGCCACGAAGCACTTCAAAAACAATTGTCCTATATTATTGACAAATTTCATGGAAGGAAAAAAATGTAGAGGGCTCTTAGAATTAAAATGACATGGCAATAATGCTAATTTTTCTATGAAGATTCAGATTCGCATCCTTCCCAGCATTAATTTTACATTTATTATTAAAGATGTAGAAATGCTTGTATTACAATAGAGAATTCCATTTAATTATCAAGAGGATACTACATTGTGAACAAATAAAGTCAAAATGTCCATGTTAGGGTATATGATAATGAAACACAAACTTCATGTTGAAAAATAGTGATTCTTTTGCAAATGCATCATTTTGTATGTATACATATATATATATCTTGTATGTGAGGTTATTTTCTTACCACTTCATCTTATCAATTATGTACTACAGATCAATTTTCTTCTAGTTTAATTATGATTTTGCTCACATGCTTGCTATTACCAAATGCATTATAAGTAAACATGCCATTATGTGGTTGGCACTGTAAGAAATTCCAAATAAGACATTTCTTGGAATCATCATAACTTTTCTTCAACATGATAGTTTAGTTTATTCTTATTTTTAAGTATTGTGTGTGTAGGAGTTGAGATGGCTTTTCAGATTTGTCATGATTTAAGGTGAGCAGGTCAAGACTTATCCTTACACACACACACACACACACACACACACACTCACATGCATCAACCATAGTGACCAGTCATTGGGTATAGGTGTATAGGCGTTCTCAGGGAGAAGGGCGGTACATAACCTTGAGTAAGATAGCCATTTCTGTTGAGGATATTCCTAAGGAGGGTTCAGCTGTGAGTCAGCAGCAGCCAACCTTCTCCACAGCTGGTGTAATGAATGTCTTGATCCTGAAGGGAGAATGGTGATGTACCACCAAATCAACTCTGACTCCAGCTCTTTCTTCTGAAAATCGATCATTAAAGAAAAATTAAAAATCCTTAAAAAGACCACAGGTAGTAATTTCTCTGACACCAGCCATACCAACATTTCTCTAAGTATGCCTCCTGAGGCAAGGGAAACAAAAGCAAAAATAAACTATTGGAGTTACATCAAAATAAAAGGCTTCTGCCCAGCAAAGTAAATAATCAACAAAACTAAAAGGCAACCTACAGAATGGGAGAAGATATTTGCAAACGGTATATCCAATAAATAGTTAATATCCAAAATATATAAGGACCTTTAAAAACTCAACATCAAAAAAATAATAATAATAATCCAATTTAAAAAATGGGCACAAGACATGAACAGACATTTCTCCAAAGAAGACATACAGATGGTCAACAGACACATAAAAAGAAGTTCAACATCAATCAATCATCAGAAAAATGCAAATCAAAACCACAATGAGATATCACCTTACACCTGTCAGAATGGCTAAAATAAAAACACAAGAAATAACAAGTGTGGATGAGGATGTGGAGAAAAAGGAAACTTCACACACTGCTGGTGGGAATGTAAACTGGTGCAGCCATTGTAGAAAATGATGTGGAGTTTCCTCACAAAATTAAAAATAGAATTACCATATGATCCAGTAATCACACTACTGGGTATTTACCCAAAGAATATGAAAACACTAGTTTGAAAGATATGCACCACAATGTTTATTGCATTATTCAGAATAGTCAAATTGTGAAAGCAGCCCAAGTGACCATCAACAGATGAATGGATAAAGAAGAAGTGGCATATATACACAATGGAATATTATTCAGTCATAAAAAAGAAAGAAATCTTGCCTTTGCGACAAACATGGATGAGTCTAGAGGGTTGAAATAGTGAAATAGGTCAGTCAGAGAAAATCGAAGGAACAAACAAACAAACGAAAAAAGAGACAAACCAAAAAACCAAACTAAGAACAGATGGTTCTTAACTATGGAAAATAAACTGACGATAGGGGTGGGGCAGGGAGTAGAAATGAGTGAAACGGATGAAAGGAACTGGGAGTGCACTTACTGTGATGAACACTGAGTAATGTATAGAATTATCAAATCACCATAACCATAATCATATAACACTGTATGTTAATTATACTAGAATTAAAATAAACTTTAAAAAAACAATTAGGCATATATCCTGCCTTTTTGGAATAAATTAGCAGAACAACCACATACCATTAATGAATGAGGGAAGTTCTCTATAAAGAATCCCAACTAGCAAAGGCAAAAGAAATAAGAGAGTTGGAAAATCAACATTTTATAACCCCTAACTAAAAATCTGCTTCAGACAACAGTATCAACAGATGCCAAAATTATTGGAGAATACACCAAAGGACAATTTATAGTGGAAGGATCAAAGTATTATCTCTTGAACTCATAAATTAATCTTAGTACCATAAAAGTGGGACATTATCTGCCTCCTTAATTGGACAAAATGAAGTACACAGGCCATTTATGAATTATTTTTGTCCAAAAAAATTGGAATCTGACTTTAGATCTAACTTGTCTACACAATAAGGGAAGCAAGTTAAACTCCACCACAATAAAGCAATAGTCAAATCCTGGAAAATGGACCCTGTATAGGTAAATAGATCTGATTTGTTCAACACACCAAGGGCTTGAAAAAATAAGGTGGTGGGGAGAAAGGACGGGGGTGGGCTTAAGATAAATAACAACCATAAACAATGTGTGAACTATTTTTGTTTAGATCCTAATTTATTTTTTTAAGATTTTATTTATTTATTTGAGAGACAGAGAGAGAGAGAACGAGCATAAGCACGGAGGGGCAGAGAGGAAGGGAGAGAGGCAAGCAGACTCTGTACTGAGCACGGAGCCCAATGGGGGTTGGATCGAGTTGTGGCTAGATCCCACAACTCTGAGATCATGTTGAAATCAAGAGTCAGACGCTTATCCCATTAACCGACTAAGCCACCCAGGTGCTCCTAGATCCTAATTTAAATGAGCTTTAAAAAGACATCTTTAAGAAAATCAATGAAATTCGAATGTAGAATGGGTATTAAATAATATTGGTGAATTATTTTTTTAATTTTATTAAGCATAATATTACCATTGTGGCAATTTTGGGAAATGCTCTTATTTTTTGGAAATTCATGTTAAAGTATTTAGGAGCGAAATGACATGATGGTTTACATTTATTTTAAACCAGCACAGTCAAAGAGAAGAAAAGGTGGGGTGGGGTGGCAAGAATGAAAAAAGAGATGAAATAAATATAGCAGAATGTTGATAGACATTAAAGCTGTATAATCAGTATGAGGTGCTCAAGACTACTGGCTTTACTTTTTTGTACATTTGAAAATTTTCATAATAAATGTGTAAAGAAAAAATTATTTTCCAAGTTTCCTGATGTTTTTCTTTCCCATTTTCGGAAAGAATGGAAATATTGGAGACTAGTTTATAATGTGTTTGAGAACATGTGTACAGAATGGTTCAATTATAAATACAGTACACACCTCTAAATTTATTCATAATTAAATAAGAAGTATGTGGCAAATTAGAACTTTCATTATGTGACAAGAGAGGAATGTTCATTATTCCTTCCTTGATGTATATGTCAACTATTCAGTGATGCTAACGTTGCATAAACAAAGACCAAATGATGGGAGAACATATTTCCTTTAATAAAACACCATTATTCTGTTTGTGAAAAGGAGATTATATCTGACTTCCAGCCCCAAAATGAAACTACTTAATATCATTAAAATTCTAGCCCAATCCACTTTTTTAACTGAAACTCCCATTAAAATATGCAGGGGGAATTGGATTCTCATAACCAACTTATTACATATCAATTCCCAAGGATGAATCCTCCAACTATATATTTATACTAATTTCTACAAATCTAGAGGCATGGTCAAATTGGAGACTGAGGTTAATATATGTCCAAACATTTGGAATTTTAAGATAGGGTGTTATAGTATTGACTAGAAATATCACTGATACCAAATTTGGGGAGACGGGGTGATAGATGAAGAACACTGGGTGTGATTAGAGTCAAGTGTTTGGGCAGAGCAAAGTGTCAGACTCCTGACACATGAGTCTTTAAATGGAATAGGTTCCTTTGTTATTAAGGTGTTCACTGTAATGGAGATAACTCAGAATCCTGACATTCTCCTTTACAAACCAAGGATACATAAGTAAGCCTTACCACCTCTCTTTCTTTCTGTCTATATTTTAGTCCAGCTTATACTATTGAACAAACACTAGTTGTCACATGAAACATACACCCTTTTCTCCAGCTCTGGATTTTTGTGTTTCTGTCTTAATATATCACTTGTGATGGTCTCGTTGTCATAATGAGATTTTATAGGACAGTCCTTAACCATTTAGGGGTTACAGACTCCTTGGAGTATCTATATCAATCAGGGTTCTATTTGTAAGCAATAAAAGCCAATTCTGCCATGTTTAAGTGGAATATTGACTCACTGAAGGGATATTGGTGGTTTCCAGAATTGCTGGTCATGGTGGAACAATTAGCTTTGGGGATAGGCAAACAGGAACTAAGTCCAAATCTTTCTGCAAAAATTGGTATCAGTGAGGAGAGCCCCACTACCATCTCTGACATCTGCCATGGCTTCAGGACTCACTCTTGTTACGGCCACCACATCAGAGTTCCCCACCCGCCCCATCCCCCCATGCTGTGTCTCTAGTTTCAATTCCAGTTCAGAAACAGTGGTAAAGGGACAGTGTTCACGCCCCAGCTGCGGGTGAGGGTGGGAAAGCATTTGTCTGATATTTTGGTTTCAATAACGGGAGGTAAGCAAGGCTATGAGTTCCAAGACAGATAAAGGAAAATTTAAAGGATAAATATCCAATACAAAATCTCTAATGAATGTAGATTCTTCCCAGAAAAAAATATAGACACACAACATTTTTTATTCATTTCTGAAGGTTCTTGAAACTTTCAAACCCATCTGTTTGACGGCTAGAGGAAAAAACAGGTCCTGTTGGTAGTGGCTGCCATCATTGTTTGAGAAAATGAATCCTGCTATACGATATAAAGCCTACAGAGAATTAGTTCTAATTTTCTAAATAAAATATTTAGACTTAGTTATGTATCAAGTTGAGTTCTAGATGAAGAATGTGGGTATGGCTGCATGTTTAAAATGAACTTATATAAATTACCTCTTGTCTTATGAGTGTTATATCCATAAAACTCCTCAATTATCATCATGCTAATAAAAAGAAATTTTTATTATTATCAATGTAACCAAAATATTAATGAGGGCCCCCTGTGTCCTGTCAGCTTTGAGTCCTTAGCTGTGAGCTGCATTTTATATATATATGCATATGTATATGTATATATATATAATCCAGCTCTCAAAACGAACTTCAAATGAATTTCTATTTTTTTAGTTGAATCTCTAAATAAATATTAGGGAAGATCTAATTCACAATCCATGACAACAACACCTGTTAAAACTTCCTCTCCTCTTCTTCCTTCCCTCAGATTCTCATATACCCTAGATTCTCAGGAGCAGTGCTATCGAATAAAGTAGCCACTAGCCATATATAGCTATTTAAATTTAAATTAATTAAAATGCAGTTAAATCTAGCATTCTGCAGTCACACTAGCCATATTCAAATATTCAATAGTCCCAGACATGTTAGAAACAGAATAATTCCATAATCACAGAAAGTTCCATTGGAAAATACTGCTTGAGGGCTTCACCTCAACAAAGGATCAGCCTCTTTTTGATACCCACTCAAGTAGCCATCTGCACCCCCAAACTTCCTCAGCTCTTTAAAATGCAATGGTAGACACTCTCTTTCAATTTTTTTTCCCTTTCTTCCACTTTAGTTCCCCTCCTTTTCTACTATATTTTTCTAATTTTATACCACAAAGAGATGCAGGGACTGAGCTGACAACAAACAGAAAGCTCTCTAAGAGAAATGCAAACAGGGAGTCAGGCAAGAAATATTTACATGTTAAGGTGCCTTTTCACAATCACATCAATATAACAATTACTATCATTTACTAAATGTCTTCTGATGCACTCATCACTTCTAATGGTCCTAGTAACCCTTCAGAAATAAAAGTACTTCAATGTCATTTAAAAAATAAAAATTAGGCCTGGAGAACCAGAGCTAGATACATTATTTCCTCCCTGTAATGCCCATGTTCTCCCCCCTCTACCATACTGTAGCTCTCTGAAGATATAAAAATGGACATTCCCATAGCAACACAAGCAGCCAAGGGTAAAATTCCCAAAGATCTCCCTTAGATAGGTTAAATGAAAAGCCTCTGACACAAATATATTTTTGGATAAACTCTTTGAGGAAAGAAAAACCTCCTTGATCATGTCCCAGCATAGTCTGGACATAGGCATTTTAAAAATTCACAATTCATTATAAAAATGACTAAAAAATGCTTTCCATTTTGGACTTCCACAACGCTTTCCAACTCTTCCAGTTTGGTCTTAAAAATAAGTACAAAATGTATAATCAAATAAGCAGATGGAAAAATGCCAGTTTTATCCTCATTACTGACAGTCTATGCAAAACCATCTGATTTTAATCTTCCCACTTGATTTACCTCATGTTTTAAAAATTCACCCAGCCAGTGAGGAATAAATGCAAAACAAGTATAGTGTTATGTTCTAAGGCTTGCCAGAAATTCAAATGTAAGCATTACCAGTTTGCTATAAAAATCAAGGTAAGGAATGTTTTAATTCCACAAGCCAAAGCAGAAAGGCACTTATTTCCCCTCAGAAATCATGTTAAGAAAAAAATACTTTCCTCTTCTGGAATTTATGGAGAACACAGTTTAGAAAAATGAAACAGAAGAGAAAAGGGGGAAGATGGACCTTGCTAATCTCCCCGTTCTCCTTTTCCCAGTTCTTCAGCACATTTCCCTTTTGCCAATAGTAAAATTCGTTCTTTAGAGTACATATTGGACCGAATTCTTGCCCAGAATATTGGTATTTATCTCTTACTGGCTCAGGAAGTGGATGTGTATCTCCAGACAGAATTTAACACATATTATTTAATCAAGGAATACAACAGTTTCGCATGTAAGGTGAATTTGGGGAATTATATTCACTAGTGTCTGGGAGCTCTTTACGAGCACCATATGTGGTTTTAAATATTAACAAGAACTGCTGAATGAGGATAATATGATTTCCAAATACACTATCTTGTTGAGTAAAGAAAGTATAGATTAGATTTTACTGAGTTTTGATAGACTGTATATTGAGTTTACCCTACAATTAAACATGGATTATCTCAGAGCTAACACAAAAAAGACTTCAAACAATGGGTAGAGACCACCACAGCTACTTTCAGGGTGTACCTAAGCCTCATCTCAGCTGTGGTTGCATCTGTAACCCTGTCTTTTCACAGCCTATTCTATTTTTTTAACCTAACTACGAACCTGAAATATTTTCCAACTCTACTGCCCTGGCTTTGCACTTGGCAAAGCACTAAAGCCTCAGAATTTGTGAACAAGATTTCTTATTAGTTTATAAACTAAGAAATGGTTCTAATAGTATACTAGAATTAGCATTAATAGGATGTCAACAAATCAAAAGTCTTTTCATTCAACTTACCTCCATTCCCTTTCCAAGTCCCACCTCAATGTCATGTCATCTCTTCCCTGATACCCATGTTCAAAACTAACCTCTCCTTCCCTTCTATCTGCCACTACCACATACATCAAGTCTAATAAAATCATGAAGAAAAGGAGTTTATTTCACGCTGATAGCATAGGAATTGACCAGAAGTCCAGAGATTCATGACCCAGCAAAGTCAAACAACGCGACCAACTCAGCCAAAGGGGTCAACAACTTCATCAGCAATTTCAATTCTTGAGTTACACTCTGGAAGACAGTCCAGTGGGCATGCCCTGGTTCCCATGATCACACCTCAGCTAAAGAAATGTACAGCGCCTTGATTTATAGACCCCTTCAAATTGCAAGGAAACGATAATTCCAAAACCAGAATCAACAAGCACTGTCCTGAAAGACAGGGGAATACATAATAGGCAAGTGTCCACTGCTCCATTCCTTTGACAATGCATCAGGCTCTACCTACCAATGCCCTCTGGTTTTCACTCTCAAATGTTATTTAAGTTCCTTTTTATTACATAACCTTTGATGACTTTCTTACATTTCACCTTTCCTGATAAATTGTTAGCACCTCAAAGGCAAAAATAACATGTGCTTAAACCACCTACAGTGCCTTGTACAAAATAAGTGATCAATAATAGTTTATTGATTTAAGACAAGAAGGTATAATTTCTCGAAGGCTTGCTATACATCACAATAAATCACTTCTGAGGTTTTTCAATAAGTTATTTTGGAATCTTCTTAAAAAGCCAGGTTCTTAATATCTGCAGATGTTTTTTCTTTCAAAAATATTTGGTATTTCCTTGGCAAGAGAAGCTGCTGGATTAGTTGCTGAGTATGAGAAGAACATGTCAACAGATGAGAAGCTTAGCATTCACACAGGGCTTATTTAAATCTTAAATATTTACTTCACACTCTAAAGATATCAGTCATTGCCAAGCAATGAAACTGTGTCCAACATACTACAGGATCTGGGCTCCAGGAGTCAAATGATCTCTGACCACTTTGGATTCTCCACAGAAAAACTGCCAATAAGACAGAATTCTAACCATCCATAGTGAACGAAAGGCTCTGTGCAAGTGGTTATCAAACAGAACCCCAGACACATATTTCCTTACAGCTGTCCTGTGTAGACAAACATTGGCCTGTGATAGAAATGTGATGCCTCCCTTTCCACTAACTGGCTGTTTCACCCTGGGTATTATTTTCTCCCTTTCGTCTTGAGCTTCCTCACCTATAAGACAAAAAATGCTAGATGAGGACATCTGACTCGACTCTACTATTCTCTGTATCTGTTTCTAAGCCTTTCATCTTCAAATGAGCCCCAAATCATACGTTACACTTAATAACAATGACTAACATTTATTGAGTTCACACTATGAACTACCCTGAAAGTTCTACATAGCTGTTACTTTCATTTACCACAATCTTCACAGGTAACTATTAATTATATCCATTTTTTATATAAAAAAACTAAGGTTGCAACTAAGTAGCAACTAGCCTAAGATCACAAAATGAAAAAGTTTTAGGGTCAGGATTCATATCCAATTCCATCTCCCTCCAGAGCTACAGCTATTAGTAAAACCTTCCAAATATCCTCTGTCACCATATATTAAGTCATGTTAAATAAGCAGAAAAGACAGTATCAACCTAAGCTACTAACTACAGGCATAGTTTCAGAGCACTGAGCATAGCTCAGTGAAATATCCACAAGTATTTTAATACTAGAACATGAATCTTTTTTTTTTACCATAGTAGTACATTATCATTTCTCCATGCTAACTCCTTCACTCAACAACACAAATTCAAATGTCCACATTGTGAAAGACAAATAGGTGAGAAACTATCACAAAGACCACCATCATGCATGGAATGTCTTTTTCCATGGGTTGTATTCACATGAAGTAAGGCAAGAGACTTCAATCTCAATTACTTGAAAGTAGTGTTTGTGAACATAATCTCATCATAATAAAGTCCTTATATGAAAAACCCACAACCAACATCATACTCAATGATGAAAAACTGAGAGCTTTCACCCTAAGGTCGGGAACAACACAAGAATGCCCACTCTTACCACATTATTCAACATGGTACTGGAACTACTAGCCACAGCAGTCAGATAACAAAAAGAAATAAAAGGCATCCAAATTAGTAAGGAAGAAGTAAATCTCTATTTGCAGATGGCATGATACTATATCTAGAAAACCCTAAAGATTTTACTAAATAATTAACTAACTAACTAAATAAATAAAACTACTGGAACTTATAAATGAATTCAGTAAAGTCACAGGATACAAAATCAATGTACAGATCTGTTGCATTCCTATACACTAATAATGAAGCAGCAGAAAGTGAAATTAAGAAAACAATCCCATTTACAATTCCACTAGAAACAATAAATACTTAGGAATAAACATACCAAGAGGTGAAAGACCTGTATTCTGAAAATTATAAAACAATGAAGAAAGAAATTTAAGACAAGGCAAAGAAATGGAAAGACATTACATGCTCATGGGTTGGAAAAACAAATTATGTTAAAATGTCTATACTACCCAAAGCAATCTATACATTTAATGTAATCCCTATCAAAATACCAACAGCATTTTTCAAAGAACTAGAACAAACAATCCTAAAATTTGTATGGAAGCAAAAAAGACCCCAAATAGCCAAAGTGATCTTGAAGAAGAAAAATGAAACTGGATGTATTACAATTCCAAATTTCAAGTTACATTACAAAGTGGTAGTAATTAAAACAGTATAGTGCTGGCATTAAAAATAGACACACAGATCAATAGAACCCAGAAATAAACCTATAATTAATCTTCAGCAAAGAAGGAATTAATATACAATGGGAAAAAGAGAGTCTCTCCAACAAATGGTGTTGGGAAAACTTGATAGCCACATGCACAACAATGAAACTGAAGCATTCTCTTTTACCATATATAAATATAAACTCAAAAGGGATTAAAGACTTAAATATGAGACCTGAAACCATAAAAATCCTTGGAGAGCACAGCCAGTAATCTCTGACATCAACCATAGCAATATTTTCCTAGATATGTTTCCTAGATATGTTTCCTAGATATGTCTCCCAAAAATAAATTATTGAGACTTCATCAAAATAAAAAGCTTCTGCATAGGGGCACCAGGGTGGCTCAGTTGTTAAGGGTCTGCCTTTGGCTCAGGTTATGATCCTAGGGTCCTGGGATAGAGCTCCTCATGGGGGGAGGGGCGGGGGGGGGGAAATCCCTGCTCAGCGGGAGGCCCGCTTCTCCTTCTCCCACTCCCCCTGCTTGTGTTCCTTCTCTCACTGTGTCTCTCTCTGTCAAATAAATAAAATCTTAAAAAAAAAAAAAAGCTTCTGCATAGCAAAGGAAACCATCAACATAAGACAACCTGCCCGATGGGAGAGATATATACAAACAACATAGCTGACAAAGGGTTACTATTCAAAATATATAAAGAACTGATACAACTCAATACCCCCCCAAAACCAAATAATCCAATTTAAAAATACACAGATATGAACAGACATTTCTCCAAAGAAGACATACAGATGGCCAACAGACACATTAAAGGTGTTCAAAATCGGTCATCATCAGGGAAATGCAAATCAAAACCTCAATGATATATCACCTCACACCTGTCAAAATGGCTAAAATCAAAAACATAAGAAACAAGTGTTGGCCAGGAAGGATGTGGAGAAAAAGGAATCCTTATGCACTGTTAGTGGGAATGCAAACTGGTATAGCCATTGTGGAAGACAGTATGGAAGATCCTCAAAAAATTAAAAATGGAACTACCCTACAATCCAGGAATTGCACTACTTGGTATTTACCCAAAAAATACAAAAACACTAATTCAAAGGGATGCAGGCACCCCTATATTTACTGCAGAATTATTCACAATAGCCAAGATATAAAAGAAGCCCAAATGTCCATCAACTGAAGAACAGATACAAAGATGTGTACGTGTGTATATTATATACACACCATATACACATATAATGTTATATTATTCAGTCATGAAAAACGAAATCTTGCCACTTGTCAACAACATGGATAGAGCTAGAGAGTATAATACTAAGTGAATAAATCAGTCCATGAAAGACAAATACCACATGATCTCACTCATATGTGGAATTTAAGGAATGAGCAAAGGAAAAAGAGAGAGAGAGGGAAACCAAGAAACAAACTTTATAAAGAACAAACAGATGGTTACTAGAGGGGAGCTGGGATGGGGAAAATAGAGATGGAGATTAAAGAGTACACTTATCGTGATGAAAAAATAAAACAAAATTAGGTTTTAAAAGTTAGTTTTAAGTGTTTAGTTTATAAGTGATATCTCTGGAAGGGAAGATGAAATGTTTGATTGTTTTTTAGGCTGAAGCAGAAGCCTTACCTCAAACAAAATTGCACAAAAATTATTGTACTCTGTTTCTCAAAACTGCCCATAGTTCCCTCATTCAGTACTGTTTCTTCTCCCTTTTCAGGCTTGACACCTCTGTCCTTTCTCTTTTTCAAAACCTATTCTTGAAAACCACTGAGACACATACATGTCTCAAGGTATTTAAGAATGAAAACAATTAAAAGATATGAGGTCTGAGGCCATCTGGCTGTTAACATGGCTTAATTAAGAATATAGACTAGCTATGTCAACATAAATTAGTTGTTTGTTCCAGGAAACTTTGCCTGGGAAAGATAAAGCTGTAAACCAATTAGGGGGTGGGGGGAAGAAGAAAAAATCTTTGCTGTTTGCTTCAGGAAATGCCCACGGATCAATTGTCAGAGACAAGAATCTGCTCACCTTGGCAAACAATTGCTTATTATACCAAGTTTACTTATCAGGGCTTATTTTAAGACTCTCAATCACAAGGTCCATTAATCACAAACTATAGTATCACAAACTTTGCCCAACTCAAATCAATTCCTCATCTTGAAAGACCTACCTCAAACCATTTGAGCTCTGACATGAAAGCCCTAAAATTATACCACTTCTGACTTCATCCTCCTGAGACACTGTTAGGACTGGTGAGATGGTGGACTACCTTGCTACAGTGAGTTCTGACAAATTTAGCTTTGCTTTATTAATAGTTCAACTGGTGATCTGGGGAGAGGTCCAACAGCACTATATGTAAGATGATACAACCCATGTTTATCTAGGTCGCAGAAACCTGGGAATAAAACTTTTAAAAAATAATATTTCTCTGACAAATAGTGGCTAAGACAGGAACCAAATATGTCCATCTAATCTGAATTGAGGGACCTCAGGTTCTCCAAAACTACGTAACTCTTTCAGGAAGATACCATGTATGTCTCAAATTTAATTTTGAACAAGTTTTTTCAATATCTACTCACTCCTGCCACTTCTGCTGCATTGAAAGTTAAGTGAAGGAAATGGCACTGTAACTGGAGCCCAGTTTTCCCCTTGACTGTAGAAGCTATTGGCATCCCCTAAAGTCACTAGCCTTGCTGCCCACCACTTAGATTACCACTGGTTTAGCCTTCTGTAGCTGTTCATGTGTTGAGAGCTGACCAAAATCAGTGCTGCTCATATCACTGCTTCCAGAGCTGAAGTTAGGAGTATTTGCAGTGAGAGATGCTTCAAAAACTACAAGGTTAAAATAAACTGTGTAAGCCATTACCTGCTCCACATATGAATATGACCAATGGGAGGCTACACATTCTCATTATTCATGAGCATTTGGAACATCAGGGAAACAAGCAGAATGCAAAGAAAAAATGGTATTTTACTCATTGATTCCGTCTTTTATGCATACAACAAACATTTAAGTGTCTTGTAACAAAAAGGTATTCATTAAGGGTCTTAAAGTGTTGGTATCCATCTAGTAGTTTTGGCATCCGTTCACCACTCACTCCATATTTACTGAGCACCTTCTATGTGTCACAGGCAGTGCAACACTGAGGATAAAATGGACAAAAACAAAAACAAAAAAACAGACAGTCCTCACCAAGCCTAAAGGTGGAATGGGGAAATAGATAATGAAACAACTAAAATATAGAATGACAAATCCAATGTAGGAGTAGAAGGTAATGCAAGAGCAGAAAAAAAGGATCTTATACCTAAAGATGCACACAGACTGAAAGTGAAGGGATGGAAAAACATTCACCATACAGAAAAAAGTTAAAAAAAAAAAAAAACAACCCAGGGTAGCAATACTTATATCAGACAAAATCGACTTTAAAACTAAGACTGTAAAAAAAAAAAAAAAAAAAAAACTAAGACTGTAACAAGGTACAAAGAAGGGCATTACATAATGATAAAGGGATCAATCCAACAAGAAGATATAACAATTTTAAATATCTATGTCACCAACACTGGAGCATCTAAATAAAGCAAATATTAACAAGCATAAAGAAAGAAACTCATTATAATACAATAATATTAGGGGACTTTCAGCATTCCACTTACATCAATGGATAGATCATCCAGACAGAAAATCAATAAAGAAACAATATCTTTGAATCACACATTGCACCAGATGAACATAACAGTATATATAAAATATTCCATCCCAAAATGAAAGAAAACATTCTTCCCAAGCACACACAGAACGTTCTCCACAACAGATCACATATTAGGCCATAAGACAACCCTCAATAAATTTAAGAAAGTTAAAATCATACCATGCATCTTTTCTGGTCATAATGGTATGAAATTAGAAATAAATCACAAGAAAAAAAAACTGGAAAAAACAGAAACACGTGGAGACTAAACAACATGATACCAAACAACCAATGGGTCAATAAAGCAATCAGAGAAGAGCTCAAAAAATAAATGGAGACAAATAAAAATGAAAACACAATAATCCAAAATCTCTGGACACAGAGAAAGCAGTTTTAAAAGGGAAATATATAGCAATACAGGCCTGCTTCAAGAAACAAACAAAAAAAAAAACTCAAACAGTCTAACCTTACACCTAAAGGAACTAGAAAAAGAAGAACAAAAATCCCAAGAGGCCTAGAAGAAAGAAAATGATAAAGATCAGAGCATAAATAAGTAACATAAAGACTTAAAAAAAAAAGGAAAGAAAAAAAAAATCAGTGAAACCAAGAGCTGATTCTTTGAGAATATAAACAAAATTGATAAAACACTTGGCCAGACTCATCAAGAAAAAGAGAAAGGATCCAAATAAAATCAAAAACAAGAGAAGAGAAATAACAACTGACACCACAGAATACAAATACAAAGAATTATAAGACAATACTATGAAAAATTATATGCCAACAAACTGAACAACCTAGAAGAAATGAATAAATTCCTTAAAAAATACAATCTTCCAAAATTGAACTGGAAATATATAGAAAATCTGAATAGATGGATTACAAGTAACAAAACTAAATTAATAATCAAAATACTACCAAAAAATAAAAATCCTAAATCAGACGGTTTCAATGAGTGATTTCTACCAAACATCTAAAGAAGAGTTACTACCTATAATCCTCAAACTAGTCCAAAAAATAGAAGAGGAAGAAAAGCCTCCAAATATATTCTATGAGCCCAGCATTACCCTGATAAGAAAACTAGTCAAAGATACCACAAAAAAAGAGAACTACAGGCCAATATCCCTGATGGACATCAATCCAAAAATCATCAACAAAATATTAGCAAACCACATAGAAGAATGCATTAAAAAGATTGTTCACCACTATCAGGAGGAATTTATTCCTGGTATGCAAGGGTGGTTCAAGATGCACAAATCAATAAATGTCATACATCATAACAACAAAACAAAGGATCAAAATCATAGGATTATCCTGATCAATGCAGATAGAGTACTTAACAAGATTCAACAGCCATTCATGATAAAAACAATAAAATGGGGCTAGAGGGAACATACTTCAACATAATCAAACCCATATACAGGAAACCCATACTGAATGATGAAAAAATGAGAGCTTTCTCTCTAAGGCCAGGAACAAGACAAGGATGCCCATTCTCACCACTTTTATTCAACATAATACTGGAAGAAGTCCTAGTCACAGCAATCAGACAAGAAAAAGAAAGAAGAGGTATCCATATTGATAAAGAACAGATTAAACTGTCACTATCTGCAAATAATATGATATTATACACAGAAAATTTTAAAGATTCTACCAAAAAACTGCTAGAAGTAATAAATAAATTCAGTAAAATGGCAGGATACAAAATTAATATGCAGAAATCAGTAGCAAAAAAATAATACCAATTACAACTGTACCAAAAATAATAAAATACTTAGGAGACTTAGGAGTAAACTTAACCAAAGAAGGGAAAAACTTCTACTCTGAAAACCATAAAACATCGATGAAAGAAATTGAAGATAACACAAACAAATGGAAAGATAGTCCATGCTCATGGATTGGAAGAAAGAATATTATCAAAATGTCCATATTATCCAAAGCCATCTACAGATTCAATGCAATCCCTATCAAAATACCAATAGCATTTCACAA
The DNA here is from genome assembly GCA_028533885.1 of Nasua narica. Taxonomy (NCBI): domain Eukaryota; kingdom Metazoa; phylum Chordata; class Mammalia; order Carnivora; family Procyonidae; genus Nasua; species Nasua narica. The sequence continues at coordinate 96,960,590 of CM052799.1, forward strand.
AGATAGAAAAAAATAATACTATAATTTATATGGAACCACAGAAAACCCTGACTCGCCAAAGCGATCCTGAGACAGAAGAACAAAGTTGGTGGTGTCACAATTCCAGATTTTAGATACACTACACAAAGCTGTAGTAATCAAATCAGTATGGTACTGGCACAAAAAAAGACACATAGATCAGCCCCCAAGAACCCAGAAATAAACCCACATTTATGTGGTCAATTAATTTGTAACACAGAAGGCAAAATATACAATGGGGTAAAGACAGTCTTTTTAATAAATGATGCTGAGAAAACTGGACAGCTACATGTAAACAAATGAAACTAGACTACTCTCTAGCACCACATACAAAAATAAACTCAAAATGGATTAAGGTCCTATATGTGAAACCTGAAATTATAAAAATCCTAGATGACAACACAGGCAGTAATTTCTCTGATATTAGCCTTAGCAATATTTTTCTAGATACAACATCTAAGTCAAGGGAAGAAAAAGCAAAAATAAACTATTGGGACCACATCAAAATAAAGCATCTGCACAGCAAAGAAAACCATCAAGAAAACAAAAAGACAACCTACTGAAAGGGAGAAGATATTTCTAAATGATATACCTGATAAGGGATTACTATTCGAAATAGAGGTACTTGGGTGACTTAGTCAATTAAGTGTCTGATTCTTGATTTCAGCTCAGGTTGTGATCTCAGGGTTCTGAGATTGAGCACATGAGTTCTGTGCTCAGCAGGGAGTCTGTTTGAGATTCTGTCTCTCCCTATTCCCTGTCCCTCAGCCCCTCCCCCTACTTACGCTCGCTCACACTCTCTGACTCTCTCAATTAATGAAATATTTTTTAAAATATACCCAAAATATATAAAGAACATACACAACTCAAAACACCAAAAAAACTCCCAAACAGTCCAATTAAAAATTAGGCAGAGGATCTGAATAGAGATTTTTTTTCCGAAGAAGACATACAGATGGCCAATAGACACATGAAAAGATGCTCAACGTCACTAATCATCAGGGAAATGCAAATCAAAACCACAATGAAATATCACCTCACACTTGTTAGAGTCACTAAAATCAGGAAGATAAGAAATAAAAGTACCAGTGAGGATGTGAAGAAAAAGGAACCCTCATGCACTATTGGTGGGAATGTAAATTGGCACAGCCACAAGGGAAAATAGTATAGAAGTTCCTCAAAAAATTAAAAATAGAAATACCATATAATCCAATAATTCCACTATTGGTTATTTACCCAAGGACAATGAAAATGCTAACTCAGGAAGTCAATACGCACCCCTGTTGCAGTATTATTTACAATAGCCATGATATTCAGCAACCTAAAGGTCCATCAGTAAAGAAATGGATAAGAATGGATAAGGAAGATGTGGTGTGTACACAAACACACACACACACAATGGAACATTAGATAGCCATAAAAAAGGCAAGATTGTGCCATTTGAGAAAACATGGATGGATCTAGATGGTATTATGCTAAGTGAATTAAGTCAGATGGAGAAAGAGAAATTCCATATGACACTACTCATAAATGAAATCTTAAAACGTGAATAAAGAAATAGCAGAATTAGAACTATAAATACAGGGAACAAATTGATGGCTACAGAAGGGAGGAATATGGAGGTTGGGCAAAATAGGAGAAAGGAGAGAGGGAGATTCAGGCCTCCAGTTATAGAATAAGTAAGTAATAGGAATAAAAAAGCAGAGCATAAGGAATACAGACATTCATATTATAATAGTGATGTAATAAGTCAGATGGTAGCTATACTTGTGCTGAACACAGCATAATGAATAAATTCGTCAAATCACTAATTTGTACATTGAAACTAATGCAACATTGTCAACTGGACTCAAATAAAAAATAGTAAAACTTAATTTTTAAAAAGGAACAGAAAGAAGGTGAATAAATCCAGATTTTAAAATCAGGGAAGGGGTTAAATGATCTGTGAAGTTTCAGAAGCAAAAAAGAATAGTATGTATTCAAGGAATAAAAGTTCAGTATGGGCAGAGCATATTATGTGAATTAGAAGGATAGGGGATACATGAGGCTACATACTGGGAAATATTGGGAAACAGACCATGAAAGTCATGTTGAGGAGTCTGGGATTTATTCTGAGGGGGAAAAAAGACTATTGATGGCTTGAACCAGGGGTGTAAATCTATCATATTTTCAGAGTGATTAGTAACACTGTAGACAATGAATTAGAAGGAAGCAAAAGGAGGCAGGAAGACCTAGTGAGAAGCTATAGAAATGACGCAAGTAAAAATTAAGGTCTCTTGAAATAATGTGGTAGCAATGATGAGAGAGGAGGGGGTAAAAAGATGGGAAAGATCTAAGAAATAGGGAGGAAAAAGAATTGATAGCCTTGGTGATTGACTATAAGGGTGAAAAAGATAGAATGCAATCTTTCTCAATGGATGAGTCAGGTGATGTCACTCCTCAGCTCAAAACCCCACAGTGGTGCCCATATTACTCAAAACTAAAGCTAATATCTTTAAAATGGGCTATAAGGTTGACAAAGACTATACCACACTTATCCCTACCACAGCACCATTGTCTCCCTGATTTCACCTTCTACTGCCCTCCTACAAGCTTGTTCTACCTCCTGAAAGTCCCCCAATGTTACAGGCACGAGTCAAGACAAGACAGTGCACCAATATACATCAGTAAGATGCGCCCATTCCTTCACTGTTCAGCATGGCACAGGGCGTATGTCAAAATAAAGACAAGTATTTTTAGGAATTCTATTTGAGGTCTTGTATAAATAGACATAGGATTGGCAAACAATCATAGTTACATACTGGTGTAATTTACTCAACTTTTCATCTAGCAAGGGTTAACACTTTTTTCCCAAATTGCAAGTCAGTTATCAAATAAGAGAGAGGTTAATGGAGAATAATATGGGTTTTATAACAAGAAAATGCTAGTAAGATGCAGTTAAATTCTTGGTACCTAAATCTGTTTTCCTTTGTATCTTTAACAATTTAGAAACTCCAATCAACTCTAAATAGTGTTTTGCAGCCCAATTGAGAAGAACTTTTCTCAAACTTTAGCATGTATCAGAATCACTTTGTTAATCAGGCTTGTTATTGCTGGTGACCAAGTCCAAAATTTGATTCAGTAGGTCTTGGGTGGGCCCCAAGAATTTGCATTCATAACAAATTCTAGGTAATATAAATGCTGCTGGTCTAGGGACCATACTTTAAGAACCATTAGAGGTCAGGGCACCTGGGTGGCTCAGTAGGTTAAAGCCTCTGCCTTTGGCTCAGGTCATGATTTCAGCATCCTGGGATCAAGCCCTGCATCGGGCTCTCTGCCCAGCGGGGAGCCTGCTTCCCCTTCTCTCTCTGCCTGCCTCTCTGCCTATCTGTGATCATTCTCTCTCTCTCTCTCCCTCTGTCAAATAAATAAATAAAAACTTAAAAAAAAAAAGAAGAAGAAGAACCATTATAGGTCAACAAGACTTTCCTAAGCCAGTCTGTGACCATTTCAGCTGGGATCTCTATGACTGTGAACTGAAACCAGTAGAATTAAATATCTGAATAGAGAATCACTAAAAGTCATAAAAATAATTCAAATTATTTTTAAAACTTCTTTTAACTTAATTCTGACATTTTTCACAATATAGTCTGCCAGCCATCCCTTTCTTTTAATTTTTCATTAAAGGATAAGCGAGCATTTACATTTACATGATTGGATAAATGTTGTTCATTGCTAAACAAAAGCATTATGTGCATTGTTTCCTCTTTTACATAACATTTTGTTTTTTCCTAAAATAATTGCCACATTTTTATTTTCTTAGTTTTCTATGACTTATCACTATATGTGATAGATCTTTCAAATACTTAGTGATAATATATTCCAAATGATCAAATGCATTGGATAATCAAAGAGTACAATTTTTTTTCCCTAGAGACCTTACTCCATCTTCCTGTTCCAATCTGACAGGTATTTTCCTGGGCTTGCTGCACAATTGTTATCCTAGAAGTCCTCTTATCATTTTCCTATGTTGGATCCACTATTTTCTAATCCCATACTTATTTTTTTATTTACTTTCTTACATTGTTGAAACATATACTCTAGATGCATCAAAAGAAAGGAGAGAGGTGAGGTAAATTTTGTGTTACCACATACCTGAAGATTTCTGCATTTTAGATTAGCTGGGGACTGTATTTTAGACTAAATTTTTTCACTTTAATTTTGAAGGCTGGGCTTTTATTGCTTTCTAACTTCTATTGTTGCTAATGAGAATTCAGATGCTATTATAATTTTCTTCTTCCTTTTTATGTGACTTTGACTTTTCTCTCTTGAACTCTTACAATCTCCTCTTTCATCAGGTGTTCTGAACTTTTACACTAATGTGTCTTATCATGGGTCTTTTCTCATGGGCTGGGCCCTGAGTGGACTATTTCTGTTGAGGAACTCACACCTTTCAATTCTGAGATATCTTCTTATACTGTTTGCGTGATAATTTCTTCTAAGTGTCCAAGGAACTCCTATCAAGTAAATCTTAGAGGTCTTGTATGAATCCTTTCAATTTCTTGAAAATTTTTTCCAATTTCCCAACTCTTCATTTATTTTTAAGTTGCTTTTTTTCAGGGCCCCTGGATGGCTCAGTCATTTAAACATCTGCCTTCAGCTCAGGTGGTGATCCTGGAGTCCTGGGATAGAACTGCCCTGCACCACGCTCCCTGCTCAGCGGGAAGCCTGCTTCTCCCTCTCCCTTTGCCTGCTGCTTCCCCTGCTTGTGCATGCATGCACTCTCTCTCTCTCTCTCTCCCCCTATCAAATGAATAAATAAAATCTTTTAAAAATTAAAAAAAAATAAAGTTGCTTTTTTCAACTTTAGCTTTAAACCTATCAAATTTTTTAAATTAGATTTTCTTCTATTTTACATGCTATTTTATTTTAAATTATTCTAATCAAATATTTGTTATAGATTGAATTTCTAGGGGCTCTTTCTTAATCTCTTTCAGAATATTCTTTCATCTTTGCCACCATTAAGTATAGCTTCTTGGATTTTCTCTGCTGCTTCCTGTATTATATTTTTATCCAGCTTTTTTTTCATAATTTGATTTCTCTCTTTCATTTGTAAGCTTTTTCTCTATGTCAGCAGATCTCAAACATTAACTTCCATCAGAACCATCTGAAAAGCTTATTAAAACACAGATTGCAGGGTCCCGTCCCCAGAGTCTCTAATTCAGTAGATCTGTGGTGAGTCCAGAGAATTTGCACTTTTAATGAGTCCCCAGGAGCTACTGATGTTACTTGTCCAGAAACCAAACTTTCGTTCGGGGTGACTGGGGTTGTATACCTTGAAGAGTAAAGATGACTCAGGTCTATAAAGATGAATGACCTGATCTGCGTATTCTGTCCAGACTCTTCCTCAGAACCCGAGGCTGCGATTTTAACCAAACCCCAAAACTCAGTGCTTTGCAGACTGGGCTCAAAATTAACTGGATTGTTGACCTAAAATTTTTAACATATTTCATATCTTGGTAGAAAACTGCTGTGCAGATAAAACATACAAATACACAACAATATCACACTATTGTAATTCCAAAATTTGTGCTTGTAAAAAAGAGCTTTCATAGAAAAGAACAGAATAAATTAATAAGAAGTTTCCAGAAAAAGTTCAGGATTCAGGATGTCACTCTGACTTTAGCTACTATAAAATAAAAGAATGAGTAAATTGAATAATACATCCTGATTATTCTTTATTAGCTATTGAAATCTGCCCTGTGAGTGGAAGTGTGAAAATTGAGTTGCAGCTTCCTGCAGTGATGATAACGCTGAACGATCTGGAAATAATGTACTACTAGCAGAAAAAGGGCATGAAGTATATACTTTAGGAGTGTTTCTCTCATAAAAGATATCATTTATAGTTTTCCCTTTTCATGGACTCCAATTCTCTTGCAAATCCTGAACTCTGCAAGGTCAAAAATAAGACAAACAGCTCTGTCTAGTGGCAGATTTGATCACTGCAGCCAAAGTCACGAACAGTACTCAAGTCAGACTCTAAAAATCTGTCTAAAACTTGGCAAGCAATCCTGACAGGAGGTGGCTCTTTTATCCCTGCTCAGAAGAAACAATGGATAAACACTTAAAGTCATCAGTCATGTCATCTCCATTTGGGATTCTCTCAGTAGTTAAGAGGGACAGGTGCAAAAGCCAGCTCAGTAATTTAATTTAAAAGGAAAATAGTTTTATTTGTGAAATTGTGCTTTTTAGATAACTTTGTCCAAAACATAAGTTCACACCTTAGCCTGCTCTTATCTTCACTCTCCTTTTTGCCCTGCTTTCTCCTTTAATGGAAATCTGGAATTGAACTGTAATTCAAAACGTTGTCATCCTTCATATGGCAGACCTGAGCTGCCCCATGGCAGCTGAAGTGTCCTGACTTTGACAACTGTTTCCACAGAATGTGAACAGAACATCACATGGAAAAAAGGAAGAACAGCAGCTATTTGCTCCTGGTTCCATCATAAAGCATTCAGAAAATGATGATCTTTCTTACAAGCACTGGCTATCAGGTTAAAAATTAACCACTTTCCATACCTTTCTACTTTGAAAAATAATGTGAAGAATCTCATAAAATTTTTAAAAAGGAAAAATAAAATCATAAATCAAAAAAAAAGTAAGAAAATCAAGTTAAAAAAAAAACAGGAGATGAGGAATCCAACTTGGACCAAGACTGGGGTCCATGGTATTTCTGGGTATGGGATGGAGAGGATATTTGGTGAAATGAATTAAAATGTATTAAACACAGAGGATGAGAACTTGGTAGCTTTTTAATACATAATAGTTACAAGATACTAAGCTTATGGTTGTACCCCCAAAGGACAATGATCAAAGGTTAAAACATCACGTTTTCTAAAGATAATATTCAACAGTGTAATTAATATTGAAGAAGTCAATTAGAAAATTATAGTTTAACATATATTCAAGATTCCAGTGTTAAGAGAATACTTTTTTTTAAGATTTTATTTATTTATTTGAGAGAGAGAGAGAGATCACAGGTAGGCAGAGAGGCAGGCAGAGATGGGAGGGGCAAGCAGGCTCCCTGCTGAGCAGAGACCCTGATGCGGGGCTCGATTCCAGGACCCTGCAATCATGACCTGAGCCGAAGGCAGAGGCTTTAACCCACTGAGCCACCCAGGTGCCCCAAGAGAATATTTCTAAATATAAATGTAACAATGGGGCATACAACACCCAGTACTCATCACAAGTGTTCTTCTTAACTCCTCCCTTCACCTATTCAACCATCCTCCACCCACCTCCCTTCTAAAGTGGATTATTTTTTAAATGTATCAAAAGGATGAACTGTGTAAACCGTCCACATTGTGAAGTCAAAAAAGGTAAATTTAGAGACCCCCTCCATATGGCAATGATACACATGTTGTCAATTTTGACATACTTGGGCTAGAAGGAGAAGACACATATATTCTATCAAACTTCCCCTCAGTGGCAATAGTCTTTAAGTTTTTAAGTTATGAAATGATGACCATATCATATAAGCAAAAAGCCATGAAGTCAAAGAATCCTGCCCATGATTTAGTGTTATAATTGAATAAAACCCATCACAAGGCTAATATGACACATATGTAATGACTGCATAATCACTGTAGCATTACACAGCAATTTGGCTTAAATGGCAAAGTATTACGTAAATGGCTGAAATTAGCATGACTTTCACACAGCCAAATGAAGCGTTTCTGGAGTTGGCTGGAAAGGGATGACAAGACAGACTGAAAAACTGCTTTAAGACCCTGCCAAAGAAGACCAGGCAGCTGAATCTCCCTCATTCTCTGGTGGCAGCACAGGATTGAGGGGGAAAGTACAGCTGGTGGCTGTTAGCTACTTTCTCTTGTTTTTTCTCATCTGGGGGTTCCTAGAAAACTCAAAATAATTTGAACTTCCCTGCCACATCAATGGTAGTAGCACCCTCCAACCTCCAGACTTCTGGACTTAAAAAAGTCCTCAAAGCTAATTTCTGCACTTACTGCTACTGTCACCCTCATCATCACCACCAAGCAGAGCCCCTCTTTAGTCTGAAATGCCCAGCCACTTCTCCCACTTATTGATAAACAGCCTTGGGATGGTTAACGAGTTTACTCCTGGGCATTCATGCTTACAGCAGGAGCTGTGGGTGTTTGGGTTTTTGGAAAGGGAATTATAAGAGGGAAAATAAAGACGGCACAGAAATGAAAGGGAGAAAGAAAAGACAAATTTTCACCTTCCTCGAAATTTTTCCTAGAGTTAATTCTGCCTATTAAGGCATTAGAAAATAATAAAAAGAACATAAACAAATTTTTAAAGATTTTATGTATTTATTTGAGAGAGCACACAAGCACAAGCAGGGGTAGGGTCAGAGGGAAAGGGAGAACCAGACACCCCACTGAGCAGAGAGCCCAATGTGGGACTCCACCCCAGGACCCTGGGATTATGGCCTGAACTGAAGGCAGACACTTAACCAACTGAGCCACCCCGGAGCCCAAAAGGAACATAGAATATGAAGTTGGACTTTAAAAAGTTGAGATCATGGTTGTACAATAGCAGAGTGAGCTTGGAAAAATTATTTAACTGCTCTGAGCCTTGATCTCTTTATGTGAAAAAAATAAATAAGAAAAGTATACCTACCTGATTCACAGAAAAGTTCAAAAGATTAGTTAGCATACATCATGCTTCTCACATGCTTTCACCAAAGAACCTACCTCAGTCTGAACTGCTATATCAGAATACCATAGCCTGGGTAGCTTAAAAAATAAACATTTATTTCTCATGGTTCTGGATAGAAGTCCAAGATCAGGGTGCTGGCATATTCGGTGTCTGATAAGAACCCCTTTCCTGGTTTGCAGATGTCCTCACATGGGAGAAAAGAAAAAGGAAAAAGCAAGCTCTCTCATGTCTCTTCTTATGAGGGCACTAATCTCATTCATGAGGACTCCAACTTCATGACCTAAGTATCTCCCAACGGCCCTACCTGCTAACACCGTCACACTGAGGATTAGTCTTCAACGTAGGAAATCTGAGGGGATACAAATTCAGACTGAATAATCCATAGCACCCAACCGCAGTTGAGAGTGCATTCATGCCTGGGGAGATCCTGGGGGCAGAGCGGTCCTGAAGGACCAAATTGGCTGCAAAATTATTCGAGGTTTCATACTTTAATTTCACTTTTTATACAAACTTTATATTCTACTCTTCATGCATGTTGCTTAATATAAAAATAAGTGTTTTCAATATTTTCAATACTTCAATATTTACATCAAAGAAAATTGATACTATAACTTCTGATTTAGCACAGCCCTGGTCCACACTCCAGTTTGGGAAGCCCAAATTTATGTAAAAGCATGAATAGAGTGCCTCTAGTACACAACAAATACTCTTTCCCTGCCTTCCCCTCTCCTCTTGTTCTCAGAAGCCATCGGTTCTACCTATCTCTCTCTCTCCCTCTTCCTGCCTAAAATGCAGAGATGAGAGTAGAAAATGAACCAGCTACTCGGTAATTCTCAGTTGGGAGTGATTTTGACCACTGGGGGGGCATTTGGCAATGTCTAGAGGCATTTCTCCTTGTCACGGGGGGGGGGGGGGGGGGGGGGGG
>CM052799.1:96970311-96990207 GCA_028533885.1 Nasua narica
AACTGGCCCCACTGTAACTATCACCAGCAGAGACCCAAGCTAACTGATCTATGTGGGAGCGTTTTATGTTTTGCTAGGCTGTACTGTAGACATCCCCATGCTTCAGGGAATCTAAATTTAAACTTGAGCTGTTGAAAACCGGTTCAGAGTCTTTACTAGATTCTGATTTTGTTCAAATATGAAAGGCTCATGTATCCAAAAAATTTAAAATAGAACTCTACCAAATAGTCAGAAGGATAACTTTCTTCATCATATGTTTCATATTCCCCTGCTGAGTACTGAAAAACCTGTAAGCTAATCCATTTATGTTCTAAGGACACCTGGTATTCTAACCTTAAGCTTTCTGCAAAAAGTCTGAAAGATCAAAACACTGTTTGATACCAAGTCTTGATTCTGAAACATACACGCACCTGTAGACTCTTCAGGAAATTTTAAAAATGCTCATGGACTGGGTGTTATACACAAGCAATGAGTGATGGAACACTACATCAAAAACTAATGAAGTACTGTATGGTGACTAATATAACATAATTAATTAACTAACTAATTAATTAATTTAAAATGCCCATCACCCTCAGACACGAAGTGGGATATGATATTTTATGACATTGGTTGCTGAAGAATGAACTTCTGCATGTGTCTGCCATCTCCATTCCCCTAATTTCTCGATTTGGCATGAGAGATCAGCTCACTGACATAATCTCCATGCTGTGAAGTGTTCAGAAGCATCAATCAGGCCTGAGCTGAGAAGCATTTCAAAAATTATTATATTCTCAAGGGAGAAAGCGATGTGAAAACGAATGAGACAAGTCTTAATGTAAATTATATAAATACACATTTACCTGATAAGAATGACAAAATGCGTATCCAGCTACACAAATTATATCTGTACATACTAAGGAATGCTGCAACCCAGGCTTCATATGTGCCTGAGTACAGATTTCCTTTAAAGCCTGATCAATTTGTTTATATTTGCCTCCTTCTCATCTCTGGGCACAGCAAACATTCAACCTGATGGTCAGCAGGTGGAAACCAAGGGGAAGAAAGCCTTTGGAATCCAATGTAAGCCAAACATGGCCAGAAAAGTTGAGAGTCGACAAATGAAATACCTGCTTTCCATAGAAGGACTTTGCCCTGATAGAAACTAATTTTTTCTTCCTCTTACTATAAGAATTCCTAGTTTCACTTTACAGGATTTAGAAACAAGAACTACCTTTAGTTCTTGGCAAGAGGGCACCCTGTCCTGATCCCCATGCTGTGAAGACATCCATTTTCCCCTCCCCTGGTCATCCCTACTCTGAGGGATAAGGAATCATCTGCCCATAGACCATGCTCTGGGTACACAGGACCTGAGTTCTTTTCCAAAGAGCCTCAAACACACTTCCAAGAGCTACAAAAGCATCTCCTTATATCTGTTCTTTCTTCCCAAGGAGGACCTAGGCCTGAGAAGGGAGCAAAGGGTGCTATGTCAGAAGGGAGAGGGAATGGAGCTTGGGCATATGAGCCAGAGAGTCCACAGACTTAGCAAGTCAGGCCCTTAAGATCCAGGACAGAGTGAGGGATGGGAAGGCTGGGTGGCTGGGTGAGAGGAGTACAGGCCAGAGCCCCGGTACATGGGTCCGCTTTCCAAATACTGACACATGCTGGCTGACTCCAAGTCCAAGAATTGTCTAATGTGAAGTGGCCTTCAAAGTCTTTGGGAAGGTATATTTGTCAAGGTAGGTGAATAGAACATTTTACTTGACAGTGTAGTAGCTTAATTTGTAAGTTTTACAAATATTTATACATGTGGGATATGGGCTTCCATTCGATCTCTTGACCTAGTCCCCGGGTGTTTACACGGTGCTCCTCACCCCACCCCATCTCCCGTCCTAGCCTTTGTCTTGTTCGGTTCAGTGAATGTGCTTTTGGTCTTTACTATATCTCACCTGACTGATTCTCCTGCCTCTTAGAGTTTAGATGATGCCATGCAGTTTAATTTGCTGGCATTTTTCATCTCTAATCTGCTCCTTGGAAATCTGCTGAGCAGTTCTTTGTCTCAAGGCAGCTTCTCCAACTAGCTTTGAATTTATGTTTTTGAAGCTGCTGTGTTTTGACCCTTTCTTCCCTCTCTTCACCCTCCTCTGTCCCGGGGCCCACACGCATGCTTGCCTGTTCCTCCCTTACAACTCTTTTGACAATGTCTAACTCACTCCAGGTCCTTTGTGTCCCTTTCTGGCTTCATCGATTGTGACTCCCTGCCAATTTCTTGCAATCTTTGTCTGCTCCTCCGCTCAGCATACTTTCTGGCTGCTTCTTCCTTCTCATTCTTTAGCAATTTCAATAGCTTTTCCAGGGAGTGCTTCCCTCCTTCCTCTGCTTCATGTGTCTTTATAGGAAATAGGGAATTAATCATTCTATCCCCATGTAGGGTATTCTTCCTCCTTCTCCCTCCCCTCCAGATACTGAGTCTCCACCCCATTGAAGGGAAAAAATTATACTGACAAAACTTGCTTTTAGGGCCGCCTGGGTGGCTCAGTGGGTTAAAGCCTCTACCTTTGGCTCAGGTCATGATCTCAGGGTCCTGGGATCAAGCCCCACATCAGGCTCCTTGCTCAGTGGGGAGCTTGCTTCTCCCTCTACCCCTTCCCCTGCTTGTGTTCTCTCTCTCTGACAAATAAAAAAAATAAATAAAATCTTTAAAGAATAAATAAAGTAGGATATTGCCATATTCACCCATGATTTTCTAATCATTGCTCTATTTTCATTTCCTCTCCATTTCCTATTTTTTTCTCTTTAATAAAAGTTGCTAAACAGCTTTATAAACCAACTGGAAATGTACCAAAATTAAGGTCAGTTTTTGCTTCAGACTACTTTACATACCTAAACATAAATTACTGCGATGGCTGAAGGGTTCCCTTGTATTCATGCTTATGTGTTCTATTTCACATGAAAAACTGTTCTTCATCTAGGCTATCAAAATGACATGAGACGTTTTGAAAATGTATCTTGGAATCTCAAGATGAGCTGTGGTGGGAAGAACCTCAGAGTTTATCCAGCCCCCAACCTTTATTTACACACAGAGAGATCTGGAACAGAGAATTTGACAGAGAAGTGGTTTGACAAATAATAAATAATAGCTATTATTTATAGTTTATGTGCTGAAGACTTCAGTCAATACTCAAAGCAAATCTGTTCTAGAGTAAATATACTATTTTTTGGTGAAACTTTAGAAAGAGTCCAAGTAAAGTCAGGAACAAGACAAAGACAGCTATTATCATTGTCACTCTGACATTGTTCCACAGGGCTAGCTTACCCAATAAAACCAGGAAAAAAAATTTTATGTATAAAAGAAGAACACTTAGAAAATAGTCTTAAGATCCATAAAGGGAAAGACTGACAGATTTAAACCACATGAAAAAAGCAAAACTTTTATGTTAAAAAAAATGACAACATAAGCAAAGTTAGAAAACAAGTGAGAGACAGAGGGATATACTTTGAGCCCATGTTGAAACAAAAAATTACTATCTATAATATACAAATCAGCTAAAAAGAATGACACTCCCAAGAGAAAAATGAGCAAAAATATAAAGAGCTAATATACAGAAGAAGATAATGAAATGGCCAATAAATATAAAAGATAGGCTCAACTTTAGTTCTTTTTGAGATTTCATCAATATTTATATATTTCATCTCTCATTCCCATGAGGTGGTTTTTGTTTGTTTGTTTTTAATGTAGTGACTGCTACCTTGAAGGGGCTGGGTTAATATAGTAACATTCTGAGTCTGATCCTACTTCTGATATCAAACTAACAACACTGGAATTGATCCCAATGGCAGGGGATAATGGAGGTCCCTACACTACCAAGCAACTCAATTGTGACCCTATCTACCTGGAGCTAGCATCAGAACCCCCAGGCTTAGGGCTCAGTCCTACAGTCTTATAGGATTTCCCCTTGTAAGACTCCCCCATACACATTTCAGATACTAGTCATAAGTCCAGGTTGTACCCTGTGCTTCAGACCAACTGGCTATAGATGAGAAGTTCCAAGAACCCCCTTTGGGGTTTGATTAATTTTCCAGAGAGGCTCACAGAACTCCCAAAAACATTTTGTTTACTAGATCACCAGTGTGTTATAAAAGGATGTAACTCAGGAACAGTTAGGTAGAAGAGATGCAAAGCACAAGGTATGCAGAAAGGTTGTGAAGCTTCCATGCCCTCTCCAGGTGCAACATTCTCCCCACATCTCCTCATGTGCACCGACCTGGAAGCTCTCTGAATCCCTATCTCCAAATATAGTCGCATTTGGGGTTGTACTCAGCAGTTGGGACTTTGACATATAAATTTTAGGGGTTGGACACAATCTCGGTCCTTAACAATACCAAAAATAAGCAGTGTCATATCTTAACTATAATATAAAAGGAAAATACAAGGAAAGAAATTTATGATGAAATCATGTGTATTTCAAAGTGTAAATTCTTGAGCAACACTGTAATAGAAGATATAATGAGGTAGTCAGATGCTTACATCCACTTATAATGAAAACATTTAGATTTAAGAAAGATAAGATGATCAGAAGCCAATTCTACCAAGTAGATGGAGGGAAAAAAGAGCAGTGGCATGAGTAACACTGGAGTAAAACCTATTAAGATAACTTAATAATGAACCAGAATTTTTTTTGTACAAGGTAAGGCAGAGAAGAAAATAGCACCTTGGATGAAGTAGGGATAAATGCCAGGATTAATTATACACTGTCAAAGTGGAAAAATGACTAAGATATTCTCACAAATGAGCTAGACCATATTTATAAGTGTAGTGTTAAAATAATCATTGCGTTATGGATGAAACGACACAAAATCTTCTGAAATCTCTCCATATGTTGAACCATACATTTATCTCAGAATTTAGGAATGAACAGAATTTACAATTTTCTAGGCTACCTAGAAGTCATAACCTTTGAAAGGTGATGGAGAATAGACTGTGGTTTTAAAAAAGGAACTTCATACAAAAAACTGAAGAGAATCAGTAAGCTGGGCCTCTGGTGAGAGTATCAGAGTAATGTTGAAAAGCAACAAGCCATCTAAAAATAATATCTAACTCCATTATGTAATTTTGTAATTTTCAAAATACATATTTATCATTTTTACACACACATAAAAATAAAAGTATATGGAATGCGATGAAATTCTTTAATGAAACCGTTTACTGGTAAAATGTAGTGAGATCCTCATGTTTCATGTGATTCCATTAGTTAAATGATATTTAGTTCTGAGTCTGTTCAAAATAATCTCTTATTTTCTCTATTAGACAAAATGGTCCAGATTTCTGATTTTGGAGATTTATGTATATAAGCACTGTTCCTGTCAATAGGTTGATTTTCTGAAATGGTGAATAATTCTTGATAAGTAAAAAACCAAATAAAGTATGTTTTTGTGAATTAACATGACAGTTGTATCTTAGAAAATTCAGTGCATAGTAAAATTCTGTGGAAAACACTGAGTAATAACATAAAACAGGTTCTTCACTTATATAATTTTAAATAAACGTTTCACTCACATGAATGTCTAGGATATTTGAAAGTAATTCAGGACATGGAATAGTCCTTCAATGTACAAGAGTGTTCTGCACATTCCAGGATATTAACCATAGCTGGCTCTCACCTACTAAATACCAGAAGCTCTCCCTCATCTGTGACCACCAAAAATACTACCATCAATTTCCAAAATATCCCCTGGGCGGCGGTATAGCTCTGTTGAGAACTCTGTTCCATCTCTACTTGGATACCGTTTCCTAAATATCTGTAATTTATCCCTCTCTCCCCTATTATTCCTGTCAAAAAACATTCTTTATCTTTTTTTCCTGGAATCCCTCAGAATGAAACTCGTGTCAAGCCTCAACGCCCTCTAATCCACTACACACTCATTCCAGACTTAATTTTCTAAAATATAAATCTGGATTTCTGGCCAAGATGGTCTGTGATTTCAGGGGGAAAACCAATCTTCTACCTCCACCTCCATCCCAAAATAGCAAAGACATAATACAAGAAAATATACAAACATATAGTCATGCTCACAAACAAACAGCTCCAAAGGGAGAGAAAAAATAGAACAGAAATACAAGGATGTAAGCAGTGGTTATGAGACCTAAAAAGGCAGAAAAATTTTATCTCTACTGTGGTAGCTGGGTGTTAAGTTCCCAGTAATTGTAGGGAAACAGAGCAAACAGACCTACTGCATCAATCATGATTGTCATGCCATTCACTGACCAAAGTCAACGTTATCTCTTCTGTAGAGGCTGTAAGGGAGTCATTGCCTAGAATACTCAAGAAGGAGCAATAAAACCTGGACCAAATTTCTTACTTCACAGGAAGTTGATTTGTGATATCTATTCACACAAAAGTCCTGACCCACCAATGCAAGACTACTGAAGGATCTTGCTGAGACCAGTGGAAGCAACTGTAAACCTACCAGATACCAAGAAGCAGGAAAATGGCAGGAAAGGGGATAAGGTGAGAGGGAGACACAACAAATGTCTACACAAGAGGAACGTGCAAACTAAAATTCTAGAGCACACAAAGATAATAAAATGAAGGGTAACCAAAATAATTTAAAATCATCCAATAAATGGCAAGATTTTAAGTAAATGCAAAATTTACTTAAATCAATTTTAAATAAATGCAAAAATAGAAAAGGCTTCTAGAAAAATTAAGTCTTCAAAAAATTTTAAAGGAATAACATCCCCCTGAAAAAAGCTAAAATAAAAACCATGCAACAAAACAAGATGCTATGTATTGAGGACAAGAGAGATTTTTTGAAAAAGCAGGAGGAAGTAAGAAAAGGAGAGAACTTGAATGAGAGGAGAAATAACACTTAGAAATCCTAGAACTTAAAATTTTAGTCATTATTATTAATAATTACATAAATCCTTAAAATTAATGGATTACATAAATCCTTTCTATACTGGAAGACACTATAGAAAAAAATGAACCAGCAGTTGTACAAAGATATGAAGAGCTTTTTTTTACAATTTAAATTCAATTTAGTTAACATATAGTGTATCATCAGTTTCAGGGATAGAATTTAGTGATTTCTTAGTTGCATACAACACTTAGTGTTCATGTTATCAAGTGCGCTCCTTAATACCCATCACTCATGGAGTCCATCCTCCCACCCACTCCCCTCCAGCAACTCTCAGTTTGTTTCCTACAGCTAAGAGTTTTACATTTTGCCTCCCTCTGTTTTTAATCTTATTTTATTTTTCCTTCTGTTCCCCTATGTTCATCTGTTTTGTTTCTTAAGTTTCACATGAGTGAAATCATATGGCATTTGTCTTTCTCTGATGGACTTATTTCGCTTAGCATAATACCCTCTAGTTCCATCCACATTATTGCAAATGGCAAGATTTCATTCCTTTTGATGGCTGAGTAATATTTCTGTGTGTGTGTGTGTGTGTGTGTGTGTGTGTGTGTGTGTAACTTCTTCTTTATCTATTCATCTGTTGATAGATATCTGGGCTCTCCATAATTTCGTTATTGTCAACACTGCTGCTATATAAACAAAGTGCATGTGCCCCTTTGAATCACTATTTTTGTATCCTTTGGATAAATACCTCCTAGTACAATTGCTAGGTCATAGGGTAGTTCTATTTTTAACTTTCTGAAGGACTTCCATACTGTTTTCCAGAGTGACTATACCAGCTCACATTCCCATCAACAATTTGAGATGGTTGTCCTTTCTCTGTACCCTTGCCAACATCCATTATTTCCTGAGTTGTTCATTTTAACCATTCTGACTAGTGTGAGATGGGATTTCATTGTGGTTTTGATTTGTATTTCCCTGATTCTGAGTGGTGTTGAGCATTTTTTCATGGGTTTGTGGACCATCTGTATGTCTTCTTTGGAGAAATGTCTGTTCGTGTCTTCTGCCCATTTCTTGACTGGATTTTTTGGTTTTGGGGGGTTGGGTTTGATAAGTTCTTTATAGATTTTGGATACTAGCCCTTCATCTCATATGCCATTTGTGACATTTCATTCCATTCCATAGGTTGCCTTTTAGTTTTGTTGATTGTTTCCCTGCTGTGCAAAAGCTTTTTTATCCTAATGAAGTCCCAACAGTTCATGTTTGCTTTTGTTTCCCTTGCCTTTGGAGACACGTCTAGCAAGAAGTTCCTGTGGCCAAGGTCAGAGAAGTTGCTGCCCATGTTCTCCTCTGGAATTGTGATGGATTCTTATAGAAGAGCTTTTTTAATATAAAAAGGATTAAAGAGTGCTGGAGAACAGACTGAAATGCTCCAATAGGAGATTAATTAGGGTTACAGACATGAAGAACAGTGAGAATGAGTAAGAAGAAGCAACAACTGAAAATACAATGTTGATAATTTTCTGAATTGCAGAAAAGTGTAATTCTTATGTATAATGTACACATTGACTCTTGAGTAGCACAGCATAAATAAAAGTAAATCCACACCTGAACACAGCTGGTATAAAGACAAACAAATAGAACAGTAAAACAGATAAAGAAGATCCTCAAATAGTTTCATTCCTACATGGGCATTTGGTATGTGCCCATAGGAAGTGGTACAAATCAGCCAATTATTTTCAGTCTTGATAGTTTAGCAACAATTCTGTGAAAAGAGGAACTCCCCTTCCATATTTAATACATGTGTATTCAGAGATTTTGGGAGATGAAAAGAAGTGAAAATAAATAGCACTCTCACTTTCTTACAGCCTCCCTGTAATACTCATTATAAGAGACTTTTAAATACTTTATGAAATTGCCATTCTAAAAGTCAAAAAATTTTCACATCAATAAAACCCTTTGATCTATCTGAGGAAATGTCTCCTATTTTTCTAAATAATGATTAAATAGAGGTTATGATGCCTGGACACTAAGAGACTAGCAGAAGAATATCTTAACTCTATGTAAAAAAGATAAAACCCAATCCATGTTTTGTTAAAGGTTATTATACTTTCTAAAAAAGAAAGATAATCTACATGGAGGAAATTTAAGTCCCAATTAAAATAATTAGAGCATCAAACTATTCCAACTAATGAATAATTTTTTCATTATACAACTACTCTAACTAATGAAGAATCAATCCTAAAAGCTAAAATAAATAATAAATTTCCTTAAATGGGACAAGAATTAAACTAACAGTAAGTATAGAAACTTCATTACTATACTAGATAAGAACAATATAAAAAAAAAGAAAATTATAGACCAATTATACTCATGAATAAAGATGTAAAAATCATTTTAAAATATAGCAAACAATTGAATTCAGGAATGTTTAAAAAAAAATCATGAACAAATAGAATTCACCCAAGGAATGCAAAGATGGTTTATCTTCAAGAAGCCTATTAAATTTAATACACCATATTAACAGAACAAAAAACAAGTAACATATATACCTCTCAATAGTTGCTCATATATAGCAATTCAATACCAAAATGTATTTGGTAAACATAATGCTCACTCTGTTAAGACAAAACAAAACAAGCAAACAAAACCATAGAAAAACAAGAATGGACTGGAACTTTACTACCTGATGTATTAGTCAGGGTACAGTCAGAAATATAGTCCTATTTAAGGAATTTAAAGAACTAGTTACAACGATGTGGGGAGAGGTGAAAGCCAAAAAGGTGACAGGAATTCATGAAGTGGAAAGTTATTACATCCCTAGAGGAGGAACAAAAGGAAGAAGTGGTGTGAGTCCAAGACCTAAGGCCAGCAAGCAACTGGATATACATGGAAACTATCTATATAAACTATATAAATCAACCCCCGCAAAACAAGGGACTGTCGAGAAGGAGGTGATAACATCGAGTAGATGTACCTCCGGTGCACCAAGAGATGGGGCAAAACTCCCTGACTTATCTCTTCCTTCAGCTCCAGTCTCCTGGCAGTACATTCTATTGGCCCCAAAGAGCCAATTTCTAGTTAGGAGTATCTGAGAGATATAGTTTACAGGAAAGCAACTGAGATCTGAAAACAAAGACACAAATGACCAACAAACCAGAAGTGTATCAACAACCCAAACTTTGAAGACCTTCCCTTAATGTCAGAAATAAGAAAATACTCATCAATACTTCTATTCAACATCCTATTGAAACACCTAGAAAAAGAATTGAGAAGGTAATAATAGGAAAGTAGTATACAAAACAGTTCTTATCTGCTGACAATATGATTGTCTATATAGAAAATCCAAGAGAGGGGTGCTTGGGTGGCTCAGTAGGTTAAGCATGATCCCAGGGCCTTGGGATTGAGCCCCACGTCGGACTCCTTGCTCAGTGGAGAGTCTGCTTCTCCCTCTGCCTCCCCCAGCTTGTGCTTGTACTCTCTTTCTCTCAAATAAATTTAAAAAAAAAAAAAAGAGAGAAGAAAATCTAAGAGAAGGAGTGGCTGGGTGGCTCCGTTACTTGAACTCGTTTTGTTATTAAGACAAAACAAAACAAGCAAACAAAACCATTAGAAAAATAAGAATGCGCTGGAACTTTACTAACTGATCTATTAGTCGGGGTACAGTCAGAAATACAGCAAGAAAATCTAAAAAATAAAACTAACAAAAACTGTGCAAAAATTGTACAAGACCTTTCTGATAAAGTTGGAAGATATTATTAAAGATCTGAATAAAAGAATAGCAATACTCTATTTATGGGTGCCAAGGCTTAAGACCTAAAAAGTGTTAAATGTTTCCAAACTAACATTTAAATGTAATTAATTCCAGTCTAAATCCCAACAGAGTTTTATTTAACAAGCTGATCCTGAAATCACATGAAAAATCAGAGGAGGAATAACAAAGAAAATTTTAAAGAATGAGGAGAAAAGGGCTAATATTAAGATATTTTTTTATTCTTATCCTTTAAGTTAGAAGAGCATTAACACAGGGAAAAGCTAATAGACCAGGAACAGAATATAATTGAGAAACAGATATAGAAATACATAAACTTGATATATGATAGAACTGGCATTGCAAATAATTCAATAAATGGGACTAAAACAATTGGCTATCCAAAGGGAAAAAAATGAAGCCATATGCCTACCTTACACCATATACAAAAATAAACCCCAAAGGATTAAAAACCAAAATATTAAAAACAAAATTTCTAAACATTTGAAAAAGACTATAGAATATTTATATTACCGTATTATAAGAAACTATTCCTTAAAAAACACATAAATTGCACAAATCAAGCTCATGGATATTCTAATGGTTTCAAATTCCACATGTAGTCCCTCTAGACCATTAAACTGCAACATATTTTATGTCATTCTGTGACATATGTCATATGTGACATATGTGACATTCTGTGACATGTATCTGTGCTAGAACCTGCAGAAAGCCAACAGTCTGCTCTTATAAAGACCTAAGTACTAGTTTGAGGTCATGCTGGGAAAACTGAGAGCCAATAACTTGCAGCCCCACTGTACTTTATGTCATAGCCTCCAGATGATTGCACTGCTCTCCGGCACCATTTACAGTCCAACTGTACAGCAGACCCATAAGAAAACACTGCAGATCTAAAAATACCCACACTGTTATGTGTTTTCTTAGAACACAGTCACCACACTTGAAGAGTCACCATATTGCAAAGAGAAGACTGCTTGGTTTGAGACAAGAGCTGGGTGTTCCCTATGGTAACAGGCTGTTACCAGATGGGAAGCCATCCTTGACTTCAGGAAAAATCTGTCAGGAGTTAGCAGAACCCTCACCACAGACTGGGATTAAAAGGCACAGCTCAAATCCCTTGTAACGGAAACAAGAAAAAGCCAGGACACAGGAGAAGAAAAAAACTGAACATTAGACAGTCTATAAGGCAGAGCAGGGGACCCAGGTTTCAAGGCACTCAGGCATCAATCAGTCATCTCACAGCCCTTGACAGAGGGCCCACTGTGTCAGGCTCTGTGCTGGGAGCTAGGCTCATTTCCATCTGGGCCTAAGAATTCCCATACTTGTATATGCACGTAATATTATTGAAAGTCTACAAGTTACTGGTAAGAGAGATTATAACTGGTGAATGAAAGGTAAGAATTGGGGACTAAAGAATTAAGTATTTTACCTTTGTAATTTTAGTATGACGAGTTTATTATGATAAGCTTATTTTAATAATCTATAATCATATCATTTCTTAAAAACAAAGTAACAGAATGACTATTCTACAACCAGCTTTACATATATGTAAACTGAGGCTCAGAGATATTAAGTGATTTATACAAATTCTTTTGTGCAAAAAGCACTAGTGCCAGTGACCGAATTTAGGTCTCCCATGTTTCAGTAAGTGCTTTTGTCCTATTTTATGCTATACTTTCTGATCAGGATATATACTTACACATACTTACTTAACTGGAGGTAGCCAGAATTCCAAGAAACTTAACTGTTTTAAGTTTTGAGAGTTAGTGGAAGAAACAACTTGGTTGATAAGTTTGATACACAGCTTTTAATGCATATTTTCATAATGCTCTCTTTGACAGCCAAAAATCTGCCTTATTATACTTTTATTATATAAAATACTGCTGTCTGAATTCTATAAATACTCCAAAATAACGGGAACAGCACGGAACTAATATTACAATAACATATTAAGATTTGATAGGCAGCTTTGATTTTATAAGAAAAACATAAGCAGCAACATCAAAGTCTAGTTCACTAAAAAATTTTTCCAAATTGCTTCAAAAATTATCTTTTAAAATGACAGAAACAAGCCTAACTTACCAAGTCTTGATTCCAGCTCGGATTCTGTACCATTTTTTTCCTGACTTATCCTTCCTGAGCCACATCAACCTTCAGTTTCCCACTGTACTTTCCACTCTACTACCTCCGCTGATTTCAGTCAATAACAATTGCATCCAAGAAACCCTACCCAAATTAGGTTCTTGGTAATAGCTATTGATTTGAGATTCTTATTTCTGCCTTAGCTTTACATCTTCTGTCTTAATTCATCTACTCTTTTTATCATCTACATCATCTTATTTCTTAATTAACAATTTTAGCCAGATAAGATTATAATTTTGATAATCTATATTTAACATCCACAAAAATACCATCATATTTTTCTTTTACTCAATATTGGTCAAACTAAATGGGGATATTAGAAATGACTAGAATGTATAAACTGTTTGCTCCAGGGCCAGGCAATCACAAAACTCCCAGCAGAGAGCAAGGGACGAACCAGGGGAACATGGCAGGAGGCAACAAGTGGGAAATCTAGAAAGGAGATAAATTTCAGTATTAGAGTTTTGGCAGCAGAAAATAGAATGAGCAGAAATCAAGAAAGATATGACATCAGAGAGATCCACCAGCTATTACACCAAAGATATGAGAGTACCATATAACAAATGATGATTGTCAATGCTGGCTGCCTACTGAATACCCGTTTGTATCACTTTCCTTACAAAAAGAAGCGAGGATGGGGGGAGAGAAGAGGAAAGTGAAGGGAGAGGAGGGGAAAGAAGAAGAGAGCGAGAAGGGAAAAAAAGAAGAAAAAAGAAAGGAAGGAAAGAAATTAGTATTATTTCAAGGTCAATGCATCCTGCTAAATGCTTTTAATGTCCAACCTACCTTCTAGCTAGGAATAGTGTGGCATCCTTCTATCAGTGGAAAATTTCATTAAAGGCTCTAACCCCACGATTTAATTTGGCCAATAAAATGATTCTTGACAATTCTAAACCTCAGTCTCAAGAGTCCTTGAAAATATTTGCTTGCTTACTCTTACACTTCTGTCCTACCTGTGATGGTTCACTAGTTCCAAAAAGAGGAAAATCAAGCCATGACGTAGAGCTGCCTCAGCTAAGGTGCTTCAAACAATCCCGGTCTCCTCAAGCCAGGAGCACAGCCTGCCCCTAACCTGCAAATGCATAAGTGAGCTCAGCAAAACTCAGCAGAATCACCCAAATGAGCCCAGCAGTCCTGATTTGTTAAATCCCACAGCATGATATATAAGTGTATATTATCATTGTTGTATGCTACTCAGGTTCTGGAGTTATTTGTTATGCACCAAAAACCAATACACTAACCAGGGAGACATATGTTGATATCTGAAGGCAGGGGAAGGAGAGGCACTGACAAAGCATTTGCTTTCCTAAAATAGCAATACTTCATTTACTTTTCTCTCTGCCTTAAGCTTAAAATGAATATATGAAAGTGTGATAACCATCTTGCAACCAAGTGTATAAACATAAACATGCAAAGGGGCTCAAACAAAAGGACAGAAAAGACCTAAATATCTAATGGTATTGTTAAGCAACATGTCAGTCCCATACTATCTCATTCTGGATTTCTTATTAGGTGAGACATGCAAGATATAATAAAAACTCCTAATTTTTAAACTGTTATATTCAGGATTTCTGTTATACATAGTCAAAGTTATTCTTTATACTAGAAGTGAAGAATGACCCGGTTTCTAGAATTGGACATATGGGAGAAACAAATGGTAAGAATCCAGCTAGTGGAAATAAAGACCACGTCAGGATAGAGTAAGAAGCAGGATTGACCTGACAACAGACCATTGCTGTCCTAGAATTCATCACTTCCAGTTCACAATAATGGGATTAGAGCCAGAGAAAGAAAGGGGTTGAGTGAAAATGTTTAGAATCCTGCAGAGATAGGGATCCAAACAAATAGTGGCAACAACATTTTGAGGTCTAATTGGACCTACTGGCCACATGTTTAAGTCCCTAGACTACTTGGGGGCATCAAACTTTTCCATTTTCTTTTTCAAAAACATTTCATTACTCTTTCTTTTCTAACTGTTTTCCTTTTCCTATTTTTTTGATATCTATACCCCTTTGAATTGGCATTCCTTTCATAACACACCTTTTGTAGCCATCACTACTGTTAATGTCCAACAAAAACATTCGTTTGTGCCTTGAAATATATACTTTATTCAGTGGGATTTAATTTTTTTAAGTAAAACCGTAATAGCACAACTCATTTCTATGGTAAGTTATAAAAAGGACATACTAACCTATGGTAACCAAAGAAAAGACACATTCTTTTAAAAACTAGCTAAAATTTCATATAATCTTTGTACAATTTATAGCACAAATGAATAATGAGTATCTTAAAAGCATCTTAGGAAATCATCAAAGTAGTATGAATGTATGAAAATACAAGTGAAATATGGAGAAATATCTGAGAAACGCCACAATATAAGGAAAGCCTTGCCTGTCTCCTTTGCAGATACACTTTCCTGGAACAGGCTTGCCTTGGGCTACTGGATATAGTTCTGACTTTTAAATGCAATACTAGTTTTTCAAAATGCCAGATGATTTAATAATTCCCTTCTAAACCTGGTTAATACACAAAAAACATGGAGCTGACCTCCATGTCTTTTTGCTGGTGATGGTCAGACCTACCATTTGGGATCTCATTAACACAAAAAATTATTTTTGTGTTATAAATAATAAAATTATTTTTGTGTTGAATATTTATCAAATATTCTCTATATGTTAGCATGTGAGCACTGATCAGTTAAAACAAGTTCTAGGGGAAAATAAAACTTGACAAAGTTCAGCTGAATTCTTACTGCCTTGGGACATTGGGGCCTTTGAGGATAGTAACATGATAAATATAGGACACCTTTAGTGGATATGGAATTGAATTTAATTTTTATACAGTTAAATGAATTTATCAGTTAGGATGCTTTGACTGCAGGCAAAGGAAATTAACTCTTGCTAACCTGAAGGGTGAAAAAAGAAATATACTGAAAGCCTATAGGGATAGTTCAAATTGAAGGAAAAGCTGAAGAACAAGGCTTCAGGAAAGGCAGGAACCTCAGAGGCTCCAGGGATCTCAGCAGTAGTAATTACTAGGCTGTTTCTTAAGAGTATAAGTACTAGGAATAAATCGGTCTCTACTGGTTTTTGTACAGGAAGAAAGCATCTGATCTCTAGAGGAAGACTAAAGCACTAGCTAAAGGGTGTGAGGGAGTTCCCCAAGGGAAATTTAATAATTGTTGTGAAAGGAACAGGTCATTCATGTTGGGGAAAGTCAAGAAATGTTCACCATAATGATGAAATTACAAAGTCCTAGGTTCCATTTCCCCACAAAGAATAAGGTACCAATAAGGGGAATTAAATATTACAAAGAGATTCAGGGTCGAAACAGAGCTTTGCTTGCTATTCAACAGGTTCATCTACCTTATTTCTCCTAATATAATATGCATAGGAAGTAAAATAGATAAGAGAATTTCCACTTTCTAAATTAGCATAAACCATCTCTAGAGAGCAAAGGGTAAAAAGTTAAGTTTCTGCAATTGTTCTTCCTTGAAAAGTAAAATACTACTTTTTTTTTTTAACTTTGTCCTTTGGACACAAATGGTCATATAACTTTCACACTGGAAATGGTTAGTATTATTATTATTATATCTATATCATAAGACTATTTCTAAGCCTTTATTTTTCATGACGGTAAGTTAAAATGCAAAGTGGTTTACATTTTTATAAAAGCAAAGTTATTTCATTTCATTAAACAAATGGGAGGGAACTAAATGCAAAGATTAACACAATCAAAATCAATTAATAATTGTTTAATATTCTTCTGTATCCAAATCAGTATTTTCATATAATAATAGAACACAAGTACAATCATGTATTAAATGGCAAGTCAATTAATCATGTTAAAAGTGCTGATTTAAATGCCAAAAGAATTAACATGACCTTTTATTTATAAAGAACTGTTGGCATTTCGAAAAGAAAAGATTTAGAAATACATTTTTGTGCATACTTGAAGACTCTCAGTAACCATTTGAGCTTATTTCTTTCAAAGACAGTCTTCTCCTCAAATGTTATATTATAAAAAGAGCTAAAAGTTTCTATGGAACAAGATTTAAGCATTCCTCTACGTGAGAGAATCATATTAACACTCAAAAGCTCTTTTGAAATATGTACCTATCTTCATATATATGAACTATATATGTCTCAACTACCGCAGAATTTGAAGTCCTGATACATACAAATTTTCAAGCCAGAGGGGGAGAATCCACCAGAAGCCTACGTTTCAAGAGACTGTGGAAGCTAACTCATCCTAAAGGCAGCAAAGTGAAGTAAAAATGAGCAGGACTATGACAGGCATGATTCTAAGTTGGCTCCTGAGGACAGCTGGCCCTAATCTTCACACCTATAAACAGGATGAGCTAGCACATCTGCTGTTGTGTTATCTTATGTGGCAAAGGGATTTGGCACAAGTAGCTGAAGCTACTAGCCAGTTGACTTCGAGTTAATCAAAGCTGAGGTGATCTACAAGGGCCCTATTCACTCCTCTAAACCTTTAAAGGTAGAGAAGTTTGCCTGGCAGTGGTAAAAGAGGAAGTCAGAGAGATTTAAAGCACAAGAAGGATTTTAAGCAATACTGCTAGCTGTGAAGATGGAAAGGACCATGTTGGAAGTCCAGAGAGAAGCCCCTGGAGGGAGAGTGGCCCCAAGCTGACAGCCACCAAGCCAAGATGGACCTCAGTGCTACAGTCACAAGCAACCAAGTTCTGCCAATAACCTGAATGATCTGGAAGCAGATTCCTCCTTCAGCTTCTGGGTAAGAGCCCAGTTTGGCTGACACTGTGTAAACAGCATAGCACTTACAGTCACAAGGTAAAAGGGAATCTCAAGAACAAAGATAAGCTTTTTTTTTTTTTTTTAAAGAAAATCAACTATTGAAGTTAGGCATCCAAAAAAAAAGTAGAAGAAATAGTATCTGATGCAGTAAAGTTAATAAACAAAAGAAAAAAAATTATATGAAGTGTAACATTCTGAAATGAATATAAGATGATATCATTTCCATGAGAAAATAATATTCATTATAAAAACATAATTATTCCAAAATAACATAAAAATATACATATTTAAATGATATTTCTATTTTGGGGATATATAATTATTTATGATAGAAAAAGCAAATAAGAAGTTATGCTAATAGGGATGCCTGGGTGGCTCAGTTGGTTAAGCAACTGCCTTTGGCTCGGGTCATGATCCCAGCATCTTGGGATCAAGTCCCGCATCGGGCTCCTTGCTCCGCAGGGAGCCTGCTCCTCTCTCTGCCTCTGCCTGCCTCTCTGCCTGCTTGTGTTCTCTCTCTGTTAAATGAATAAATAAAATCTTTAAAAAAAAAAGAAGTTATGCTAATAGAATTAATAATTGAGATGTTAGTAGACTAGAAAATAAAATCAAATAATTAAGTAAAAACTACAATATTCTACTAAAAAAAATCCAGTAAAAATCCTTTTCAAACTAGAAATATCAGTAGGTACATATTTTTTAGGTCATAAAAGCAATGATAAACCAATAGCAATGAATTCTCCTAATACGAGATAGTGTTCTCTAAACTAGACCTTTTCCCACCAAAGGAAATCAAAGTTACTTGCATAATGCCCAGTCTAAACCTGGGCAGAAAATACACTACTTAAGCCTGGGACATCCTGCTGTGCTAGAAAGAAAGGCAGCTATCAGGGATGATTCATGCCATTTTAAAAAGACACAAAGCCAATTTTGAATACCATTGGCTAAAGAATAGAAATCTGAATATCAAAGATGAATCATGAGGGGTGCTTGAGTGGCTAGGCCTTCAGCTCAGGTGGTTATCCCATGGTCTTGGGATCCAGTCCTGCTTGAGGCTCTGTGCTCAGCAGGGAGCCTGCTTCTACTCTCCCTCTCCCTGCTGCTCTGCCTACTTGTGCTCTCTCTTTGTCAAATAAATAAAATCTTAAAAAAAAAAAAAAGGAATCGTGACTACAATAGATAGAAACACATCAAATACATCAAAATAAAAATCCATGAGTTCATAATAAAATTCCAAAAATCTGTGCTTAACAACCTGTTTACTTTGTTAGGACATCATTTTTTAATTCTAAAAGCTGAAAAATAAACTGAAAAAATTTGCATTAAATTTGCATTTATCTTATCTTTTCTGAGCAAACTATTTCAGAGTAACTAAATAAGGGAAAGTCCTCCTTTGTAGAAAAATCAACATTTTTCTGCCCCTTATAATGGTTAATTCAACATTCATTAATGACTGCTAAAAATACTAGGTAAAAGGTTGATAAAGATCTTTATAATGGGTGGATCAGGCAGATAATTCCTGAACCCACTGATTGACCTTAACGTCACTAACAGAGAGCACATTATCTTTGCATTACCTATCTAATATGACTTATGTATTAATCTTGTCAAAAATTGAATCTAAATCTCACCAAGAAACTATATCAAAATGTTAGTTTATAGGAAATTCAGGTGAAAGAAAAACACATTAATACCACAAATATACAATCCACAAAACCCAAAATATAAGAAGTTCTTCAGGACAAGAAAATTCATTTCTTCTATTTTAAAAAATTGTATATTTAAAATAAAACAGTTATAGATAAAGAGCCTAAGATACTTCCAAAGGTGGCAGAGTAGAATACCAGGCTCCCCTTCTCCCATGGATACAACTCTGTGCCACTCACTGATGTAAATAATCCAGCACAACAAACAGCCCAGGGAGATACAACACAGACGTAGGAGTAGAAATGTGCCTGGGGCATACTGCTGGAGGTAGAGTTATTTACTAATCTCAGAGCATGTCCTGGAGGGACACAAAATGCTGGGGAACTTCTCCAGAAACAAAGGAATTGACAGACACCATTCCTCTCCCCCACTCCCCAGCTTTAGCGTGGCAACCTGCAGGACTCCTACCTACCTACCTAGCACTGCCCCCCTCCACCACCCTGAACCCACCCCCCCCCCAATCAACTGCTCTCTCACCCCCATCCAGGCTGTTTCCTCCAGTCCACTCCTCAGAGAGCCTACTGTTATGCCCAGATTTTGAGATCCCCAAATACCACCAGGGAGCCGAGTCCGATGCAAAAGCAAAAGAGCCCTTTATTCAAGCTAGCTTGAGCTCTCCCTCACACTCACGGACACAGCGGCGTGGTGTAGAGAAAGAGAGCG
>CM052799.1:96990707-97036053 GCA_028533885.1 Nasua narica
AAACCCAACCCATAGGCCCTCTGGGCTAATTAGCTCAAGGGAGGGCTGAGCCACACTCAGACCCTCCCAGAGGCAGGCCTGCAGGGGGGCCACACACAAGAAGGCGGGTGTAAGCAAAAGGAACCAGCCCTGCTCTGCTCCTTCACCTACCTCAGTCCAGGAGCTGCAGGGTCCCTCCCACAGAAGACCAGTAGCATGAAGAGCTTGCTAGTACTGCCAACCCACTGTACTGCCCCCTGCACTGTGCTTCCAGGTACCCACCCCTCCAGATGGCCTGCCTCAGTCCTGGCACTGTAGAGCATCTCTAGCATCGGACCAATGGCATGCAAAGCCTACTAGCACCCCTACCCCACCAAACAGCTCCACCACTATGCTTCGGCAAATCCAGCCTCTCCACTAGGCTCTGGCAGTGTGCAAGTAGCCCCATACAGTGGCCAGCACCACTCTAAAGAGACTCCTACCCCAGAGAGAAGGAAAGATAACCACACACACTGGTGAGGCAGAGGTCCTAGCAGTGGACTGGGACAGACACCTGGTCTGACTGCAGACTCCACCCACCCTGCTGAAAGCTTCTCAGCAGACAACACAGAAAAAGTGCCCTGCAGTTTGGCACTACTGCATCTCTGGCAAATAACTGGTCTGACTCAACTCAAAGCCAAGGCATCCCCAGACTGGCCCAATAACACTATGGGGACTTAACCCTGTCCACACCAGGCAAAGAGCTACTGCAGATGATTGGACTAAAGGAAAATGCAGCTTAGCCACAACAGCAGGGCACATACATATCACACATAGAAGACATTCCTGAAGTGCCAGATTCTAGGGAACAGGGATACTGCACAACAGGATAGTACTGGATCTCTTTTTTTTATAAGGTCATTACTTTCAAACGCAGGAGACATAGCTGTCTTTCCCAACACACAGGTATAGACACAGAGAGACAAAATGAAAACACAGAGGACTTTCTTTCTCAAAAGAAAGAAGACAAAATCACAGGAAGATCCCTAAGTGAAATAGAGATAAATAATATACCTGATAGAGAATTTGAAGTAATGATCATAATTATACTCAGTAGACTTGAGAAAAGAGTGAAGGACATCTGTGAGACCCTAACCAATGAAATAAAAGAGAACAAATCAGAGATAAAGAAAGCAATAAATGAAATTAAAATACAATAGATGGAATAAATAACAGACCAGATGAAGCAGAAAAATCAATCAGCTACCTGGAGAACAGAGTACTGGAAAAGTAATCAAGCTGAGCTGGCAAGAGGGAAAAAATAGATATATGCAAAATGAGAATAGACTTAGGGAACTCAGCAACACCATCAAGCACAATAACATTTGCATTATAGGTATCTCAGAAGAAGAACAGAAAGAAAAGTTGGAAGAAAACTTATCTGAAGCAATAATAGCTGAAAACTTCCCAAATCTGGGGAAGAAAACAGGAATCCATAATTCAGGAAGCACAAAAAGCCCCCCAAAAAATCAATACCAGGAAGTCCACACCAAGACACATAGTAACTAAGATGTAAAAACTAGAAAAAAAAAAAAAGATGTAAAAACTAGTGATGGAGAATTTTTTTTTTAATTTTTTTATTAACATATAATGTATTATTTACCCCAGGGTACATGTCTGTGAATCATCAGACTTACACATTTCACAGCATTTGCCATAGCACATACCCTCCCCAATGTCCATATTCCAATCCCCCCCCACCTCTCAGCAACCTTTAGTTTGTTTCGTGAGTTTAGGAGTGAAGAGAGAATTTTAAAAGCAGTACAAGAAAAGAAAGCAGTTACATACAAGGGAAACCCCATTAGGCCATGAGCTGACTTTTCAGCAGAAATGTTGCAGACCAGAAGAGAGTACCATAATATATTCAAAGTGCTGAAAGGAAAAAAATCTGCAACCAAGAATACTCTATCCAGCAAGGCTATCATTAAGAATAGAAAGAGAGGGCGCCTGGGTGGCTCAGTTGGTTAAGCGACTGCCTTTGGCTCAGGTCATGATCCCAGAGTCCTCGGATCGAGTCCCACATCAGGCTCCCGGCTCCCCGGGGAGTCTGCTTCTCCCTCTGACCTTCTCCCCCTCTCATGCTCTCTCTCACTGTCTCTATCTCAAATAAATAAAATCTTAAAAAAAAAAAAAGAATAGAAAGAGAGAGTTTCCCATGCAAAAAAAAAAAAATGAAAGGAATTCATGACCACTAAACCAGTCCTATAAGAAATGTTAAAATGGAATTTTTGAATGGAAAGAAAAGACCATAAGCAGAAGTAAGGAAAGTAGGAAGCCAAAAGCAGTAAAAATAAGTATTTCTATAAAAATCAATCAAGAGATTCACAAAATAAAAAGATGTAAAATCTGACACTATATCCCTAAAACATTAGGGGAAAAGGAGTAAAAAATGGGCTCAAAATTAAGTAACCATCAACTTAACATAGACTGCTCTATACAGAATATATTATACATAAACCAAATGGTAGCCACAAATCAAAAACCAGTAATAGATATGAAAAAACAAACAGAAAAAGTCCAAGTATATCACTAAAGAAAGCCAATTCATGGTGAGAGAAAAGAACAAGAAAAGAAAGGAATGGAAGAAGGCTACAAAAACAACCATTAAGTAACAAAATGGCAATATAGAATTATCAATAATTACTTTGAATGTAAATGGACTAAATGCTCCAATCAAAAGACACAGGTTGATGGAATGGATTAAAAAAAATAAGACCCATCTATATGCTGCCTACAAGAGACTCATTTTAGACCTAATGTCATGCAGATTTTAAGTGAAGGGATGAAGAAGCATTTATCATCTAAATGGGTGTGAAAAGGAAGTTGAGATCAGAGAAAATAGACTTTGAAACAAAGACTGTAATAAGAGACAAAGAATGATACTATGTAACAATTAAGGGGACAATCCAACAAGAGGATATAACAATTATAAATATTTATGCACCCAACATGAGAGACCCAAATACTTAAAACAGTTAATAATAAACACAAGGGAAATCACCGATAGTAATATAATAGTAGGGGACTTTTAACATGCCACTTGCATCAAAGGACAGATCATCCAGATAGAAAATCAACAAAGGAAACAGTGGCTTTGAATAACAAACTGAACCAGATGAATTAGCAGACATATTTGGAACATTTCATCCTATCTTTTCAAGTTCACACAGAATATTCTCTAAAACAAATCATACATTGGGTCACAAAACAAGTCTCAACAAATTTTAAAAAATCAAAGTCATATCATGCATCTTTTCTAACCATAACACTATGAAACTAGAAATCAACCACAAGAAAAAATTTGGAAAGACCACAAAAACATGGAGGTTAAGTAATATGCTACTAAACCATGAATGGGTCAACCAAGAAATGAAAGGAAATCAAAGATTACATGGAAACAAATGAAAACACAACAGTCCAAAATCTTTGGGATGCAGAAAAAATGGTTCTAAAAAGGTAATCTATAGTAATAAAAGTCTACCCCAAGAAGCAAGAAATATCTCAAATAAACAAATACCTAAAAGGTTAGAAAAAGAACAAAACAGCAAAAGGAAGAAAATTATAAGGATTAGAGCAGAAATAAATGATATTGATACTAAAAAAAATATATAATACAGATCAAAGAAACTAGAAACTGGTTCTTCGAAAACATCAACAAAATTGATAAGCCTCTAGCAAGACTCATCAAAAAAAAAAAAAAGAAAAAAAACAGTGAGAGAGAGACCCAAATACACAAAATCACTAATGCAAAAGGAAAAATACAACCGACACCACAGAAATACAAGCAATTGCAACAGTATTATGAAAACCTACATGCCAATAAATTCGACAACCTGGAAAAAATAGATACAATTCCTAGAAACGTATAACCTATCAAAACTAAATCAGGAAGAAACAGAAAATTTGAACAGATCAATTACCAGCAATGAAACTGAATCAGTAATCAAAAAAAATTTGAACAAACCAAAGTCCAGGATCAGGGTGCCTGGTGGCTCAGTGGGTTAAGAATCTGCCTTTGGCTCCAGTCATCTCAGTCCATCTCAGGTCCTGGGATCAAGTCCCACACTGGGATCTCTGCTCAGCAGGGAGTCTGCTTCTCCCTCAGCCCTCCCCCCTGCTTGTGCTCTCTCCCTCTCTCTCAAATAAATAAATAAAATCTTTTTTAAAAAATAAATTAAATTAAATGGTAGTATAGACTACACAAAGCAATCTACACATTTAATGTGATCCCTATCAAATTACCAACATTCTTCACAGAATTAGAATAAACAATCCTAAAATTTTTATTGAAAAAAAAAAGACCTTGTATATCCAAAATAATCTTGGAAAAGAAAAGTAAAACCAGAGTTACTACAATTCCAAACTTCAAGTTATATCAATTAAAACAGTATATAGTACTGGCATAAGAATACATAGATCAATAGAACAGAACAGAAAACCCAGAAATAAACCTACAATTATATGGTTGATTAATTTTTTACAAAACAGAAAAGAATATACAATGGAAAAAAGAGAGTCTCCTCAAAAGTATTGGGAAAATTGGACAGCAACATGCAAAAGAATGAAACTGGACCATTTTCTTTTACCACATACAAAAATAAACTCAAAATGGGTTAAAGACCTAAATGTGAGACTTGAAACCATAAACATTCCTGAAGAGAGGACAGGCAATAATCTCTCTGACATCAGCAACAGTAACATTTTTCTAGATATGTCTTCAGAGGCAAAGGAAATAAAAGCAAAAATAAACCAAAGGAAATAAAAGTAAAAATAAATAAGCCTGAATCAAAGATAAAAAGTTTCTGCACAGCAAAGTAAACAATCGACAAAACTAAAAGGCAACCTATTGAATGGGAGAAGATATTTGCAAATGACATATCCAATAAAGGGTTATTACCCAAAATATATAAAGAACTGATATAACTTAACACCCAAAAAACAAGTAATCCAATTAAAAATGGGGCAAAGACATGAACAGACATTTCCCCAGGGAAGACATACAGATGGCCAGCAGACAGATGAAGAGATGTTCAACATAGCTCATCATTAGGGAGATGCAGGTCAAAACCACAATGAGCTATCACTTCATACTGTCAGAATAGCTAAAATCAAAAACATAGGAAACAAGTGTTGGTGAGGATGTGAAGAAAAGAGAACCCTTTTGCACTGTTGGTGGGAATGCAAATTATATAAGTCACCATAGAAGGAAATTCATCGAAAAATTAAAAATGGAACTATCCTGCAATCTAGTAATCACACTACTGGGTATTAACCCAAAGAATAAAAAAACATTAATTTGAAAGGGTATATGTACCCCTATGTTTATTGCAGCATTATTTACAATAGCCAAATTATGGAGGCAGTCCAAATGTCCACTGATAGATGGATGTATAAAGATGATGTGGTATGTGTGTATGCATACATATGTATATATATGTGCATATAAATGCATATATTTATGCCATGTACATGATGATGTAAATATAATATATATAATATTTATAATAGAACATTATTCAGTCATAAGAAAGAATGAAATTTTTCCATTTGCAAGAACATGGATGGAGCTAGAGAGTACAATGTAAAGTAAAATAAGTCAGACAGAGAAAGACAAATACCATATGATTCCACTCATGAGGAACTGAAGAAACAAAACAAATAAGAAAAAAAGAGACAGAGACAGGGCTCTTATCTACAGAAAACAAACTGATGGGGGAGGTAGGTGGAGGGATGAATGAAATATGTGAAGGGAAGTAAGACTACACTTATCATCATAAGCACTGAGTAATATATAGAATTGTTGTATCACTGGTTTATACACCTGAAACTAATATAACACTATAAGTTAACTATACTGGAATTAAAATTAAACAATTAATAAATTTTTTTAAAAATAGAGATTTAAAAGACAAATTAACCAAATGCTATATGTAGATTCATTTGAATAAATCAATTGATATAGATACTCAGAGAAGACTGTTCATGAACTAGGTGTTTGGTATTAAGGAATTATTGGTAATTCTCTTAAAGAGTAATAATGGTACTGTAGTTAAATGGAAAGAAAAGTCCTAATCTATTAGAAATATTTAAGTACTTACTGGAACAGCTGGGTGACTCAGTCATCTAACTCATGATCTCAGGGTCATGAGATCAAGCCCCAAGTTGGGTTCCATACTGGGCATAGAACCTGCTTAAGATTCCCTCTCTCGGGGCGCCTGGGTGGCTCAGTTGGTTAAGTGGCTGCCTTTGGCTCGGGTTGTGATCTCAGAGTCCTGGGATCCAGACACTCATCGGGCTCCTTGCTCTGCTAGGAGCCTGCTTCTCCCTCTCCCTTTACCCGCCACTCGCCCTGCTTGTGCTTATTCTCCCTCTCTCTCTGTCAAATAAATAAATACAATCTTAAAAAAAAAAAAGATTCCCTCTATCCCTCCCCTGCTGCCTCCTCCCTAAGCTTGTGCTCTCTCTCTCTCTAAAAATAAAAAAAGAAAAGAAATATTTAAGTACTTACTAATAAAATATGTCTTGAATTTGCTTAAAATACTTCAGAAAAAACACATATTTTATACATATATATTATAAAAACATAAATGCATACATATGGAATATTTAAAGGAATAGATCAAACAGTGGATATTATTGAGATTAATGATGGATATGTAAGGCTTCACTATACACATGCAAAAACACACCTTCACATGCAAAAACATACATACACACACATACACACACAATTTTAGTATTTTATTTAGAATGCATCACAAGGGGCACCTGGGTGGCTCAGTGGGTTAAAGCCTCTGCCTTCAGCTCAGGTCATGATCTCAGGGTCCTGCGATCAAGTCCCGCAATGGGCTCTCTGTCCAGCAGGGAGCCTACTTCCCCCTCTCTCTCTCTCTGCCTGCCTCTCTGCCTACTTGTGAACTCTCTCCTATCTGTCAAATAAATAAATAAAATCTAAAAAAAAAAATAACATAAAAATAAAAAATAAATAGAATGCATCACGAAAGGGTCACAAAAAAAAAAGATTAAAGTTCAAAAATCTCACTGGAAATGCAAATGGGAGGACCAAGAGGAAAAATGTTTGCAATTTTTGTGTTAATTCAGAATTTTAAAAAGGCAGGAATTTTTAATGTGCATAGTAGAATAAATGAAAAAGATCTTTCTCTAGACACATAAACATGACATTTCAGGGCATCAAAAAAAGTCTGAAAAACCTTCAGAGAGGAAAAAGGATACCTTATTAAGGAGTAAGAACTAGAATGACCCATAACTTCTCATTGGTAAAAATGAATACACAGCAATGTAAAAATAGCTCCAATAATTTACAAGAGAAATGCTTTATTTCAATTTTATTGAGATATAATTGTCAAATATAGTTTTAAGATATTTAAGGTATACAAAATGATTTGATAATCATATATATTGTGAAATGATTCCTCCATCTACTTATTAACACCTCTATAATCTCACATATTTACCCTACCCCCCTTGTTTGTGTATGAGAACTTTTAAGTTCTAATCTCTTAGCAAATTTCAACTATAGAATACAGTATTATCAACTACAGTCACCATGTTATACATTTAGGTCTTCATCCTTATTCACCTTATAACTGAAACCGTGTACCCTTTTACCAAAATCTCCTTAAAAAGAGAGATTTAAAAAAAGAGAGAGAAATAATTTTGAGACTAGAATTTCATATCATTTACATGAAAAGGCAAAATAAAGATAGTTCCAGGGGCACCTGGGTGGCTCAGTGGGTTAAACCTCTGCCTTCATCTCAGGTCATGATCACAGGGTCCTAGGATCAAGCACCGCATCGGGCTCCCTGCTCAGCGAGAAGACTGCTTCTCCCTCTCCTACTCCCCCTGCTTGTGTTCCCTCTATCACTGTATCTCTCTCTGTCAAATAAATAAAATCTTAAAAAAAAAAAGATAGTTTCGTCTATTAAAATGTAATTCTCAAAAACCTTAAAAGATTAGGGAATTTAAGAAAAAATCTATAATGAAACAAAAGCAGAAATAGTAATTGTTATGTAATGTTTATTATGGGTAATATTAATAAAAATATGTAACTAAAATCCCTGATGATCTCCATTTAGACAAAAAGGGGAACAAATTTGGATGCTATGGATAGGATTAACCCAAAAATATTTTTAAAACTCTGTTTACATAAGTGTTAAAATTCTAAGATTAAAAATATAAGTACTGAATTAAAAAAGATATGCAATATCAAGTGTTGACAAGGAGGTGGAACAATTAGAACATACACTTTGGTGGGAGTTCGAATTAGTACAGTCACTTTGGGAAACTGGCTGTGTCTACCAAAGTTGAGTATACATTTCATTTATAGAAATACAACTAACAGAAATGAGCAATTATGTAAATCAAAAGATTTGCCCTAAAATATTCATGGCTGCACTGCATATAATTACCGAACACTGCAAACTACCCAGATGTCTATTAACAGTAGAATAGAAAAATACATTTTGGTATAATGATACAATGAAGTACTATACAATAAAGTACAAACTAAGACAATAAATAGTAAATAAATAATATGGATGAATCTCACAAACATTAATGTTAGCAAAAGAAAAAAGATAGTGCATGAAACCATTTATACAGAGTGCAAAAAGAGACAAAACTATATGTTAGAAGTCAATATAGTAGTTATTCTTGGGAAGGGGATTGGAAATGCAAGACAAGCTCAGGGAACCTCTGGGATGCTGGCTATGTTTCAGTCTTGCCCTGCCTGTGAAAAACGAAGTTGGAGAACTCTTAAAACTCAACAATAAGAAAACAAACAATCCGATTGAAAAGTTGGCCAGATACCTTAAGACAGCTCACACCAATAGCAGATAATCATTTGAAACAATGCTCTACATAATATGACATTAGTGAACTGCAAATCGAAACAGTGAGACACCACAGCACCCCTAATAGAATGGCCAAAACCAGGACAATGCACCACAGCCACTTTGAAGGCTAGTTGGGAGGTTGGCTTCTTACAAAACTAAACACATTCTTAAATAGGATTAAGCAATCATATGTCTTGGTATTTACCCAAAGAAGCTGAAAACTGGGGCACCTGAGTGGCTCAGTCTGTTAAGTGTCTGAAGTCAGCTCAGGTCATGATTTTAGGATCTTCAAATCGAGTCCCACATCGGGCTCTGTGCTCAGTGTGGAACCCACTTGTCCCTCTGCTCCTCCCCTAACTCGCCCACACACACACACACTCTCTCTCTCAAATAAATAAATAAAATCTTTTTTAAAAAAGTTGAAAACAGACTGCACTGGTCTGCATATCAAAAACCAGCACGTGCATGTTTATAGCAGCTTTATTCATAATTGGCAAAACTTGAAAGCAATCAAGATATCCTTCAGTAAGTGAATGGATACATAAGCTGTGCTATATTCAGATAATAGAATTTTCAGTGCTAAAAATAAATGAACTATCAAGCCATGAAAAGACACAGAGGAAACTCAACTGCAAATTCTATGTAAAAGAAGTCAATTTGAAAAGGCTACATACTGGGCACCTGGGTGGCTCAGTTGGTTAAGCAACTGCCTTCGGCTCAGGTCATGATCCCAGAGTCCTGGGATCGAGTCCCACATTGGGCTCCCAGCTCCACAGGGAGTTTGCTTCTCCCTCTGACCTTCTCCCCTCTCTCACTGTCTCTATTTCAAATAAATAAAAGCTTAAAAAAAAAAAAAGAAAAGGCTATATACTATATGATTCCAATTATATGACATTCTGAGAAATGCAAAACTGGAAACCATAAAAAGATCAGTGGTTGCTGAGAGATGGGGGGTGCAAATAGGCAGAGCACAGGAGTTTGAGGGAGTAAGAATACTCTGTATGATATTATGATGGATATATGTCATTACACTTTCGTCCAAACCCATACAATGCAAAACACTAAGAGTGAAGCCTAAAGTAAAATATGAACTTCAAGTGATTATGATGTGTTAGTGTAGATTCATCTTTGACAATAAATGTCCCATTCTGGTAAGTGATGTAAATAATGGAGAAGGCCATGTGTGAGATGGGAACCACATGGAAAATCTCTATACCATCTACTCAACTTTGTTAAACCTAAAACTACTCTAAAAAAATATTATCTTTCAAGAAAATCACAAAGTTGTATGTTTAGGACCTCTTGCCTTAAAATCAATAAAATTTTCAGAGCGCCTGGGTGGCTCAGTCAGTTAAGTATCTGCCCTCAGCTTAGGTCATGATCCCAGGGTCCTAGGATCCAGCCCCATGTCAGGCTCCCTGCTCAGCCGGGAGCATTCTTCTCCCTGCTCATGCTCTCTCTCTCTCTCTCTTTCTGGCTCTCTCAAATAAATAAAATCTTTTAAAAACTCAATAAAATCTTTGAAAATTTAGGAATAATTAGGGAGCCTTTAAAAAATAAAACTTATTTTTAAAAAACACAGAACTTCTAAACTATGGATGGCAGTGAAAATAGAATAATTGATCAACCCAAAAATAGGCAGAAAAGAAATAAAGGAATAAAAATAAATAGTAATAAAAAGGAATAAAAACCATGGTAAATAGAGTACAAAACGATGTGGGAAAAATAAGTCCAAACTTAACAGTAATATAAAAAAAAATGTGAGTAGTTTAAATTTACATCTAAAAAAAGAAATTCTAGGATATAATTGTTTTATTTGTTTTATTTTTTTAAAGATTTTATTTATTTGTCAGAAAGAGAGAGCCCAAGCAGGGGGAGTGGCAGGTAGAGCAAGCTGAGGGAGAAGCAGGCTCCCCACCGAGGAAGGAGCCCAACTTGGGACTCAATCCCTGGACCCTGGGATCATGACTTGAGCTGAAGGCAGCCGCTTCACCAACTGAGCCACCCAGCTATCCCTATAAGTCAGTTTTAAATCTACTGTATAAGATTTATAAAAGACCCATTTAAGCAAAAATACACAAAAGATTTGAGATAGTAGGTTAAAAAAAAGTCTGTAAGAGGTAAACATTAATGAAAGAGATCTGGTATAATAATATTTAGTAGCAAAAGAGATTGTAAGGCATTAAATAGGACATAGATATTTCAGGCTTTTTAAAGGAAATAATTCACCAAGAAGCAAAAACCGTAAAGTATATCTTCAAAATATAAAAATCAATAGAGAAAATGGTAAGACCATAATCATATAAGGAAACCTTAATGTGGGCTCTCTCAAATAGAAAATATGCATTCTGTTCAAAAATAAATGAAACACTTATGAAATGTAATTATACGCTACATAATTTTATTTCAAATTCTGTAAAATGAAATTTAAAAACCCTTTACTAAAGATAAGAAGACAAATTATCAAATAATTATAGGTAACTATATCAATCATGAGTGAAAAATTTATTACCATAATAATTACATGTTTTTTTCTACTATAACTACAATCTGGCTTATTAAAGAATAAAATTATATGGGGCCATGATAAAGCTCTAGTTATTGTTGCTCAAGGCAGTCTGTGTGAAAAAACA
Organism: Nasua narica; assembly: GCA_028533885.1. Taxonomy (NCBI): domain Eukaryota; kingdom Metazoa; phylum Chordata; class Mammalia; order Carnivora; family Procyonidae; genus Nasua; species Nasua narica. The sequence continues at coordinate 97,002,214 of CM052799.1, forward strand.
AATAATGTTGAATGAATAGAAAAATGACCTAAGTCTTATAAGTTTTCTTAATAAGTAGTCTTGTGATAGAATCTTGGACTGCACTGGTCTGCATATCAATCTCTAAAGTCAAATACTTTTAACATGAGAACTCTGGGGGCTCCTGGGTAGCTCAGTGAGTTAAGCCTTTGCCTTCGGCTCAGGTCATGATCTCAGGGTCCTGGGATCGAGCCCCGCATTGGGCTCTCTGCTCAGCAGGGAGTCTGCTTCCCCCTCTCTCTCTGCCTGTCTCTCTGCCTACTTGTGATCTCTCTCTCTGTCAAATAAATAAATAAAATCTAAAAACAAAAAACAAAACAAACAAAAAAAAAACATGGGGACTCTGGGTCCGAAGAGAGGAATCTCCATATTACATTTTGAAGGTTATTTAGGGAGAATACATACCAATATCAGCTAATTTACAGTCTTGTTGCATCTAACTGTCCAGGCAGCAAATGTGTTCAGCTTTTAGTACCACGACCAATATTGACTCTTCACTTTCCTTATGTGTATAGTATATTAGTACAATAAAGGCCCTTATAACTGGGAACAATATAAGCAACAGAGTGCCTTGAGGCTAATTCTATACTGGCAGAATAGCACTACAATTATCTTGCTTTGCCAAGAAACATTGCCTCACATTAAATGGGAACTGAGTCTAAGTTTAGGTTCCTTTTTGAGGCAAGAAGAAGAATCTTATAAGAAATTTCCCTGAAAAAAAAAAGAGTTGCTCAGTTGTAAATGGAACCTTTGTTTAAGATAATAAACCAGTTATTCATTTTCACTGAACATGTTTTCAATCAGAGAGAAAATCTAGAACTGTATGTTCTAATACCAATTTATAAATTTTCTATGAGACATTCATCTTTTGTCTAGTCTTCATCTTTTTCTCCAAAGAATATATTTGATTCACAATTTGTCAGTGAATTTTAATGGTCAATTGAATATTAATCACTGAATTTTTCACCCCTACCGTAAAATTCTGTGTGTGTGTGTGTGTGTGTGTGTGTGTGTACATGTGTGCGTGTAGCACACATACAGGTAATGGTATACTGGTTTATGCTTAAGAACTGGCCTATCTGGGTGGGGGGGAGAAAAAGAAGTCTCGGTTTGTAATGTTTGCTGGTTTCCATGATATATATACTCCCTCCGTGATCAATGTCAAGCTACACAGATTCCTGAAAATGTAACAATAGGCTCTCACAAGAGAGCAAGCCATTTCCAGCACACTAGGGGGGCGGAAATGCTTTTGAACCATCAAAACAATGGGTGACAGTATCCGTATCTTGCTATTCAGAGTATGTAGTTTAGGGTATATGACTTTTGGTAAATATTATCTTTGATACTTTCCTCAATTATATTTTTACTTATGCAAAAATTCTGCAGAACAAATATCATCCTTTTAAACTATCAGAGAGATGGCTGAATATAATAGCACAAGAAAAAAATTAACTCATAGTAGTAGGTAACCCTGCAGAATAAAAGTAGATTTTAAAGAAATATTTTAAAGGCTCTTTAAAGCACAGCCCAAAGACAATAAATAGGTCTTTGTACTGATTTGCTTCATTTTTTAAAATGTGAGATAGATAATAACCATTACCTTCCTGCTCTCTTCAGCCCTGAGAAGAGATTTTTAAGCTTTATTTCAGAAATGCAACATTAAAGTCATGCTGAGAGCTTTTTCTTTTAAAGCAGACAACAGCTTTTATAGATGTGAGAAGTAATTCAGCTGCACTCCCGGCCTAGGTGACTCTGTAAAGCTTTGTATGATTTTCACATAGTAGAAATGATCTTACTGACATTTTCTCCCAACCTTGAAATGGGCTCCCTTTAATTGGAAAACTAGAGAGCATGAAGCCTCATTTTTTCCTTAAATTACTGTATCACCTAATTGTTATTCAAATTTTTGAAATAAGACATCACTTTCCAAACATTAGTAAATTTTGCTCTATTTAATTTTATGTATTATACCAAAATACACATACACACACACACATTTTAGAATTCTTTCTATTCACATGAACTCTCCAAAGAAATTGCAGTACTTAAACAATTTTAAGAATGAAAGGAATTCACATAATGCCTCAAACATTAATCAGCACTGCCAGTTCAACTGACACAGCCATGGAAATTCAGTCATTAGGACAATATTCCCCTTAGGAAAAGAACAAAACAAGCTAAGGGGTAATGACCACGGTAAATGATAACTAACACTAAACACTTTTACGTGTTAATTCACTTAACGGTCTTTAGATTATATTTTATGAAGTTAATTAATTAAGGTTATGTTTCACCAGTAAAAATATTCCACAGTATTGGCAATATTAACTATCCAAATGAAATAAAACAGCTTATAGGTAACGGGTATCAAGCTTTTGCTACCAATTGGCCCTTTTATTCAATTTGTCATCATGTTCTAACACCTTTCATGTCAATGTATAAAAAGAGTTATTTTCATAAAACTGATTTTTTCAAATACCCACAACCATAATTTCGAGTAATTAATACTAGAGAATCTATTTTGTACTTTTAATCAATTCATCAAATGTTTGTAAGGTCCTACCATGTGTCAAATGCTATGCTAAGTCTGGGAGAAATCTTAGGCTATAGCCTCAAAAATACTTGGGTTAGGAGTCATGAGACATTGTTTATATCCCTTTTTGTAATGTATGACCTGAAAGAGAGCTTTTGGTTTGTTAAGCACCAAACAGTAATTCCAAAGCACAATTCTGTGTTCCCTTAGTAGTAAAATAGATGAGTCAATTACTCAATTATCAAGTACTTGATATATTAACTATAAATATGTAAATATGTACAATGAAGTTGCAAATGAACCATAAGGAATTTGACCAAAGGGCTCTGATTTGTTTAAATATATTTAACTTAATATCAATGACATCATTAATATCATTAAAATATCAGTTTCAAAACAAATGATCAGCATTTTTTCTTATTTCTGAGCCTAATCATTTTTAGTATATTTTATTTCTATCATAGTCAAAATGTTATCCATAAATAAATAACAAAAGAAGCAATATTTAAGAATGTACATAGCAAGATGATTTACATGAGCTGTTTTCACACTAGGATATAGTAGCTCTGAGGCAATACCTTCGTATGAAGTATTAGAACAAAAAATAGTTGTACAGAAATCCATTTAAAATGGGTCTCCAACACCAAAAAAATGAATAATCTGATTAAAAATGGGCAAAGGACCTGAATACACATTTTTCCAAAGATATACAGATGGCCAATAGACACAAGAAAAAAATGTTTAACATCACTAGTCATCAGGGAAATGCAAATCAAAACCATATTAAGTTATTACCATACACCTGTTAGAATGGCTAAAATCAAAGACAAGAAATAACAAGTGTTGGCAAGGATGTGGAGAAAAACGAACCCTCATGCACTGCTGGAGGGATTGTAAATTAGTACAGCCACTGTGGAAAACACTATGAAGTTTCCTCAAAAAGTTAAAAAGAGAAATATCATATGATCCAATAATTCCACTACTGGGTATTTTACCCACCTGCCCCCCAAAAGAAACACTAATTTGAAAAGATAAAAGCACCCCTATGTTTACTGCAGCATTATTTACAATTTCAAGATTTGGAAACATCCCAAGTGTCCACTGATAGATGATTGGATAAAGAAGATGTTACATACACACACACACACACAAACACACACACACAATAATACTCAGTCATAAAAAAGGATAAGATCTTGCCATTTGCTATAACATGGATGGACCTACAGGGTATTATGCTAAATGCAATAAGTCATACAGAGAAGGACCAACACCATATGATTTCAGTCATATGTGGAATCTAAAAAGCAAAACAAATTAATAAACAAACGAAAAGTAGAATCAGACCTATTAATACAGAGAACAAACTAAAGGCTGCCAGAGAGAAGAGGGGTGGGGAGGATGGACAAAATTGGTAAAGGGGAGTGGGAGATAGAGACTTCAAGTTAGGGAATCAATAAGTGACAAATAAAAAGTACAATGTAGGGACTACAGTCAATGGTATTATTATAGCATTGTTGGTGACAGATGATGGCTACACTTGTGGGCATAGCATAACATACAGAGCTGTTAAATCACTATGTTGTACACCTGATACTAATATAACATTGTATGTCAACTATACTCAAAAAATTTAAATTAAATGGTTTTCTTTCATCATTGTCCCCTTCTGCTTCACAATAACATTGCCTGAGGGATGTAATAACCTAAGGAGCACCAAAGACACTATTTGAAATACTAGTGTAGGTGTTGAGAAAGCTAAGAACTGGATATAAAATCTTTTTTTTTTTTTTTTTGCAATCAATGAGTATTTAATTCTTTGCCTTGAAAAAATTTAAGAAACTAAATCAACTGCCAAATGATAAATTATTAAAAATATTTTTGACAAGAAATATTATTAGTCAGGGCCCTCCAGAGAAATAGAATGGAATCAAACTGACTGACACTGCCATAACAAAACTTTCATTCCTATCTATCTAAATAGATATAATCTTTCCATCTGTAAATATAAAATTAGAACAGAATTAATACTCAATCCTGTCTCATTCTAGCAGTAAGTAATATCCATCCATAGCTACATAAGGTCATTTGTAAAAAATTCCATCTATCTCCCTAAGAAATGTATTTCTTTAATAATTATTTATCAAAATTTATATTTGTGTTTAGTTTGATTATATAATGATAACTGTAATAAAAACTCACTTCAAAAAACTTTTTCATAGTCCCTTATGAACACAAATCTTTTAAAAAAATATTTCTAAATAGCATACATACTTTTATTAAAGGTAATCTAATGATTAATAAAAGATTTTGAAGCATAAAATATAATTTAGGATAAAATTCTGTTGAGGAATAGAATAGAAATATAAGTACAAAGCAAAATAAAAATGAAGTTGCTGGTTTGAAAAGTTCATTCACAAATTTTGGGGGGGGGAAGGTAGAGGGAGAAGGAGATAGAGAATCTTCAGCAGGCTCCACACTGAGCACAGAGCCCAATATGGGGCTCAAACTCACAACCCTGAGATCATGATCTAAGCTGAAATCAAGAGTCAGACATTTAATTGAGTCACTCAGGTGCCCCCTATTCACCAATTTTTGAATGGATTATAGTTAGTAACACACTGCTGTAGCTTTTAGGTAATACTGAGTGCTTTTTAAAGAGGTCAATATTTACTGTTATACTGGAAATTATACCCTCTGTGACTGTTTATAATGATGTTAAGAAGTTTTAAATGTACATTTAGACGGCAAAAGAATATGCAGTTTTTCAAACGTTCTTTCAGCAGATATTTGAAAGAAACAATCTGAGAAGACTAGTGTCATGTCTTGAGAATACAAAAGGCATTTCTGTCTAAAAATAACTGTACTATTGTACATCGGGCAGAAAACTTGCTCTTTTTGTGCCTCAATTTCTTTAAAATGAGAGACTGGTACTAGATGAATTTTCTAGTACATTCCAGTTCTAAAAAAAATTTCTGTGCGGGGAGCCTGGGTGGCTCAGTGGGTTAAAGCCTCCGCCTTCGGCTCAGGTCATGATCTCAAGGTCCTGGGACCGAGCCCCACATCGGGCTCTCTGCTCAGCGGGGACCCTGCTTCCCCCTCTCTCTCTCTGCCTGCCTCTCTGCCTGCTTGTGATCTTTCTCTCTGTCAAATAAATAAATAAAATCTTTAAAAAAAATTCTGTGATAAGCGGTGTAACAAAAAAAGCAAAGTGAAATTTTAATTTCAATGTTTTCAGTCACAATCACATCCTGTATGTTATTTTTAAGGAAGCATCCTGTGGTGTTAATATTATTTACATACTCAGCTTAAATAAGCACCACACCATACAGAGGTGTGGTGCTTTAAAGAAGCACATATTAAGGCAGTGAAATGGGTATATATCTATGTATGTGCATCTTCTCAATAGTTTTAGGTCTCTGTATGTAAGGATGTGTGTCATTTATAACTGGATAACACTAATGTAGATATGTAGGCTTTCTGGAAAAACAGGGAAGTACTTGAAGGAGAGTTATATATTAATATAATTATATATATTAATCTATTAATGGTAGCAAAGTACATAGGCAAGGACTTATTTGAGATAAGAGAAGTGCTAAAGAAAACAAAGTAGAGTTAAATTCGGGAGGTAGTATTATGAAATATTTTGGGTGAAATAACCTTAACGTGAGAATAAAATTAAAGGGAAGTTCTTTTTTTAAATTTTTAAAAAATATTTATTTATTTATTTGACAGAGAGAGACACAGCGAGAGAGGGATCACAAGCAGAGGGAGTGGGAGAGGGAGAAGCAGGCTTCCCGCTGAGCAAGGAGCCCCATGCAGTGCTCGATCCCAGGACCCTGGGACCATGACCTGAACTGAAGGCAGACACCTAATGACTGAGCCACCCAGGCGCCCCTAAAGGGAAAGTTCTTAATGAAATAAACAATAAAAGAGGTGAAATATTGTAAAGGGAGGCCATGTGGATGAGAACAAGATCAGAAATCCCGCCTAAGCTCCAGGCGCAGCCATTTGTCCCTGCCAGTCCTCTGGCAGGTCATCTTACCATTCTGGGGCTCGGGTTCCTCACCTACAGAGGGAGAAATGACTAACTCTCCTACCTACCTCACAGGTAGGTTGTGAGGGCCAAATGAACGGACCAAAGCAAAAATGCTTTCAGACACAGAAGGCACTGTGTTGTGACAGTAATGGGGAAGAAGACCTCAGGGCGCATCAGTGCTGCCGCATGCCAGGTCCCACCGCCCGCTGACAGCACATGAGACAGGAAAGAAAGGACGAGAAAGAGAAAGTAGCATTGCTTGGAGAGGTGGTCATACAGTGGTGGGATTAACGCTCTGCCTCCTGAAGACCATGATGTAAATGAGGTGCTGTGTATGCCAACTTCCCACTGTCCTTTGTGTTTCTGTGAAGTGATTTAATCCTGGTATGGACAAATAAAGGTTTTACTTACATGTAAGTAAGTAAGTAAGTAAGTAAGTAAATAAATAAATAAATAAATAACTACTGAATCAGGACAACTTCAAGTTCTCAACTCTACATAACCCATGCCTAAAATAGCCTTGAACCTTAGAGATCATCTAAGGTTCCAATAATTCAGTTCCATATTACAAATGAAAAAACTGGGTCCAAATAAGGAAGTAAGGTCTCTCGACCTACTCCAGTATCTTTGACTACATTATGTAGAGATGTCTTGACAAAGCCATTTGTCACATCATCTTGCTCTTTGGACCAGAAAGTAGAAACAAACATACAATATAACATTAAATATATAAAAAATATGAGCATTACAATGGTATCTCATTAAGAAATTACATTTACTCAGTGCCTTTTTTCTTTTTTTTTAATTTTATTTATTTGACAGAGAGAGAGAGTACAAGCAAGGGGAGTAGCAGGCAGAGGGAGAGGGAGAAGCAGGCCTCCCACTGAGCAAAGCCTGATGCAGGTCTCGCCCCCAGGACCCTAAGATCATGACCTGAGCCAAAGGCAGCTGCTTAAACAAAGGCAGAGCCACCCAGGTGCCCCTACTCAGTCCTTTCAAGATTATCCTTTTTCCTAAGGATAAATTTAGACTTTTACTCTGGGTTTTCAGGATTCAGATATTAACATGAATTTATTTGACAATCTGACATTAAAACTCTTGAAACATAAAAAATAGCTACTAAATAATCATTCTCCTTAGATCCCAAATACCCTGAGAGCCACTGTGTTAGTGTGAAAGTAAGTTTGAGTGTTTTATCTGAGGTAAAGTGTTCAATATAATAATTAATAGGTTTTTATTAAGCAAAAACATGCACAGAAAATAGCCAAAACAGTATCATATTTGTCTATGGCAATTTATCTCAGGAAACTACTACTATAGATAGGATTTCCTTTTCCATTTTATTTTTCTGAATTTTCTATAATGTGATGTTATTGCTTTTACAACGGAATTCTCTTTTCAGGAGTGCTCAGAGAATATACACAGCGCCAGGTTCACAGTATCTTTGGAGTATAGATAAAAGATCAAAATTGGAAGAGAACAGATTTTAGAGTTTTAAACAGAGTGGCACTAAGGGATACAAGGCAAGGCAAGAAATAAATGAGTACTAAATGCATTTATGTCTTCAGTCTTCATCTTTTTTACTTAATGCAATTATTTCATGCCATCAATTGAAGAAGAGATGAAGTCTAACTCTGTTGGGTTATAATGCATGAGGGTTAGCCCCAGAGTAGCATCTGTCAAGATTCACAGTCCAAACTTGCAAAAAGAGACTTAAATGGAATTTATATTGCTTAGTAAAACCTCTGTAAAGACAGTAAAGGGGATCCATTTCTAAGTATTCAGCAAAATATCACATCTCCCTCTCGTCTCCAGTTCCCTAAATTCTGCACCTTCAAGAGCCTTTCATTTGCCAGAACCTAGGGAAGGGGAAATCAGAACAACAACAAAGAAACAAAAAGAAAAAAGAAATATTTTCTCCTTAACTTCTGGTCTTCAACTATGTCTTTGTCTGTCCCTACTCTTTGGAAAGCAGAGACTCCAACCCTTTTGCTGGGCTCCCCCGACCTTTCTCATGGTAGTGATGGACACAGTAAGGTAGAAGAGTGAAAGTGGGCTGGGAGTTACAGGATTGAAAGAGTGAAAGTGGGTTGGGAGTTACAGGATTCTTGAATAGGTTTGCCTCAGTTGGAACCATTCAAGTTTCCCTTTAGAAAAAAAAAAACGCTAAATATTTACTTGCTAAACCATAACAAATGAATTTTACTCATCCTTTTTGCCACAAAAATCAAAACTTGCAGCAAACACTCACGTCCAAAAAAATGGCACTAATAAAAACAAAATCCCACAGTCTCTGAAACTCTATAAAATATGCACCTTGAGAGAAGTATGTGTTGATGCACACATGCAAAGTGTCAGAATCACCTACCACACGAACATAGAGACAGCGCGGGCAGAAGCCTATGACCATGATGCTGCAGTGCTTGGAAAGATCCAGCAGCACCAGCCATTTGCTTTTCCTCACCTGTGCTTGGCCAATCTCTCTTTCAGCTTCTGCAACTGGGATACCTCCTGCTCATGATCAATCACTTTTTTTTTAAAGATTTTTATTTATTTATTTGAGAGAGAGAGAGAGCAAGAGAGAGCATGAGAGGGCAGAAGGTCAGAGGGAGAAGCGGACTCCCCATGGAGCTGGGAGCCCGATGTGGGACTCGATCCCAGGACTCCGGGACCATGACCTGAGCCGAAGGCAGTCGCCCAACCAACTGAGCCACCCAGGCACCCCAATCACTGTTATTTCATGAAGTGGCCTGTTAGAGTACCTCTCATCCGGGCATGACAATCAACTTCATCACACCCACAGCTGGAAGGCCACAGCAGCTTCCGCGCGGTTCTCAGCCTCCTGGATGACGCCACCGCCTAACACCTGCTCCTGCTGCTAGGGAGCAAGGAGCAAACCAACTTACGTTGATTTAAAAATTTTCACAGTAACAAGTAAATTTTAAGATACTTTTAAAGCAATTTTTATATTCCAGATAAATGATCTCTGTATATAAAAATCCATCACTTATCTGTAAAGGAATGAAGAGAATATAGGAAAGTGGAGGTAGTGCTGGAGAGAACAATACTGGCAAGGCATTCTGCAGATTGCCCCCTTGACCAAAATACAGTCCTTTGCTCCACCTAAACTCTGCTCCTGGAGATACTCTCAGGTTAATACATACCTTCCCTCAAAGTACGCACAATCTTGGAGTATTATATTTAAATCGGATGACCGTTCTACTAAAATGTGCTTAGGAAGAGTTTCAGAAAAAATGGAGAAGAAATAGTAGTGGAGCAAGGAGGCCTTCCATGAGAAAGATAAGATAAAAAACTATGGTTAGGAACCTCGGAAGATATTGTAGAGAGGACCTGAAGACACTGAAAAGTAGCATAAGTATGTATGATGTATGACAGAAGTATGACACAAAAGACATTTTGTGAGCATTATAGTTTTAGCTAGGGTCAGTGTTTTGCCCAGGGTAAAAGGAGAAAATGCCTTCCCACACTGAATATCACCCTCAAATCCTCTCTGGGGACTAGCCCTCCTTTTTGCCTGGTATCTATTCAGTTATTCATTTATGCAATTTATTTATTCATAGCCCTGTTTATACAGCACAAGAAAAGTTAAATAGGGTTTTTTTGGACTAGTTGATCAGCTAATCATCATTTTATAGCCCCACTTCGTGGAAATGTGCACCAAGTACCTAAAAAATATGAACTCAACTTGTTTTTAAAAATATAGGAAAAAACCTTAAGATTCTTTATAGAGAACATGAAGGGGAAAAGCATTATAAGGAGTTAAGTAGAATGCATAATGTAATTGTCCTATTGAAACAACATCATCAATTAGTCATTTATACAGTAAGGCAAATTAATTAAATCTGATTGTTTTCCTCTTAATTATTAGCTGACGCCATTGCCAGGAAAGGGAATTTGTCCTTGGGGATGAAATGTAGGTAAAGGATAACACCATTTTGCAACACGTATCACTTTTGGGGGTCTTATAGGCCAAGATAGAGAGATGAAAAAAAAAAAACAAAACTTGGAGCCATATAAATCTTAAGGGTCTGCTGAAGACCAGGTAGGAATTTGTTCACGGTTTTTTTGTTTTGTTTTTTTGAGAGAGAAAGAGAAAGCATGAGCCGGAGGAGGGGCAGAGGGTGAGGGAGAAGCAGGCTCCCTACTGAGCAGGAAGTCTGATTGGGGCTCAATCCCAGGACCCTAGGCCTGCAACATATCCAAATATCAGGACCTGAGTGGAAGGCAGACGCTTAACCGATTGAGCCATCCAGGTGCCCCATCAATCATGTTTTAGATAAACAGCCTGTATGTGAGTAACTCAGGAGTTAAATGTTAAGTGCTGAGATGATCCCTCTCATTTACATTTATTAGGAACTATTCTGTACAAAGGAAAGAACATTTAAGGGAAAGGAGGATTGCCAGTTGGCAAGTCTGAGGAAAGGTGCAACAGAATGTTGTGGAAAAGAACAGATATGTTATGTCCTGCCTGATGCATTAACCCAGACAGGGTAAAAGGAGCAGACAGAGGTGAGAAGGTTTTTACAGGGTTATATTTCTTAAGTAATTCGGTGCGGGTACTGAGGCCTTAAAAGGATCTTGTTCTTAAAGGACATGAGAACTGAGTTGTAAAATGACTTAACAAAATACTTATCACACCTTGAACTAGGCCTTCTATTTTAGACAAGTTGTATACCACTCGTTCGTTTCCATTTATAGACAGAAAAACACACTGAATTAGGTCATTAAGAAGACACACCCAATGTAGGGCCTCCTTACATAAAAGCATGAAAATTCTTTCTGGGAAAAAAAAGCCTGTCCTTCGACATTTTGGTTGCTGGACGTTATACCGGATTAGATTGCAAAGATTACATAATCTCTCTGAGGGCTGCAGGCCTTTCATGCTCTCAGCTGGCATAAAAACAGCTCAGCACTGTCAAACAGCACTGGAAGAAATATGTGGGTATGTTCTATCACTTCATTTATACCACAAATCCTTGGCTTTTAAAACATGAACTTGATTTATCCTTCCTCTGAGTAATGTTCTATCATGATCCAAGGCTGAGGAAAGTAGGTTCTGATTTCAAGAGATTTTAATCTCTTGAAAGAAGAATTCTTCAACAGGATCAGGATTGTAGACTATCAGACTTCAATAGATTTTAGAGTTTTTCTAGTCAAAGCCCCACTTTCTATAGATAAAGCCCCTGAAGACCAGAAAATTACTTTACTTGTCCAAGATCACACACCTAGCTAATGGAAAAGGAGAGATCATGTCCTGGCCTTTTGAGTCTCTGGTTTACACACATGTAAACTAAAACTAAAATTAACTCAAGCTAAGGTGTCATGTGTCTCAAATCTGGCTAATGCAATGGAATCACCAAAGGAATTTTTTTTTTTAGCGAAATTCTCAGATACCACCATAGACAATCGAATCAAAATCCCTGGGTAGAAAGACATGACTTCTATTTTTTGATCATTTGTCGAATTTTCTCAGACAAATCCAATGTGGAACTAGTTTGAAAACTACTAGTCTTGAGAAAGAGTCAATCATCTTTGGCTAGAATGATCACATACCCCCCTTTTCCCAAAATGTTCTTGGTGTGCACCTGTTGTTCCAGATCTAATTATTAACACAAGCTCCTTTCACTTTTAAAAGTGTCCCAGAAGGGCACCTGGGTGGCTCAGTCAGTTAAGCATCTGCCTTTGGCTCAGATCATAACATCAGGGTCCTGGGATAGAGCCCCAAGTTAGGCTCCCCACACAGCAGGGAACCCACTTCTCCCTCTCCCTCTGCTCCTCCCTCTGCTCATGCTCTCTCATATAAATAAATAAAATCTTAAAGAAAAAACAAAAGTGTCCCAGAATGTATGACAAACTAACCTTATCTTTAATTCATCTGACTTGTAAGCACTGAAATGATATCTCCAATGGCAAATGCAAAATTTCTCCTAAAGTACTAAAAGCCAGAGCCAGGAATCATGGGGCTGCCCCAAGAGAATAAACTTGTTCGGCCACTCTGGAATCTACCCCTTAAAAAAGAGACATATCCATCTCCATAATGATTTTTGGCTTCCTAAGCTTCCACCTTATGGTGACAGTGTGGCCAGGTTATGAAAGACTTTGGGGAGGCTGTTTTTCTGGGATCTTCCTAAACTTAATATTATAAGAGTTTCCTCTATATCTAATCAAGATATAGCAATGTATTAATGTCAGATACATGAGGAGTTAACGGAATCCTGACAGAAAACCAACTTATTAAAGAAAATGCCTAGGCCTGCAACATATCCAAAAAAACCCATTTATGTAATTCAAGGGATTACTAAATTACTGCATTTTTTAAAAAATCCCCGTTTGTCATTACTTATTTTAGCCTGGACATTTTCACTTACAAGTAAGAGAAACCCAATTCAACTAGCTTCAGGTAAAAAAAAGAAAAAAAAAATATTGACTTATATACCTGGGGAGAGAAGGAGTGGCTCCAGCAAGCATAAATACATCTGGGACAAGGTCATCAAGATCCTTCCTCACATGTCTCAACTCTGCTTCCACCTGAATAGACCAGAGCCTCATTCTCTCCTATTGTTCACAGACTCCAACAACATGATAAGCAGGATAGTTACCAGTGGTCTAAATTTCATATCCTTCGAGCAAGAGGACCACAGAGGCAAGAGACAATTTTCTACCCTTGTCCCAATGGAAATATACCAAGGAGTCTGGTTGTCTGACGTCATTAAGTTACTTTCGGAACAAATCTATTAGCCAAGGGAATGGGCGCTCCAATTAAATAAGACTGTGTCTCGTTCCTACCCACTAATATCACAGTGAATAAAGGAGGGGTCCATTATATAAAGTTGGGAAGGACACAAGAGAAAACTACCATATAACTAAAAATTGTAACAATCCTCATAAACCCTCAAAAAGAAGATGATTCAATTCAGTAGATCAGCAGAGAAAAACCTACAACAGCTTTGGGAAAAGACCTGCACCTTTTAAAATTAAAATAAGAGGGTATGCTGAGCAAAAAGTGTAAACCTTATTCTTCTAAATGTCTTATTCCAAATTCAAGATGCAGTAAGAATGACCTTTCTACACAAAGGTACCTGCACCATTATTGGGAAGTTGCTATTAGAAATGCAGTTACATACCAATGAAAGAGAGTAACCGAAATATTTCCTTTATTCTAATAGGACAATGAGTGCAGTTGTGGAAGCACAAAATTACACAGGAAGTCTAAAAAAGAATGAAATCCAGACCCAAGATGTCCTAACCCTTCCCTGACCCCTAAACACAAAATCTTTGCAATCAACACTTTAATGCTTTATATTCAAGTATCAGGTGGTAGCCAGAATTTGTGGATTATTGAAATGAAGACTGAAGAAAAGAGGTAAACAGAAAATAGTCATGAGGTTAGGTAGCTAATTTTCTCTCTGATCAATTTTAGAATGTATTTCTTAGCCCTCTGTCTCCACGTTGGGACCACATTCAAATGTGAAAAGAAATAAATATTGATTGAACACAGATGGTGAGCATGTTAATACTGCAAGTCCAAGAGAAAAAAGCATGATCCCATGAGCTCCTCTCCAGTGTAATCTCTATTTATTATCAGAAGTTCTAATGTATTTGATTATGCTGCAGGAATACACTTTCTGCACTTTGTAAACATGAAATAGTAAGTGTGAGTCCATAATTAATTCACAGAGAAGAGAATTAAAGCATGAAGAAGTTGGGCTTTTTCTGGAAATTAAAGTGAATTATTACAGAGGTTAGAAACTGGAAGCTGAAGAAAATGCACTAGTCAATGTAATCACAATGGTCAGAGAGGAAAATGTTTTCCATATTCAGCTACTAACCACTGAGGGCTATGCTTCAGGGAGCTGAACTATTATTCTTTAGAGCAAGGTTTCTCCAAGTTTGAGATGTTAGTGTAAAATGCACATTACTGGATATCACTTCATCCTTGGTGACTTAGAATCTATGAAGAAAGGGACTGACTGGTAACTATTTTATTAAGCATCCTCAGGTAATTCTAAAGAGGCTAAACTTTTAAAACTTCTGCTTTACCATTTATTAATCACTAGTGCAATATTTACCAGCTGCAATAGATCACTGCTTTTTTCCCTTTATACTTGAATCTTAATAAAAACCATACATGATAAGTCTTCACTTGCATTTTTTACGGAAATTAGAAAAGTATTCCTTAAACAGAGTTGAACTTATGACTAGCCTCTCAAGAACATAGATCAAGTTCCCCTATCATTCCCTCAACAAATATTTAATGAGTATTTATTGTGTGACAAGCTCTACCTTCTATGTTGAGGGTAGAACAATGAGCACAATAGAAAAATGTGCTTCCATGGACCTTACGTTTTAGGTGAAAGAGAGCCATCTATTAAGACTTTTTTTAAATGAAATATATGGCTTAGATAGTGATACTTGCTAAGAAAAAGAGATAAAACAGGGCGCCTGGGTGGCTCAGTTGGTTGAGCGGCTGCCTTTGGCTCAGGTCATGATCCTGGAGTCCCAGGATCGAGTCCCATATCGAACTCCCGGCTCTGCGGGAAGTCTGCTTCTCCCTCTGACCTTCTCCCCTCTCATTCTCAGTCTCTGTCTCTAATAAATAAATTAAAAAAATCTTTAAAAAAAAAAAAGAAAAAGAGATAAAACAGACTACAGCAATAGGCAGTATATCAAATGAGAAGGAAACCATGTCCAAAAATTTAAAGTAACAACTGACTCCCCAAGAAACAATGAAAGCTTAAAGAGTAAAGTATCTTTAATGTACTGTGATGAAAAATAACTGCCAATGTAGAATTTTATACACAGCAATACTGCGCTTTAAAAACAAAGTGAAATAAATGCATTTTCAGGTAATAAAAAACTGAGAGTATTCAAAGTTAATTCAAGATCAACTTCCAATAATGGCAGAAGAAAGAATGGTCCCATAAACCTACAGCAGGTAACAATGATAAAATACGGGTAAAAGAATTTTAATAAAACTATTTAAATTCACTAAGAAATATCTAAAAATACAAATAACCTCAAAAACCTATATTGGAAAGGCTAAGAATTTTGAATTCACAGCATGAAAACAACAGAGCCAAATTCAGAACCTAAGTGCCCTAAGTCTTGACAGATAGCTAAACTATGTATTATGGGACACTACAGAGAAGCAGGTAGAAAGAAGACAGAAATCTATTCTTTTCTTTTTTTAAAGATTTTATTTATTTATTTAACAGAGAGAGAACACAAGCAGGCAGAGGCAGAGAGAGGAGCAGGCTCCCTGCGGAGCAAGGAGCCCGATGCGGGACTCAATCCCAAGATGCTGGGATCATGACCTGAGCCAAAGGCAGCTGCTTAACCAACTGAGCCACCCAGGCGTCCCCAGAAATATATTCTTGAAAAAAGGAGTAATGCAGAGCTGGATATGTGAATTTGATACTCTCCTTAAAGGAGTACATTCCAGGGACCTAAGTAGCTCAGTTGGTTAAGCAACTGCCTTTGGCTCAGGTCATGATCCTGGGGTCCTGCTGTGGGGAGCCTGCTTCTCTCTCTCCCTCTCCCTCTGCCTGCTACTCCCCCGGCTTGTGCTCTCACTCTCTCCCTCTGCGTCAAATTAATAAATAAAATCCTAAAAAAAAAAAAAAAAAAAAAAAAAGGAGTATGTTCTAAACTGGAGGAAAATCAAGTAGCAGAAAACCTAAAGGTCAGAATACAGAGCCCAAAGTAAACAAACCAGCAGGTAATTACTTGCATCCTTAGAAGCCTCCTTTGCTTTTTTGTCCTGTTTTTATGTCTGTTCTGCTTTTTAAACCTGGTCCTCTATGAGTTTCCCTTATGGCTAAAAAAACTTGGCAGTGAGCCAAGTACTTAAGCATATACTTAAGCTTAAGTACTTAAGTACAATGGGGCTCACCACATTGAGGCTTATCATGTCTACAAATATGTTCAAAGAATTGAAGAAAAATATGGTATCGATGAACAAACAGATAGTCAATCTCAACCAAAAATAAATATTATTTTTTAAATGATAATTCTAAATCTGAGGAATATAAATATTAAAGTTATAAAATCCCTAAGTTGGCACTACATAGACTGGAGATGGTAGAAAAACAAGGAGAATCTAAAGACGCAATTGAAATTACCCTATCTGAAAAAAAGAAAAAACAAGACTGAAGAAAAGTAAACGGAAACACAAGAACTTGTGGAACAATAAAAAGCAGACTAACACATGAGTAGTTGGAATCATAGGAAAAGAGAAACAGGCAGAGAAAAAATATTTAAAGAGGTAATGGTTGAAAATTTGATGAAAAGCTTTAATTTACATATCAAAGAAACTCAACAAGAAAACACAAAGAAATCCACTCCTAGATGTATCATAGTCAAATTGCTGAAAGTCAAAGATAAACAGGAAATCTTGAAAGTAATCATAGAAAATCAACCCCTTAAATAGGATATTAATATTAAAAGCTGACTTCTCAGAAACCATGAAAACCAAGACGGTGAGATGACCTAATCAAAGGGCTGAAGAAAAATGCTATTAACCAAGAATTTTAAGTTTAGTGAAGCTTTTCTTTAAAATTGCAGGTTAAAAACCATACAAATATCTCAATCATTGCGAAAGAGAGAGAGAAAGAAGAAAGAAAGAAAGAAAGAAAGAAAGAAAGAAAGAAAGAAAGAAAGAAAGAAAGAAAGAAACCCTTTGATAAACATCACTATCCAATAATAATTTTTTTAAAAATCCTGGCAAAGAAAAATAGAAGATGATGTCTTTCATCACATCCAGAAAACACTGTACATAATGGGAGGAGGCCATGTTAAGAACACAGTACTCTGTCATACTCCAAAATGGGTCTTTCTCCCTCCCCTTGCTGGAAACATGAGATTTTTCTCTGACATTTACTGTGAAAACCTGTGTGAGTTCCCAGAAATAAAATCATAAAAGTATGCCCCCCTGCCCCAACTATGACGGAGTCCTCTTGAGTTTTTAACTCTCAGATTTGCCCACACCTAGCCACCAGAAATTCACCAATTATAGTTCAGGTTTTCCTTCCACAGCCTTGGTTCCCATAGAGGTTTCTGTTCTGGTATGCTTTGATTCTCTGCATCCCTATGTCTCTCTCTCCAATCTGGGTGAGAGTCATTTGCCTTGTGGCTTTACTTTTCTTACAGATCTAAGAACAGTTGTCAATTTTTCAGTTTGTTCAGCTTTTTACTTGTTGTTAGGACAGAGTGGTGACCTCTAAGCTCCTTACATGTGGGACTGAGAGTACGCTTTCTTTTTGAAATTGAGAACAAGACAAAGATATCTGCTGTCACTGCTTCTATTTAACATTGAGTTGACCCAAAGTTAACTAAGAAAAGAGAGATGAATAAAAAGAATAAAATTGATAAATTAAATGAAGAACTTCTGTTAATTAAAAGAAAAAAATTAGGGGTGCCTGGGTAGCTCAGTGGGTTAAAGCCTCTGCCTTCGGCTCAGGTCATGATCTCAGAGTCCTGGGATTGAGCCCCGAATCTGGCTCTCTGTTCAGCAGGCAGCCTGCTTCCCCCTCTCTCTCTGCCTGCCTCTCTGCCTGCTTGTGGTCTCTCTCTCTCTCTCTCTATCTGTCAAATAAATAAATAAAATCTTTTTAAAAAAAACATTAAAGACTGAAAATGTAAGTCATAGAATGATAGAAAATGCATAATTGTAACCAAGGACTCAGATCCAGAATACGTTAAAAACTTCTACAAATCAATATGGAAGAGAGATGACCACAGTAGAAAAAATGGATAGGAGACTTGAACAAGAATTTCAAAATAAATAAACAAAAAGTAAATCAAATTAAATGTTTAAAAAAGAACATCCAAGTGGCCAGTAAATAGAAGAAAGGTTCTCAACCTCATTAGTAATCCGAGAAAGGAAAATTAAAACCACAGTAAGTTCTCACTACATATTTATCAGAATGGCTAGAATAAAAGCAACGGAAATTCTGACACTCCATCAATGTGAATATAAATTGATCAATAATTTGAAAAATCATTTGACATTATTTAAGTTGAGTATACATGTATCTTGTCTCTTAGCAATTCCACTTTTAGATAGGTCCCTACATGTACTTCAAGAGACATGTGCCAAGTGTTCATAGAAACATTATTCATAAACATTCATTCAAGAACAGATTAACTCAATAACTTGACTTATTGAAATAACTGAAGTGTCCATAAACAGTAAATGGATGGATAAGTTGTATTATATCCATTCAGTTGAATACCAACAAACAATGAAAATGAAGAACTGCATAACGATTAGGATTGGTTGAACTGAAATTCCAAAGACAGAAGAGTCCTTTCTAGGTGACATGTTGATCATGGTCATTAGCTATTTTCCGCTCTGGGGGCTTTTTCCAAATTCTGGTAGAAGCCGAATACAAAGTCTGATTCAAGTAGAGAGACTCTACTAGCAAAGATGCTGAGAGAGAAACCAGGAAAGGTTCAATGGTCTTGAGGAGCTCCTGCAACAGATAAAAAACTATAGGAGCTCAATTTTTAGCACTTGATATTTTTTAAGATATAACCAACTTGAACATGTTCTTGTATTTCTACACTATGTTTTTCACTTTGCTGGATTCTGCTAAAATCTGCTGGATTTGCTGGATTTTGTTAGAGTTTGTTTAGGAGTTTTTGAACATGTATTCTTGGATGAGATTGTCCTATAATTTTCTTTCATTATAATACCCTAGTCTGGTTTTAGTTTCAGTTTACTAGGCTCATAAAATAAGTTGAGTGTTCACTCTTTTCATATTCTTAGAAAAGTTTTAAATTGTATTTTAATTATATTAAAAAAGGTTTTAAATTACATTGTAATTAACTCCTCCACGAAAACATGATAGAATTCACCAGTAAAAGTGTTAGTGTCTAGTATTTTCTTTGTGGTGGTATTTTAACTACTGCTTCAATATTTAAATAGTTATGTACTAAGTATTATTACTGAGTTGTGCTGAGTTTTGTTTTCTAGAAAATTGTTTATTTTGTCTATAATTTCTTTATTCATTGACATAGATTTGTTCATAGAAATCTCTTTCATTTTAAATATGTCATTCTTCCAATGATACCCTTTTTTCTTTGATTTGCTTTTTTATTATGAACATTCTCAAACATACACAAAAGCAAAAAGATTGGTACAAACCAAAATAAGTCACCTTATAACCGTTTCTATACTTTCATTTTGAACTTTTTGTGTCTTTTGGCTTATGAGATTACCCTTGGAGACAGCATATATTAGACTTACTCTTTTTTAAACTCGACCTGACAATCTCTGCCTTGTAATGGAAAATTTAACTTCTTCTTTTGTAAGTTTGATTTTTTAATTCTATTTTTTATGGTTTTGAAAAGTATATATGCTATATCTATAAATTTGTTAACCTTAAGATTTTAACATGAAAATTTATTTTAACATCTAAATTTTTTTCAGTATTTAAAACCTTCTCCCAAACAAAAATATTTTACATTTAACTCCTATCACATCCTTCCCATCTTGCATGTTAATTTTTGCTGAATATTTATATTCTATCTTAACTACCCAAATCGAGTATTAATATTTATACCATACAGTTATGTTTTCTAGATTTGCCCACATATTTTCCAAGTTCCTTGCCCATCTGTCCTTCTTCCATATCAGAACTCCTTCAAGGACAATTTACTTTCTTCTTCAAGAACATCATATATATCAGCTTCAATGAGCTCTAATTCGCAGAGAGGATTAGTTTTCTAGGGCTGCTATAACAAATTACCATAAATCTAGTGACTTAAAACAATAGAAATTTATTCTCTCACAGCTGCAGAGGCCAGAAGTCTGAAGACAGTGTTGGTACGGCCGCACTCTCTTCAAAGGCAGAAGAGGAGAATCCTTGCTCACTTCTTCCAGCTTCTGATGGCTTCCAGGATTCCTTGGCTTGTGGCAACGTAACTCATTGTCTGCCTCATGGTCTTCTCTCTGTGTCTCTGCTATCTTCTCCTCTTTTTATTAAGACACCAGTCATTGAATGTGGGGATCCACTTACATCCAGAATGATTTCAGTTTGAATTCTTTAATTACATCTGCAAAGACCCTATTCCCAAATAGCCATGTTTGAAGTGTCAGGTAGACATGAATTTGTAGGAGACACTACACAACCCTCTACACAAACCATACAACTTGCCTGTTTGTACACAGTATAAGACAATGGTTTTGTTTGTTTGTTTGTTTAGGGTTTTTTTTTAAGATTTTATTTATTTGACAGAGAGATCACAAGTAAATAGAGAGGCAGGCAGAGAGAGAGGAGGAAGCAGGCTCCCTGCCAAACCGAGAGCCTGATGTGGGGCTCGATCACAGGACCCTGAGATCATGACCTGAGCCAAAGGCAGAGGCTTAACCCACTGAGCCACCCAGGAGCCCAAGACAATGGTTTTTAGAATATAGTTGTGCAATCACCACCACAATCAACTTTAGAACATTTCCATCAACCCCCCAGCCAAAAGGAATACTATACTCCCAAGTACATCTTCTAAGTCTTCCTTTTAATACCTAATGGTTGCAATTGTTTTCAGTTTGTTTTTTGTTTATGTCTGAAAGGGTCTTTATCTTGTATTCATTCTTCAAAATTTATCAAAGGTTAAAATTCTAGATGAGCATTTATTTTCTCTCAAATCTAAATAAATTATTCCACCATTTTTTGAATCTTTTACTATTGTTGGCAAGACTGCTATTAGAATAATTGTCATTTCTGGGGCACCAGGGTGGCTCAGTGGGTTAAACCTCTGCCTTCGGCTCAGGTCATGATCTCAGGGATCATGGGATCTCTGGGATCGAGCCCCACATCGGGCTCTCTGCTCAGTGGGGAACCTGGTTTCCCCTCTCTCTCTGCCTGCCTCTCTGCTTACTTGTGATCTCTCCCTCTCTGTCAAATAAATAAATAAATAATCTTAAAAAAATAATTGTCATGTCTTTGTGCCATCTGTGGTTCTGTTTTAAAAATCTTCTCTTTATTTTTAGACTTCTGCAGTTCCACTGTGATGTATCCAAGTATGATTGGAATTTGTTGTAATTATTAAATCTGTAAGTTTGTATATTTAATCACCTCTAAGAGATTATCAACCATCATCTTTTTACATAGTACTTCTTTTTCGTTCTTTATACTCTGCCCTTCAGGAGACTTACATCAGAGGGAAAAATTAACTGCCATTTAGTTCAAAAGACTGCTGTGTTCTGGTCCCTTTTTTAGTAGAAAAGATTTCAAGGACAGCATTATAACCAAGGGCCAACACATAGATATGTAAGGTTAGTCACAGAAGAAGCTGTGGGGAAACATGAATTTCTCAATATAAAGCCATTTCCATACCATCTGAGGAAAAACTCAAAGCCCATGCCTTACTGAGAATGGTGAGTACATTAAGAATCATTTCATATTAAGGACTATGTTGCTGATTAATAAGCAAAAAGAAGTACATTAATTATAAAAGAAGAGTAGAAATAATTGCCTAATTGTAGATAAATATTTGAACTTGGAAACTGATCTCTATTATTTCCTTGAATGTTCCAGAGTAAAGGTGCTACAGAAACTTAATCAATCATACTTTGCGTTTTCAAAGAAAACACACAATACCAATTGAGCAATGATTGTAGCCAATATCCTAGTGTATAATTCCAGTTAATTACAGTTTTTGACAATACTTTTCTTTCAGTGAGCAAAACTCAGGGTCCAAATAAGACATTATCTTATTCATTATGCCAGAAATGAATTCCTAAAATAGATGATGAACATAAACTACTACAAATCCAACTGGCTAAATGGAAGTTATGTCTTTGTCATAAAATTTACTCAGGATATTTGGAAACTATAATTTGAAAAACAGAAATCAAATATATCCAAGGGCAACTGTGCATTTATCAGAACATTTCCATATACATACTTTAATTGGCTCTCCTACATGGTAAAATATACTTATATATGTTTGGCATAAGTTATTGGTACATGAATGTGTGGTTTTTCTTCTGTATTTTCCCTTCCCCCTTTCCAAGAAGGTAGACAGGCTCTTTTTAATATTCTTCCCTCAGTGTGGTGGCCATTGCCAGGCCTGCCCACAGAAAGTCTTTAAACAGACTTAAATGAGAAATTCAGATAAGAAGAGAAAGTCCTCATGCTCGCAAAGCAGCAATTTCAAGGCCTGGAACCCAAGTTTTTTTCCTCTGGTTCACATGGCTTCTTAGAGAAGCTAAAGTATGGCCTTTTATGGTAATATGCTATTTCAGGGTACTGATGTGGCTGGAAATATAAAGGGCAGTGAGCCTACCTCCAACCTAGTAGACATTTCCCTTTTCCCATTTCTCTTTTCGAGGATTGCCAAGACCCCAGAGATTGGATAGCATCATTGTTAGATAAAATGGAGGCAAGAAGAGCTACACCTAAACACTGGTATCTCTGTATTTATGTGCTTATACTCTGGTTTTATTCTGCTTCAGGAGTAAACAGAGTCCATATTATACTTCTCACCTACCCTTAAGCCTGACCAGACTCCATGGGAATATTTGCAGAAGCAAAAGCTACTTGAAAGCAATCTTTTGTGAAAGTCTACACTCCTCAGATATACTATGCTAGTTCTGGAGTCCCTTTGAAGTATGAGTCTGTGTCTGTGTTTGTGTCACGGGGTGGAGCATGGATATTGGAGAGGTAGTCTGGAAGGAGAAAGAGTCTAGAAGATCTACATACTGCTCCCCAGGGCAAGTGACAAGCCTATAGAGGAGTTTTGTCCAACATATGGCATGGAAGAAAAGAAGTGCTGAATTTCAAGGGTCCATGGGTGCATGGGTCATGAAGGTACCAGCAGAAGCAACAACAGATTAGAGAATCAAGACTCTCCCTTTGTTTCTAAGCCCTGTATGAGCCTCTGGATATCTGGGTAATCCTGGAGAAGGGAGAGAATCGCCATCAGGATGGATACCACATTCCTCAGCAACTTCTCAGAAAAGAAACCAGGTTAGGGTCTAAGTTGATTTAAAGAAAATAAAGTAATGCATTATTTCTGACTATGTGACTTAAGATTAATCCCTACTATATATGGTATATATTTACAACTTATCTTTCAAACTGACAAAATTTCAAAAATACCATCTATTACTTTGTTATAAAACACATAAGCACACCCACCCAAATGCACACACACATGCGCACAGTCCCGATCCTGTTTCTCTTTCATACGTGTGTGTGTGTGTATTACTTTTTATATATTTCTCACTTTCCACCATATCAGATTTAGTGTAATTGTGATTCTCCTGTCTACCTTTTTCTCTTTGTTTGGAATCCAATCCTTACAAACTCTTTGCAGATGCATTTTGTCCACCCTTTATCCACCCTTTATCTCTACCTCTTTCACCTACCAGGAACCACTGGTAACTGGCTCCAATGGCTTCCTCTTTGGCTAAGGCACAGTAAGAATTGCTCTGTCCTTAAAATTTTAATTAATTAATTTTATTATTTTTATTTTTTTATTTTTTTAAAGATTTTATTTTATTTATTTTAACAGAGAGAGAACACAAGCAGGCAGAGAGGCAGGCAGAGGCAGCGAGAGGAGCAGGCTCCCTGCCGAGCAAGGAGCCCGATGTGGGACTCGATCCCAGGACGCCGGGATCATGACCTGAGCCGAAGGCAGCTGCTTAACCAACTGAGCCACCCAGGCGTCCCTAATTTTATTTTTTTTTTTAAGATTTTATTTATTTCCTTGAGAGAGAGAGAGTGGGTGGAAGGGGCAGAGGGGGAAGGAGAACATGAACCAGACTTGGCACTGGGCATGGAGCCCCATGTAGGGCTCCATTCCACTACCACTGTGAGATCATGACCTGAGCTGAAACCAAGAGTTGGATGCCTAACTGACTAAACCACTAATTAATTAATTAAAAAAAAAAAAAAAAAGAATTGCTCCTGCATCATTTCCTTTTCTTTTGAAGTGTTACATTTTTTTTCTTCCCTGCTCTAAAATTTAAATACTTAACTTATGGATGGAATAGACTCTGCCTTCTTTCGCAAGAAGCTTAGCACAGAAATGAAAGAATAAAAAAGTATAGTTCATTGTAATAGCAAATAGAGGGATAAGATATTTTCAGCACAAGACAGACACAAAAGTGCTTCTCCTCAGAACGAAAAAAGTCAGAAGAGTAGGAGGCCCTGAATATGTGAGAAAGAAATGGATAAAGAACCGATTGCTACAGGAGGCAAGAGAGAATGGCATCAGGGCACCTGCGGTGGCTCAGGAGGTTAAGTATCTGCTTTCGGCTCAGGTCATGATCCCACGGTCTTGGGATGGAGCTCCACATGGGGTTCCCTGCTCAGTGAGGAGTCTGCTTCTCCCTCTCCCTCTTCCCCCACCTCTACTTGTATTCTCTCCTTGCTCTGCTCTCTTTCTCTCAAATAAATAAACAAATCTTAAAAAGAGAGAGTGTGGCATCAAGGGCACCCGGAAAAAGAAGGGACATCTTACAATTAGAGTAAAGACGGGAAACAATTACTAAATCCACAATCTGATATAAACTTGAAGGAAGTGAATGGTGTTATCTCACTATCTCACTCTTCACAACAGAACAGGAGATGCTATCGCTGGCTGAGAAGAATATTGAAGCTTAGAGAGTAGAAAAGGTTTGAAGTAACTGCTCTGGGAAAGTATGAATTAACATTAACAACAATAAACACAACAATAAAAACAAGAATGGCATTGTAATATAATAAATGGTTAATCTTCTCTTGTGCCCCTCCAGTTAACCTCAGCTTCTGGCCTATCCTTTCACTTCCTTCAATTGTGTTCCTGCTTCTAGGGCCTTCGTTCTGTCTGCCCCAGTCCCGTTGGCCTCCCTCATTCTGGTGTTTCTGTACACCCACTCCTCTGAAGTCCTTGCCCTCTTGCTTTTCTCTTGTATTCACGAAGCTAAGTTTCGCTGCTTGCTTTTGTCTGCAAGAGATCCCTCCTTACATGCTTGTTACATCTCACATTCAATTTCACCTTCACTTTTCCCCACATCCATTCCAAAATCTAGAACTTACTTCTATTAATTCCTAGAGCTAATCTACTGTTTTCCCCCCTTTCCTTTCAAGCCCCAAGTAGTGCCTCTCATTCATTTGGTAGCTATCAACATCTTGGTTATTTCAATGTATCTTCCATTTTACATTCCTTAAGTTAGGCCAGTTCTTTCTACCCCTTCTCTTCCTAGGAAAATCCTGAGCATTTTCATAACTAGTCCTCTTTTCTCAGAGGTTATCACAGTCCCTACTTGTAAAAAAAGACACTGGAATATGCCTTCTTCCATCCTAAGAGTCAATACTTGACAGGTTAAGTAATTTTTTGAGCCACAGTAAAAGAGTATTTAACCCTCAACTTTTTCTGCCCTAAAATGATATCTATCTTGCTCCTCTGGCCTTGCCATAGTTATTTTATTCAAACTGGTATCCCACTTTCCTTGGCAGTGGTCATTTCTTTAAGTAGGCCCTAGATCTCCTATATTCAGGCTTTACTTCTCAAAGATAAAGAACAATATTCACACTTGGTTGATGAAGTAAATTGCCTCATAAATCCTCTAGCATACTATAATTCCCAAACTCCTAAAACCAGAGGGGAAAAATATGAATCCAGACTGCAACTCATTTGTGCTTGCTTGCCTGTGCTCTGACAGACTACTACTTCTCAGCTGAGTCTGTGGAAGATTCAAGATAGCTTCAAAGTCTCTGATATATTTTTTGTCAAAATATTATATCTATGTATATATGGGTATTATATCTATGTACCCATCCCTTGAATGTGGGAAGATTCTGTGATTGCTCTGACTAAATAAAATATGGTAGGAATACTGCTGACCATTTGTCAGACCAGGTCCTAAGAGACTGACAGCTTCTAGTTCTCTCTTAGAAGACTCACATATGGCACCCTGAGCACATTAAGTGAAAAAGCTGATCGCTTTGACGAAGAGACCAAAGGGAAGCAAACTGAGCCTCAGAGAGTGTCCAAATAAGCTTGTTACAATGAATTATAGAACATTTAAAGTAGAAGTGACCTTGGGATCATCTAGTCCAGTGGCTTCCAAATCATGTTCTTAGGGAACCCCTCAAGAGGAAGACGGAAGGTAAGTGGGTAGAGCTTGACCTCACTCCCACCCTGTGGACCAAAGTTACTACCCCATCCATTCCATGTTAGGCTTCCAGAATTTCCTTAAAAAAAAAAAACAAAAAACAAAACCCTGCTGCTAAAATAAAATACTAAAATACACACATATGTTCTATACCAGTTCCCAAACCCCCAGATTCAAAGAAGAGAAATTTTCAATTTGTCAGAATCTCCAAATGGCTACAAAAATGTTCTTTGCTTAGTTATAATAACATCTTCCAAGGCGTATCTACTTTCCTTTTTTTTCTAATTTTAACAGACGTATGTTTGTAGCCCATGATGTTTAGAACGAGGTCATTTTCATAAGCTGAAAGTATATCTTAAGTCTTGTACTTGATATTTTTTCAAGCATGGCTGAACATCTTTACAAAATGGCTTATGTTAAATTTGCCTATAAGCTTTATGCATAGGCATTATGTACATAGGTGAGGATAAGAGAATATGTCAACTGTTATGAATAATAATATTTTTATTTGTTTTAAGGTGCTAATATGCCCTGTAATTTCATCCCAACTCTTTGACTTGCCACGATGTCATATGACCTTGAGAGTGCCACATAGGATGTGGCAAAGGTCGGGATTTGCAATGAAAGGCCCAGACTGGGAAGTCTGATAAATCAGAGAAGACCTGATAGAATTTGGAGTAGGCAAATGGTAGAATCCTGTGAGTCTCAGCTAATACAGAGCAGTCAGGAAGCAGACACCTGGGTAGAGTCCTGAGTTCAGGCCATGGGGTAAACAACAATAATCCTGTTAACCAGGATTGTAATTTCTGATCCAAATCATAAACTATTTTGTTTCCATTCTGTATAGGTGGCCTTGGGCCTATAGGCTTTTACCATCAGAAAAATCCCTGACAGTATAAAAGACTATTTTACCCCCAAGTATAAAATTTCTAGGAAACTGAAGAATTTAGAATTAAAATCTTTCAGGTTTGAATTTTAATCCAGCTCTAAATTCCACTTCTGCACTCTTACTTGTTAAAACTCCTTTGTATATACCTAAATTTTGGCATCTGCATCACTCACATGAAACTGGTTTCAAAGCAGTTAAACTTTAAGATGCCTCTGCATCTAGGAAGGATGTTTAACGGACTAAGACTGGAATTACCAAGGCATTATGCTTCTTGCCCAATGGGAACTTTTTCAGCTCAGATTCATATTGCAAATTATTTTTCCCTCACAAAATAAGTGAAATAAATCTCATACTGCAACATGCAGGTGGAACACAAAGGCAACAGAGAGTATTCAAAAAGAAGTCAAAAGTTACAATCCAGAAAATGAAAAAATAAGCCATTTTCAGGAGAATTAGTAGAATTAGCTGAAGGCATTTAGCAGAAATCCCTGGACAGAAGCCACCCTCTTTAAAAATAGTTAACAGGATTTCTATACTTGAACTCAAAGTAATAATACTTAAAAAAAAAAAAACAACCTTCTGTAGTCATCAATTAAGGCATAGACCCAAGAACACAACTTCCCTAGCACAGTCAGGCACAAACAAGAGACATGTGTCAGAACAATAAAGACAACTCAAGAAAATAAAACAAGATCAAGGATAAATGTATACTTTCATTTGTTAAAACTTTCAGCAGTAACTTTTCTAAAAAATAAGAATATTATTTTCAGCATTAGTTCATTATTCATGCTTTATCATTAACTCTACAGAACACTTTACAGAGTTCTCATTCCAAAATACAGAGTTGGTCATTTTCAAATGCTGCTTTCTGCTGCTAGAATGTTCCAAGTCAAGAATGTACCTCTAATCACTGGTATAGATAATGATTAGGACTAAATGGACCCACTTCTCTATTTTGGTCGAGACACTGCTGCCCAGAGAGCGAGATAAGGTAAGCAAGCAGTCAGTCACCTAATCATACATGTTGGGCCACCATGGTGGGCAATGGAGAACACAACACATTTCAGGTAATTCTGGTACATGTGCAAATCTCTCCCATTACACACCAGACACTGGAACGAGAGCAACTAAACTAACTCCAATCTCCACTAAATGCTGATCCTGAAGCTCTGAATATACTTCTTCACCTGATTAGGGATTTTTGTGTTGTGTTTTTTAACTCTCTTTTGAGCCTATATTCACATCCAGCTACTCTCCTATGACTATTCTCCTTTATGCAGAATGTTGGTATTTGCTGGATTGGAGCTGACTGATGAATATATGGGAGATGAAGAGAGGGTACATACAAGACATTTTCCATGTAAGGGAGCATTAAAGCCAATCTGCCATGTTATGATTTGACAATGGCTATAATCTTCTCTGGAGGCCACACATGTGGCCTTTAGACTCATCAATGCTTCAATACTTACTCTCTCTTTGCCTTTCATATACTCTTCAACACACTCTAACATAAAAACTGCAGACATTAGAAGAATGAAGCCACCATAAAACTACAGCATAAAGGAAGGGAGCCAGGAAAATGTATCTGATCTCTCTCTCTTCTCATTGGCTGAGCCTACCATCAAACCAGGGGCAAGGGAGCCTGGGTTATACAGCTCATAGAAATGAGATTCCCATGGCACAGAGTGGCATGCAGAAAGGCAGAAAGACAAATGGAGAAATCCAGTACGCTACTCTCTCTTGGTTTTCTCTTCATATCTCTAACCACCCTTCTCAATCTCTGATGATTTCATTTTCTTCTGTCTGACCATTAAATGTTAGACTACCATAGTCTTCAGTCCTAGGTCCCCTTGCCTAACTTACTTCACACTGTCTCCTCAGGAAAGCTCAGCCACAGTTACGGATGCATTTACCATCAGTGATCCATACATGTAGTAATCCTTTCCAGATCACTCCTTGGAAACTGAGACTTAAATTTTCAAATGCCTTCTGGCCATCTCCAGTTAAATGTCTCAAACTCAAAATGTCCACAATTGCCTTCATAATCTTCCCCTTTACATGACCTTCTTCCAGTTCTTCCTTTCTGTGAATGACTGCACTAATGAGAAAGTTCTAGAACCCCAGAATTCTCACCTTCACATTCCATATGCAATATATTACTAAGCCCAATGGATTTACCTTGCAAAGTCTCTCGAGTCTATCCACCACTCTTTGTATCCACCATCACTAAGGCCCAGAAAGCTTCATCCACACCAAGACTACTATCACCCATCTCACTTCTGCCTCTACTCTAATCCATGTTCAATATAGTATATCGTAGTGATCTTTTAAAATAGTCGCAATTGTGATCCTTCCACTGTCATGCTTTAATTTTTTTAAGTAATCTCTACCCCCAACGTGGGCTCAAACTCAAGACCCCAAGATCAAGAGTCACATGCTCCACCAAATGAACCAGTCAGGTGCCCTTCCACTGTTGGGCTATGAAGGTTTCATTCATTTCTCTTAGCCGACTGATGAGACTCTTAATCATGATCTACAAGGCTTTCTTTAGATCCTCTCCCCCACTGTTCCTTCTCATTCTCCATGCTCTTGTCATACTGCCCTTATCTAAGTTCCTGGGCAATGCTGACCCTCTCCTGCCAGAGGGGCTCTGTGCGTGCCCCTCTCTGGATGAAATACTCTCCTTACCCCCACCTGACTCCTTTGGCAACATAACTCCAACTCATCTCAGGTAAGTCAGAATTTTTCTGGAAGAAAGCCTTGCTGCTGATCCTCCCCACTCCCCAACCTGGTATCTTCTATCATAGAACCCTCTACCTTTTCTCCATAGAACTTAGCTCATTTTTAATTGATTGGAAGTGATTATTCCTTACCCTCATAAACTATAAGATCTATGTGAACAGGACTGTGTTTCCTTTTGCTTAGCACTATATTCACAGCACTGTGCCCAGTATATGGGACAATATTGTCTTCATTTGAACAGCTGTAACAGGATACCATGGACTGAGTGGCTTATAAACAACAAATACTTATTTCTTACAGTTTTGAAGGCGAGATTTGATATCTAAGGAAAGCCTTCTTCCTGTTTCATAGATTTTTATTGTGTCCACACACAGTAGAAGGTGCTAAGGAGATCTCTGGCGTCTCTTTATAAGGACACTAATCCCATTTATGAGGGTTCTGCCCTCATGACCTAAACCCAAAAGGCCCACCCCCATATACCATCACACTGGGAATTAGGTTTCAACACATGAATTTTATGATTAACAGATTACATTGGTTAAATGAAGATATGGATAGACAACTGGATGGGTGAATAAATAAATGAATGGATGTTAATCCTGCAGCTGGGAAGCACTATGATTCCAGCTGGGAGGTCTTGGGTGGAGGCTAACAGTACAAGTCTGAGACATGAAATAGAATGTGGAAACTGGATTTTTAATTATTTCAAGATCTGTGTAAATTAGAAAGTCCATTTAGCAATCCCTTGGGTGGGCCCTGCCTCAAGGCATTCTGGGATCTCGGCACTGGAGGCCAGGAGACAAGGGGAAGTACCCGGGATCTGAGAGAATCTCCTCCCTCCAGCACACATTAATGGAGGGCCTAGTGGGAGGTGAGGAGCTCAGGAACACAGTGCAACCTTCCTGGATTAACACCCGGGTGCTCAGAGTTGACAGAGAGGTGAACAGGGAGCTCAGTTTCTGTTACAAGGAGTTGTCCTGCAGGAGTTTGCCATACCTGTCAGTCAGTGGCAAAGACTTTTCAATCAGATAACACACATGAAAGAGCCTGGAAAGCTGAGGGAAAAAGAAACTGGTCAGACTGGCCGTCTGGTCAAACCGGCTGTCTTTACATGGCCAAGTGCTCTCATTTCAACAAAACCATTTTGTGTATCTTGATGCTCCCCACATCGATGCCAGCACTCTTTTTTTTCCACTTCCAAAGTATTTTGTAGCTGTCATGTAAACCCAGCCTATAATTCAAAATAATCAGCAAAATTATTTTTGGAAAGAAATACATTGTTCATTGTTTAACCCAAAGGGAGTGAAAATACTTAAGAAACCTGTTTTGAGAGGCGCCTGGGTGGCTCACTGGGATAAAGCCTCTGCCTTCGGCCCAGGTCATGGTCTCAGGGTCTTGGGATCGAGCCCTGCATCAGGCTTTCTGCTCAGCAGGGAGCCCGCTTCCCCCTCTCTCTTTGCCTGTCTCTCTGCCTACTTGTGATCCCTCTTTCTCTCTCTGTCCAATAAATAAATAAAATCTTTAAAAAAAAAAAAAAGAAACCTGTTTTGGAACTAGCACATCTTTGGGTCTGAATATAACATACTACCATGGTGAGAAACAAAATCTGCAGCTAACAACTGTAACACATAAGGCTGAATTGTTACCCTGAGGAGTTACCAAGGATGTATGGAATTAGGAATTTTTAAATACCAGGACAATTGGTCTTCTTCAACATCAGAGAAATGGTGTCTTATCCAGCTTCAGAAAATATCAAGTCTCAGACTCCTTGGCAGGCTGGGTTTTGTTTGTTTGGTGTTTGTTTAACTTGTAAAGCATTTCTCCATTTTTTAATATATGCAGTATTCCCACTTTGATACAGTCTTTTCAGTTATTTGTAGAGCCTGACTGGACACACACACAGCATGTATACAAAGAATGAAGGAAAGAAAGAACAGACCCAGGAAATGCCTTCCTGGAGAGGCATGCTAATGCCAAGGCTCAGACTTGACTTTACAGTTTTCCAAACTTGTCTCTGTTTCCAATGGCAACTGTGAAATACAACCAGCAAAGTGTTTCACATTTAGATTGCTTTTGTCAGTAGGTTGCATAATTAGATTGAATGTGCTTAATCTCTCTTAGAGCTAAAACATGGAAAGATTTCATTTGGTGAAAGAAAGAAAAAAAAAAAAAACAGTGGAAAGTATTTGAAACCGAAGCATGTGTGGATTTCTAACATTAATATATTATGTCCTTCCCTGGTCTGGTGGCAGAGGTTGCACCCTGGAACTCTACATCGAAATGGAGAGGTTTACAGAAAAATTTGTTGTGGTTGCTTCTTACAATCAGAGCCAGAATGAAGAAGGATTGCATCATATCTCTTATTACTGGGTTAGAGAGAGAAAACAAAATTATCCCTTTCAACAAACCTTTTTTGAGGACCTGTGATGCCAAGGCATTGGGTTTGGCCTGCTGGGGAAGATATGAACGAAGTCCTGCCTCTGTGAATTCACAGCCAGTTAAGGAGAACCACACTGTTACAAATAATAAATAATGTAACAGTGGCTATTTTGCTTGTCTTAAAATTGTCAAAGTCCTCTGTGCTGACATGATCAAAGACTTCTTAGGAGAAAACGTAGGCTGAGCTGAACCTTAAATGAGCAAATGCATGGAAGTAAGATACACCTAACGCCATACAATCCCTCCCCCAGCCTAAAATTCCACCGAAACAATGATCAAAGTACCCATCATGAAAATAGCTAGCAGTTTTAAATTCTCATGCTTCTCTCCAAGGACTGCCAGACAAGCTCTCTCTCCCCCTCTCTCTCATTCATTCATTTTTTCTCCCAAATAAATTTAAATACCAGAATTGGCTCTAACAGAACTCTAGAAAGCACCAAAACTAATATGGATATTCACATCCTTCAAGACGAGGAGAGAGCCTGGGTTTGGTTTGGTTTGTTTTTTAATTTCACAATCACATAGACATATTTGCAACTCCAGGTAAGGCTTAGATTAGGCTAAAAATGTGTTTTAAAAGCTTCACTTATCAAACTTTCATCTATCTCCACTATCCCAACACCTCAAACCTTTCTTCTTCCACTACTTCAAGTGTAGTGACCGCCTACCAGATCCATTTCTGCCAAGAAACTGAGGCCCTTACTCTCTTCAGATCTGTGTTTTCCTACCTATGTAGCCATTCCTACACATGCGCACACACGTACTCACACACACACACACACACACACACACGTGTGGCATGCACAGAGGCATCATGGAAAGAAAAAATAAATTCTGTCCCTTTATATCTCCTCATTGTCAAGATAAAACTATCTCCTGAAAGCCCAAAGAAAAATGCATTATGAAGACGGGAGTGTGTGTTAACTTCACATACTTATGATAAGTTCACTTATAAAACCAACTCCTGATGACTGGCTCCAAAATACACACATGACACATGCAGTCGAGATATATATATATATATATATATATATATATATATATATATATAG